>CM035837.1:120112756-120431756 GCA_020510985.1 Pholidichthys leucotaenia | reverse complement strand
GGCCGCGGCCGCCTCTGCTGGGTTGGCCGCGGCGGGCGCGGTAGTTGTCCCCCCAAACAGTGATGGTGGGGAATTTCTGTCTGGCGGCAGCTCTGATCATTGTGACTAGCCTGTCGCCCGGGGTAAACAGGTGGAGGGTGTAAGTAAAAGTGCAGTTAAACGAAGGAACCTGAATGAACAGACTTTGCAGGCGGGGGAGGAGCGGTTTGAGGCTGTAGCGGACACACAGAGCAAACACTGCATGACAAACGTTGCGTTTCATGAAGAAATGCAGGAATGTAGTTTTGTTGAAGAGGATCCTTTTAAAGCTGCACAAAAAAGGAAAAGTGCGGAAAACTTGCAGAGCTCTGCTAAATCTAGTAGGGTTGGGAAGTTAGATTTACTGAATGAGAGCGCTTCTGACGAAAGTGGAGATGAGTCTGAACTGATGCAGACGCAGACGCAGGAGGAGCAAAGCTCCTATTGTTTTACTAAAATTAGGCAATTTCTCCAGGTGACTAAGGGGAGCAGAGCTGTGAAAGTGGAAAATTACTTTCCAGATCTGGAGTTATTCGTGGCATCAGCTCGCAAATTTATGAAACTGAATGATGGGAATGAGACTTTCACTGATCAGGAAATTTATCGTTTAAAGAAACTGGTTGCTAAACTGAAATTGCAAATTACTAACAGTCATGTTGACTCTTAGTTTGTTTCTTCCCTTTTATGCTATGTGTGGGTTTTTTTACTGTACCCTATTTTTATCCTTTTTAATGCCCCACCTTAGAATTGGCACTCTCAATATTAATGGGGCCAGGGATGATGTAAAAAGGGCCTCTTTATACAAGCTTTTTAATTTAAAGAAACTTGACGTGCTGATGGTCCAGGAGACTCACAGCACTGTGGACATTGAGAGCCATTGGAGAAAAGAGTGGGATGGCTGCATTTTTTTTTAGCCACAAATCCAGTAGCAGTGGGGGGGTGGCTGTACTTTTCTCTAGGGGTTGTGTGCCTGTCTCTTATGAGGTAGAAGAGGTGGTAAGAGGTCATTTCCTCTTATTAAAGGTACAGTTTGAAAACGTGAACTTCGTTTTTATAAACGTGTATGTGCCAACACAGAGAGCAGAGAGGATCAGGGTCTTTGACGTGCTTTCGGATACGGTTAAGTCCTGTGATCCAAATAGTTTTTTATTTCTGGGGGGTGATTTTAACTGTACATTAAACCACAGACTAGACAGGAACCATCAGGAGCCTCACCCTGCTTCTGCCAATAGGCTGAGAGAACTGGTGAAAACACATGAAATGGCCGATGTGTGGAGATCACATCATGGGGACCAGAGGCAGTACACCTGGAGCCATGTCAAAGATAACCTTTTATCTATGGCTAGGTTAGACCGTTTTTATGGTTTTAAACATCAAATGAGTGTTTTTAAAAATAGTTGTATCTGTCCTGTTGATTTCACTGATCACTGCCTGCTGTTTTGTTCTGTGTTTATTGAAAATGTAAAGTGTAAGAGTGCTTTTTGGCATTTTAACAATACACTTTTAAATGATGTGTTTTTTAAAGAGGTTTTTCATGATGTTTGGAAGTCACACAGGGAACAAAAACCCTCTTTTAGTTCTCTCCAATTGTGGTGGGATTTTGGTAAGGCCCAGATAAAACAACTCTGCCAACAGTACACTCAAAATGTCACTCGTAGCTTGACCCAATCCTTGAAAGTTCTGGAGACTGAGGTGGTAGAACTAGAGGAGTTGCTCAGTTCTACAGGAAAACAGGAGCACTTAGAGGCTCTCAAGTCAAAAAGGTCAGCCTTGGCTAGCTTGCTAGGGGTCACCGCACAGGGTGCTCTGGTCCGCTCACGCTACATGGATGTAGCTCTGATGGACTCGCCCTCCCAGTACTTTTTTGGACTGGAGGGGAAAAATGGACAGAGAAAGCTCATTCACTCCTTGTTGGGCGATGACGGGAGAACAATCTCCACAGCAGCAGAGATCAGGAAACACGCTGCTAGCTTTTACAGTGAATTGTTTAGAGCAGAGTGGAGGGAGGACACGTCACTGGGCCAGGTTTTCCTTGATGGTCTTCCAGTGCTCTCAGAGGACCTTGTTGCCGGCTTGGATGCTCCACTGTCTCTGTCTGAGCTGCATACGGCGCTAATGAGCCTCCAGAATGGAAAATCACCAGGCATAGATGGTCTCTCTGTGGACTTTTTTAAGGAATTCTGGCCCCTGCTTGGTCCAGACCTGCTGGAGGTTCTCCAAGATAGCTTGGAAAGGGGGACCCTACCCACGACCTGCAGGAGGGCCATCATCACACTGTTGCCGAAAAAGGGGGACCTCCAGAGCCTAAAGAACTGGAGGCCAGTCTCTCTGCTCTGCACAGACTATAAGATTCTCTCAAAAGCTCTGGCCCGAAGACTGAGAAAGGTGATGAGCGAGCTCATTCATGTAGACCAGACTTACTGTGTGCCTGGCAGGCTGATTAGTGACAACGTCACTTTAATTCGGGATATTTTGGAGGTCTCTGGTTCATTGGCGGTAGAAACTGGTTTGATTTCAATTGACCAGGAAAAGGCGTTTGATCGGGTTGAACACCAATATTTATGGACAGTTTTAACAGCTTTTGGGTTCAGCCCAGGCTTCATAGCCAGGATACGGGTCTTGTACAGTGACATTGAGAGTGTGCTGAAGATAAATGGGGGCCTGTCTGCCCCTTTAAAAGTCCAGAGGGGGGTTCGGCAGGGCTGCCCTCTCTCAGGGATGCTGTACTCCCTCGCCATAGAGCCTTTGCTTCACTGCCTGAGAAGGGATCTATCAGGAGTTACTTTTCCTGGCTGTGACACCACGTTCAAGCTGTCGGCCTATGCAGATGATGTAGTCATTCTGCTAAACAAGCAGAGTGACATTGACGTTCTGGTTAGGAGTGTCAATCTTTTTGGCCAACTTTCCTCTGCAAAGATAAACTGGGGAAAAAGCGAGGCTCTGATGGTGGGGGAGAAACTAGAAAATCAGCTTACGCTGCCGGGTGGGTTGATTTGGAAAAAAGGGAGGTTTTAAGTATCTTGGTGTCTTTATTGGAAATCAGCAGTTTGAGCAAAAAAATTGGGATGGGGTCATAGAGAAGATTAACGGGAGACTAAACAAGTGGAAGTGGCTAATGCCAAGAATATCTTTTAGAGGAAGAGTGCTCATTTTAAATAATCTTGTTTCCTCATCCCTGTGGCACCGCCTCATGTGCATGGACCCCCCTGCTGGTTTGTTGTCCAAAATTCAGTCTGTTTTGGTGGACTTTTTTTTGGGGGGGTGGACTCCACTGGGTTCCTCAAGCCCTGTTATTTCTTCCCAAAGAGGAGGGGGGGCAAGGAGTGATTCATTTAGCTAGTAGAGGTGCTGCTTTTAGACTGACTTTCATACAGAGACTGCTGACGGGCCCCCAGGACCTGGTATGGAGGCCTTTGGCCTGTGTTATTTTACAGAGAGTCCTTGGGCTTGGGCTAGACCTCCCTGTGTTTTTAATGGATTTTAAGAACTCTAATGCACTGTCTTTACCCAGTTTTTACCGCAGTCTCTTTTCAGTGTGGACTCTTTTTAAAAAACAAAGAGGGCCATGCGATTCCCTCTACTGGTTGTTGAGGGAGCCGCTGGTTTTTGGTGGTCGCCTTGGTGTCCTGCCGGGAGTTGGAAGGACCTTCCTTGATAGGCTGTGTTCCAGGAACATTCTCACTCTGAAGCAAGTGGTGGAACTGGCTGGTCCTGGCCTCAACAACGCCTCAGCTTTAGCAGCTCATCTTGGTGTCAGGTCGAATCGTTTCATCGATGGTCTTCTTGCACACTGGAAACAGGAGCTTCATGGACTTGAGCACTCCCTACTCTTGGACTTTAGCAATGGCACGCTGCAGCCAGAAAGCACTGACCCCTTTCCCTCTCTCACGCTCTATATGGACTTTGACGTCGCTCCTTGCTCCTTACTGGCATTCTGTGCTCCCACTGGTGTGGACTTTGGAGGAGCCAGTGGTAAGGCACTCTACAGACTGACTGGTGGTGATGGCACTCAACAAGGACCGATTGAACACCTGTGTGGACACTCCTTGGAGAGCCTATTTTAAACTAGGAAAAGGGCATCGGCCTGCCTGGAGGGCTCTTTACAAAGCCCCTCTCCCTAAGAGGCATGGAGACTTACAGTGGAGGGTCCTGCATGGTATTATAGCAGTCAATGCTTTTGTTTCTGTGATTAACAGCAGTGTCAGTGATCAGTGTGTTTTTTGTTCCTCTAGGGAGACTGTTTTTCATTGTTTTATTGAATGTCAGCGCCTGAGTGGCCTCTTTGAACTTCTCACAAAACTTTTTCATATTTTTAAGGAAGTTTTCTCTAAGCAGGTTTTCATTTGTGGTTTTATGTACAATCGTCGTTTTAAGCAGAAGTGTCAACTACTGAACTTTGTTTTAGGGCAGGCAAAGTTGGCTATCTATGTAAGCCGGAGAAGAAAACTTGAAAATGTTGAGAATGATGTTGATGTCAAAATTTTATTTGTGAGGCTACTTAAAGCCAGAATCAGGCTGGACTTTCAGTTTTTTATGGGGAATGGGGATGTGGAAGGTTTCAGGACCCTCTGGTCCCTGGAGAATGTCCTCTGTTCAGTTCATGATGGACAGCTTTTTTTGGGGCGTTTTTTGGGGGATTAATTTTCTGTGTAACATAGCATGATATAGAAATTGTATTGACTGATGGACAAGTGTGTTTATTAAAGATCTTTTAAAAATCAAAAATCTCTCTCTCTCTCTCTCTCTCTCTCTCTCTCTCTCCTCATCAGACACATATCTTTCATTGAAAGGGGGGGGGGGGGGCTTTGTCTGTGTTCAGACCAGAGATTCACAGCCTTCAAGCTCATTGACAAGATGCAGTAATGATTTTACCTCTAAAGATGTATGAAATGATCAAACGCTGGCTGTACTGTTAGACTGTTTGTGATTTTATGGAGTTTCTTGTCACATGCGCTCCCACAACGGGGTGCTTTTGGGGTAGGCGGACGTTTTTCAGCACAAACCCAGCACTTCATGCACCTGGTCAGGACGAAGACGTCCACTGGCAGGCTGGGGGACACGGAGAAAGGGACGGTGTTGGAAACCTCACAGGTGAGTGTTTTGTTTTTGTTTTGTTTTTTTAATCACACACTGTTTTTTGCTGAAGTGTTTCGTTAATAGTTACTGTAAACACGGAAGTGCACGCGATGTAGCAATGCATTTGATTGGTTAGACTAAGCATTTCAGTGTCACTCAGCTGAAATTTAATTGGTGAAATTGGCAGAAGTTGACGAGGATTGGCCAAAATTGCGGGAAAGTTGCGGTGATTAGACAAAGATGCAAGGTCACGCAATAGTTGTGTTGATTGGCTGATTTCGCGTGAATTGATGCGATCGCAACATCACAAAATCCTGGAGGGACTGATATACGTTAAGGTAAGATAAGATAAGCCTTTATTAGTCCCACAGTGGGGAAATTCCAGGATTGCAACAGCACAGGGATAGCAACACTCAAGAAGACAAGAAAAACAAGAGCAGCGAATATACATATGTACATATAAATATATAAACACACAGTGCGGAGCATTGTAGCTAGATGGAATAAACAGCATAACCGTCTACTTAGTTATCCTACATAGTATGAATATGTACCCATACATACTGTCACCCTCCGTAGTGACTGATATTGTCCTAGTTGTATACTGGAGGGGACCATTGTGTAAGTCTATTGCGTCTTTTGCATTCAATACTATTAGGTCGTCACGTTTTTTTTATATAAATTAAAGTCCACTTTTTTCTGTTGGTCATGTTTTTAACAATAGGGGCCATGTCTTTGGTAGTATAATTTGTGACTGCAGTTGTGATCGCCTTCCATTTTGCACTTTGGTTGTATGGGATAATTTTTCCAAATGAAGCCATAGATATTTCCCTGAGGGCTGGTTCCTTTATATATTTATTTGTAGGGGATACCTGGAATGTTGAGAGCAGAGGCGCTTCATTTTCTAGTGGAAGACATCTCAAGTGGTGAAACAAATTAGAGTTACTTTGCTCAAAACTGTATTTTGTTCAGTTTCTACCTTCTGAAATCCAAGCCACTGCCAGACAATGGAGCTGGTGCTTTTTTTTCTCCTTGGAATGAGCTTGTTCAACTCTGCTTCACCATTTTTCACTCTCCCTGTGCTCTGCCAACATTGCCAGATTTTGCATAAAAACAAGTGTCATTGCTCTACGAAAACGGGCTCAAAAGAAGCAGTTTTTAAAGAAAAAATGCAGGGAAAAAAAACCCAGACCTGGCAACGATCCTGATATGAAACATGGAAGGAGGGAGAGTGACTGAGCTGCAGTGTAAAGAGGAGAGGGAACCCGGACTTCAACTGGACAAATAAATGCCGACAGTTTACCGTGCCCCAACAATTTATGCTCAATATCCGCAATAAAGGCTTTTTATGCATCGTGCATAGTAGAATGTATCGATATAATGAATATATTTGGTGTATTGCCCAGCCCTATCTACAATTATTATTTGCATTTTTGTTTACTGTTCAGATTACATCAACTGCTACCAAAACACTTCATGCCCCTGTTCCAAACTTACACTACCACTATCGATCACATTGCCACACAATGGTTAAGATTAATTTAAAAGTCAGTCAACATCTACAATCAGTGCAACTTATCTTCCACCATATACTTCCAAAACATTTCTTTTTTATATTGTTTTGTGAATTTGTTTATATTTGTGCTTTGCTTCAACCCCTCATTTAATCCACTCTGTAAATCCACCCCACAAATTGACACATATGCCTCTGTGTGGTACAACAGTGATTTTTTTAAAAATGAAGTTGACCTCTTAAATTGTAACTCCCCCTCCCTGTCATTAAACATTTTAAACCAAAGAAAGCCACAGAACTGAGAAGAAAGGTGTGTTTAAATATTTTGTCGTGGCAGAAGCATCATAAATCAAACAACCAAAAAAAAGTTCAAGCAATTGCATCATATCTACATTAGCGTTGGATATTAAGAGGTAGACTTTACCAAATGAACTGTATGTAAATTTTCCCCAGTTTGGTGTGCATGAGTACAGTACGACTTGACTTGACAGAGCAGGTATACCAAGATCACAAGGTGCAAAAACAAGCACTTCTCTGCCACCTTATCTGTGACACAATAATTTATATCACAACAGAAGTGCAGGATGAGAAAAGTTATAAGCCATACGAGGCATATTTGTTTTAGTTGCATATTCAAGCAAATAGTATGCAAAGACTGACATTTTGGACAAAACTGTTAAGATTTTATTTATTAAAGTTATGTTGTGTAACCAATTTCTTTTTTTTGTCAAGGAAAAGTCTGTGAAACTTCCTTATAAATACATGGCAACACTGGGGTTTGCAGCTGCTCACTACAACATTTACCAGACACAAACGTGGTCCACTCACAAAAACTCAGCTAACATTAGTCAGCAAGGTCAATACTATCAGTTAATTTAAGCTGTGTCTGTTCAGTTTCACCAGTTATATTGTCTGGATTCCACAGTTTTATACTTTCTTTCCTTGGCTATAATAAAAGATAAAAAAAAACATGGCCTATTTTGTTCACCCCATGGCTAAAAGTGCAGCTATGATCTCCACCTGTAGGAGTCGCCATCTCGGTTGTAATCGCAGAGCAGATAGTCTTTCCCAACAACTTTGTCCCGGGCGATCTTCAGGGGCTGGTCCACAGAAGAGAGTAGGTCCTCACACAAACTGGGCACCTGGAAGCAAATGCAGGAGAAACACCTGAGTTCAATGACAGATCATTAAATACAGCTGCTGCCCCCCCCCCCCCAAAAAAAAAAAACAGTCCCACTTGAAATCCTTTTGGTCAAACTTCCTCTAACAGATGCCTTCTTTGGACCATGGAGAAAGAGTCCAGCAATCAAAACAAGCTGTGCCATTTGATATCCTCCATCTGAAGTCAAAAAAATACTTCCAAGTTCTCATCTTTCCTCTGCATACCAATTTCACCCAATAGGCAGAGGTTACTCAGAGGAGTTGGAATAAAATATCAGAAGAAGGAAATGCAATATCTGCAAGATACGGTGGGGTGGGGTGGGGGGTACAAATTAGTTCTCACAGACCGACATGGAGACTCTTTGCTATGAGCTCCTTAAACACACAAAGGAGGCCCTGTTACCCTGAAAGCTCCCCTACATAGCCCTGACCGCACACAAACACACCTGGCAGCACAGACTGGTCTTGAAAAGCTAAACACTGGTGGACAAAACCCAGTGGGAAGACAATCAGAGAGGGCGAGAGACAAACAGGAAAGAAAGAAGTGATTTCAGATTACTTTGATAATTGCAAGGAAGAGCTTGTGCAGAGATGGAGCCAAAAAAGTACCTGGCAGCGGAGATGATTGACAGTTGTGATAATAATCACTAACAACCGGACACAGTGATCGCAGGGTAAGGAAAGAGCAGATGTCCGTGAGAAGGGAGGTTAAAGGTGACGTTGGAGGAAGTGGAGCAGGTGGGGGGGCTGGCTGAAAAGGAATGGCTATCCCACCAAGCACAGTGTGATGCAAGCGGAGGCACAAGTGTGATTGGATTTGTGTCCGATTTAGCTTCATTTGTCAGTTTTAGCTGGCACTGCTGCTAAAAACACACACCAACACCTCCAACAATTTCACAACACAAAACTACAGGAACTGAACTAACTTCTCACTTGTAGAACCAGTTTCATTCTGAGGATTTAGAATAAAAAACAACAACAAACTATAGCTCAACTTGGTGCACAAACTGTTAAATAATTCCTTTTCAAATTCTAAAAACAGCTTCAGTTATTTTTTTAATCCTTTATTTATACAGGGAAGTTTCATCCTTTTTCAAGGATGTCCTGTTCACATTCACACCTGGAAACTGTCCAGTACAACCACAGACTGACGTGTGGTCACTAAGCAGCTCCACTGGAGCAGTTGGGGTGAAGGGCCTTCACCACAGCGGGGGGTTTTTTTGGCGGGGGGGCACACACTGCTACGTTATTTGTCCCACCCAGATCTGATCCTGCCAGGCTGGGGATTGAACCAGCGACCATCCGCTCACCAGTCCACATCCCTAACCATTAGGCCACCGCTGCCCCTATTATACACACAGCAGCATGCACTATGTAATAGCTCTCACAACGTAATAACATTTGAAAACAATTTTTAAAAAAAAAAAATAATGAAAATGAGCATTTGTAATTTAGAAAGTCAAATCTGGACAATGTACACACTAGGGATGTTAATAATTAATTGACTTTAAATTAAATATCAATAAGAATTTAATTAAAAATGCAAATTGTACAATAAATTACTGCAGAATATGATGTTCATATTTTATTCAGTCTATCAAAAACAGTAATTAACTTATGTTTTGGGTAGAAAAGCTGTATTGTTCCGAGGGAAATTTTGATTTTCAGGAAAAGTGCTGGTTATCAATTAATTGTTAACCAATTGATAAGGTGAATCAACTAATGATTAATGAATTAATTAATAACTTGCATGTCTAGTACACACAAATACGCCTTTTTACTGGTTGTTCTTCCCTCTACAATTATTTTTTCTTTTTCCCCTCTAAACAGAGCCTCAAGGGTGCATCCCAATTTAGCCCTCCACCCTACCCCTCCGTTTTGGGCATTCACCATGAATGCCCAAAACGGAGGGGCAGGGCTAAGAGGTTGGACGAAGGGGTGAACTGGGATGCACCCGAAGTCATGCCCCCTCTACGTCTGCATATGGGACCTTAAATCGGAAAAAAATCTCCATGGAAGTGAATGGCAAGAGAGAAATTATCTTCTGATCCCGATTAAATTTTGCCACAAATTGCACATACGTATGTTTGTCAATTTAAACGATAATTTTCCATGTAATTAAAGTTGTCAGATGTCATATAAGAGTAATATTTAGTTTTTGTGAAACCGCTTAGTGGACTACATCCCCTTGTCTCAGACTATACACGTCACCAAACACAATTACGGCAGTTCCCCTCTCAAAGCTCGCCTCCCATTTTCTGAACGATGAAAGAAGGATCCAAAGAGGAGAAAAACAACACAAATGTACTGTATTTTGAAAGCTGAAGCTGATCCATGCTAGTATTAGTTTAGTTAATTCCCCCTGGGCGCTCTTTGAAAACGGTGACGTAACTTACATGAGTCTGTGTTTTAGGGCTGCACGATTATGGGTCGGCGTCAGACACAGATTGTGATTTAGTGAAGTGACATTCGCTTTAGCCTTCATGCATTTATTGTACTCGTGTTTGTGGTGTTTTTTCAGGTGGCTGAATAAGTTAGTTGTGTTGCCCTGAGGCGCAGACACAGCTCTATGGCACTCTTTGCATATAATTTCTTTTTAGTCAGCATCACTTGCCCTGAATCCAAAACATGTCCAGAAAATGGATGATCCTTTCGAGGCACTAGCTCCCCACTTTCACGTGTTGCCATTAGGGCTGAAACGATTAGTCGACGTTGTCGATAACGTCGACAATAAAAATTTGTTGAGAAGTATTTTTATTGTTGACAAATCGTTTAATTATAAACTTTATATGCATGCCGCAGTAATGTTCAGTTGTAACTGCAATGCACAACCGGAACTGCTGAGGGCAGTAGTGCCTCTGCTGTCCGGCATGTGTGAACAATTTCCAGCGAAGAAGAAGAGGAGCACATTTATGGCTCTGAGTATGGCGAATGTCGAAGTGGATTAAAAAAAAGCAGACCCAAACTTTCTGTTTTACAGACAGAAACACTTTACTGAAGACAAAAAAACAAAACAAGTAAAATGGAGACTTTGCAAGGCAGACCTCTCTTACTACAGCAGCACTACAGTGATGCATGAGTAGATGAAACAACAGAAACTACAGTATTACCATCTGCTGGGTAAGTTTTAGCGAGTAAAGAAAGTTAGTGCCGCTTAAGCTTTAGAAAAATGACAATACCGCTAGTATGTGCTGTTAATGTTAGCTTACTTGTTAGACAATAAACTCTCCCGTTGCTGAGGGTTGAGCTGTCATGGCTAATGTGTTGAATGCAGTAAATGACTGAATTACAGGAGTTGCTATCGCTTTTTCATCTTTGTTAATATTAGCCCTCATTCTGAATATTAGTTATACTGTTACACTGGGTCCAGCTGAGACAAAAATCACATTTAAATGCCTCCCGCCCACGGGAGACAGAACGTTAAGAGGTATTAAACAGCGGCTGAGGTAAAATATGCACTAGACTAGAGCCCCAACAAGAAGCAGAGATGGTGGACATGAGAAAAATAAATGCGATTAATCAACAAGTTGAAAAAAATAGTCATTAGTTAGCTGACTACTAAAATAATCTTTAGTTGCAGCCCTAGTTGCCGTACTATCACCTTCTGCTCCCGACATCTGGTTTGTGTTTCACCATCACACCAGTCCGCTATTGAAAAACTTAAGGCTGTCGATACAGGGTGTGCTTGCTTGTCAGTTCTGCAGCTTAATGTTGCCCTAACGTGTGCTTGCCCCCTGGTGGTCGGCTGGCTGTCAGTTGAGAAAATGCTTGATTTGATATGCAGCAGAGCCTGCATTTTAAATGTTAATATCGCTGACGATCACGTTAATTTAATCGTGGCAGCCAAATTTGTGATCACAATCAAATTTCGATTAATTGTGCAGCCCTACTGTGTTTGTAGTCTTTCAAATTACGTATTTTCGCAACCTTATACCTTAACAGTTAGACAACAACCTACACTGTATTTTTCCATGTAAATTATCTTTTAAATTGACAAATATATGTGTAACTCGTGGCAAAATTCAATTGGTATCAAAAGATAATTTCTCTCATGCCATTCACTTCAACAGAGATTTTTTCTGATTTAAGGTCCCATATGCAGAGGTAGAGAGGGCGTGACAGGCTCTCCATTTGTTTCTTTACAGATGACTGATTCGATCTGTCTTTTATTTCTAGGTGAATTTGGACATATTCCATTAACAGATATCAATTAAATTACTCTTAGAGAGGATTACTTGTAATTTTTAGAGTATGCAGAAATACTTTGGGTGGCAGAACTTTTAAATACCAGTCTCTAAACCTCTAAAATCAGTCACTAGCATGGATGAAGGAGACAAATACTATTATTTCTTTAAAGACTAATCTTATTTTTTTATGGCAGGGCTTATACATAGAGCTTAATTTGTTATTGGACTTTAACATTTATTTTTAATACTGTATTGTGTATCTGGTTTTTTGCTTTCCCACATCCTCGACCAGTTGTGGCAGATGGCCCCGTTCTGTCTGTGGTTTCTTCCAACAAGGCAGTTTTTAATCCCACTGTCATACTGCATTAACTCATAGAGGATCAGTTGATTCTTTTTTCTTTTTAAACTTTCCTGCTTTTACTGAACTGTTTTTTTGAGTTGACTGTTGTCATGATTTGGTACTTTATAAAGTAAATGGACCCCTTCTGTTCATTTTCCACTATGCATTTTTTTTTTTTTCATAGACCTTCCTAGCTTTGTTATGTTCATGCCTCAAAACAATTCATGTTCATCTGTTACAAGTTCCTCACGCTGTTGATGCCTTCAACAACCTGTGCCCCTCTTTAGGTCAACTTTTTTTTTTTGATTGGCTCCTACTTAGAAGCAAAAGGTTTAAATACTAGGCGATGTGTCAGACAGGCAGTCCCTCCAGGATTTCGGGGCATGTTTTTATGATTTTTGCAGCCCAAAATGCCTGAATTTGTGGGAGTTGCAATGTTTTGAGTTTGTTTGGTTTTTTTTGCATTAAAAGTTGTGGGAAGAATTACAAATTTTAAAGCAGATACTTTTTCCATAGTTTTACTGCAATGATATTTTATACACCACCACAAGAAAAGCACAAGATTGCTAAAAAATTCCTATTAAACAGGGATTTGTATATTAAGCAGAAACTTCTGCTATACAGGAAAAAAAAAAAACTCTTGTGCAACAGCAAATACAGACTTTAACACAATATCCATTACAACAGCTAAACTGCACTGAATGCATGTTTAAGAGTAGAGATTTGGAAATTATTAGCAGCACCTTCATTTGGAAACTCCCTAAACGCAACAGTCCCTAACCACTCGGTACCGAGCGCAGAGGAAAAAAATATTATTTATTCTGTTGCTCTGTATCCACCTTATTCCTGGGGGTGCCGCTGTAGGAACGATTATGGACGGAACTTCCGGTTTCAGCTGCAGTAGTGTTAAATCAGTCAGAGTGGAGTAGCAGGGGCATTTAAAATAGTGTTTTTAGAAGTTTTTCAAATTCATTTTAATGTATAGTCCACATACATGTTTTGCACTCAAGTGGCAGCTAATTTTAGCTCTTCTAGTTTTTGTATTTTTTGAATGTTTTGGCATAGTTCTGGCACTTGCTGGTGTTTGTGGTTGTGCCAATAGACCGGATAAATGGAGGCTTCTCACCACACGGGGACAGACAACAATCAAGCATGGTGTTGTGGTGTACGTCTGCTCTAAGGTAAATTTGATTATGTCCAACATCCATCCATCTTCTACCGCTTTTCTGGAGGTCCGGGTCGCGGAGGCAGCAGTTCAAGCAGAGAAGCCCAGACTTCCCTCTCCCCAGCCACCTGCTCCAGCTCTTCAGAGAGGATACCAAGGCGTTCCCAGACCAGCTGGGAGACATAGTCTCTCCACCGAGTCCTGGGTCTGCCCCGGGGTCTCCTCCCAGTGGGACGTGCCTGAAACACCTCAAGTGGGAGGTGTCCAGGAGGCATCCTAATCAGATGCCCATACCACCTCAACTGACTCCTTTCAATGTGGAGAAGCAGCGGTTCTACTCTGAGCCTCTCCCGGATGACTGAGCTCCTCACCCTATCTCTGAGGGTGAGTCCAGCAATCCTACGGAGAAAGCTAATTTCAGCCGCTTGCATCCGTGATCTTGTTCTTTCGGTCATTACACAAAGCTCGTGACCATAGGTGAGAGTAGGAACGTAGATTGACTGGTAAATCGACCGCTTTGCCTTAGAACTAAGCTCCCTCTTCACCACAACAGACCGGTACAACGTCCGCATCACTGCAGATGCTGCTCCAATCCGTCTGTCAATCTCTCGCTCCATTTTCCCCTCACTCGTGAACAAGACCCCAAGATACTTAAACTCCTCCACTTGGGGCAGAAAGGACAATCCACCTTTTTCCGGCTGAGGACCATGGACTCAGACTTGGAGGTGCTGACTCTCATCCCAGCCGCTTCACACTCAGCGGCAAACCGTCCCAGCTCTGTGGATTAGGTGGCGGTCAAAGGCGGAGACCTTGGTGGACTGATCCCTATGTCCAACATATTTTAACAAAATGCAGCTGACTTTATTGCAGTGGAGACATGCTGGTTGGAATGACCACCGCATCATTATGAGCACAGGCAACGAGAAGTCATAAATCATGACTCTTTGTTTGGTAGGGCAAGTCCCAGGAAACCCCCCATGAGTGTCTGGTATCATTGTAAAGCTTAGAAATTGTACTTTCTAAAAATACCTATGTTTCTGCGTAAGGTGTAACTCCCAACCGATCGAACGTGAGTTTTCAACCTAGCTTAAAATATAAACAAATCATCTTTTTCTGGGTCAGTTTTTGCACACTACCTACAAATTAAATATAATTTTGAAGGTCTTTCAATACAGAATATGGAAATAACATTATATCAGTTTTGAAAATGTCCTCAAAGTGACTCATTTTACCAGCAAGGGTCATTTGTTTACATCGTTAGCATCTTAGCAGCGGTGCTAACTAACGGAGCTACTGTGTACGAGGCCACGTTTTAAGGTCATCTTTCCATCCCTAGATAGTCGTGGGAAGTGGTATGATTATATTACTGTTTTGAGGTGCGAGAGGCCATGTTCCCACATTTCTGACGCCAAAGTCATTGTTTTTTTAAAAAAGTGTCCCGTTTCAGTGACAACCATGTGTTCTAAACTAGTACCGAAAGTTGCTACCATAATTCATGCAAGGCATTATGGGGCCTAGGAATAAGGTGGATTGTCTATCAAAGTCTGTGTTTTTCTGAAAAAAAAAAAAAAAAAGACTGATTATTCTGTCCATGTCTCAAACAGATTCATCCAGGTCTGACTACTACCCATCTGTCTGCTGCGCGTCCTGACACACACCTGTCTCATCAGCTACTCATCTTTCCTTTACCGGGAGTTGTACTGGGAGGAAGGGCTCTCCTTGGGGTTTGCTGGGGCGGAGGCGAGTGTTGGTCCATGTCCAGACCGGAGATTCACAGCTTTAAAGCTCAGTGACAAGCTGTAGTAACGATTTTACCTCTAAAGATGTATAAAATGTTCAAACACTGGCTGTAGTGTTAGATTTGCTTTTTTGTTTGTGGTTTTATGGCATCTCTCCTCATGCACGCTCCCGTGATGGGGTGCTTTCAGACAGGCAGACTTTTTTCCAACACAAACCCGGCACTTCGGACATGCGGTCAGGATGGAGACGTGAAGAAACGTCCACCGGTGAGCCGGGGGAGATGGAGGAAGGGATGGTGTGGGAAAACTCGCGGGTGAGTGGGTTTTTTTTTAATCAGTTTTTTGCTGTTGCGTCCCATTAACACTTACTGTAAACATGGACGTGAGCGTGGCGTAGCAACGCATTTGATTGGTTAAACTGAGCGTTTGAGCGCTACTCAGGAACAAATCTGATTGGCGAAAATTGTGGGAAAGTTGCGGTGATTGGACAGAGTTGCAAGATCACGCAAAAGACGCAGCCGATCAATGATTTCGTTTGAATTTGTGTTATCGCAACATCGTGAAATCCTGGAGGGACTGGACAAGGTATATGCAACTGTAAGGTTAAATCTAAGATTTAATACTTTTTTAGGGCCACATGAGCAATTTTTAGATGTTAATTTTGCAAAATGGCAAAAAAGTATGCAACCACATTACAGTCACTTTTGTCCAATTATGTACTGGATATGAAATTATCAAAATTGTCTCTTTAATCCAGCTCACATTAAATCTGAAAGTCAAAATCTAAAGTCACAACTTAGGGGCAGATTTACCAACGCGCTGCGCCATCACAAAACCCTGTTTTGGCATTAAAAAACTACTGCTGAGATTTACTAAAGGGTGCAGAGCAAAGTTAGTGGTGGAAAGGCGTGGACTATGTTAATTTTGCGCCTGGCCTCACTACATATTTGTGGGAGTTGTCATGTCAACTGGCAAATTTGAGGGAGGGGAGTATTTAAATGACTGGTGCAAGGTGATTGACTAAGGTTTGCGGTTGTCAGTATCCTGCTAAATGCGCCAGGATTTAATGTCCAAAAAAGCTTGTCTTAATTCATCTGCGCCTGATGACAGCGATTGCTGGTGCTGAGACACCGGTGAGAACCAAGGGCGCGTGGCCAGAGAGAGAGAAGCTTCTTCCTGCGCGTGACTTGATTTGGCATGACAGAACAGATTAATATGAACAGAAACGATCTCACAGAGATCGGTGTTGTGCTGAACTGGACATCAGCCAGCAGAGGATTTTTTTAAAATTTCATTTGTTTATATATGTATATGGTGTTCATATATTCATATATTTATTCCATCCAGCTACAATGCTCTGCACTGTGTGTCTGTGTGTGTGTGTGTGTATATATATATTTTATAGTAATATGTACATATGTATATTAGCTGCTCTTGCTTGCTTGTTTTTTCTTGCCTTCTGATTGTTGCTCTGAGTGTTGCTATCCCTGTGCTGTTGCAATCCTGGAATTTCCCCGTTGTGGGACTAATAAAGGCTTATCTTATCTTATCTTATATAACCAAATAATAATAATAATAATAATTTATTTCATTTATAACGCACTTTACATCTCGGGGCAAAATTTTTCCACTAATAGGATTAAGTACAAGAATAAAAGCAAACATTAAGTACATACGATGACACACCAGGACATCCCTGGTGAGAACTGCTCTCAAATATTTTACCTGGTAAAATAAAGGTCAAATAAATAAAATGAAAAAGCTTTCCTAAACAATGAATTTGTATCCGTAAAATAGTACAGCCCTTCCTACCTAGAGTGGACAAAAGAAGCACAGATCCATAACGTCCCCCAACATTGCAACATCATAGTAACTCAGTGACAGCAGTCTCTGCTGTGGCTGTCCGAGGAATAAGTGAAAGCGTGTGCATTTAATTTTATTATGTTCCAGACTTCAGTAAAGATGTTTGTCTGTCTCTCTGTGTTGGCCCTGCGATGGACTGGCGATCTGTCCAGGGTGTACCCTGCTTCTCGCACAAAGATGCTGGGATAGGCTTCAGTCCCCCCGTGACCCGAAAAGGATTAAGCGGAAGAAGATGGATGGATGGAAAAAAAGGAGTCTGCCATGTGAAATGAAAATCAAAACTCTGACATATGACGAACAAATATAAACTATTTCACTGGGGTTTGCGCTTAAACAAAAGCTTAAAAAAAAAACTATATTATGCTCCTGAGAACTGGCTATGCCTGTGTTGATAACCTGTTTCCTCAGGTGTGCCTGTGCGCAGTTTTGCGTGCTCTGGGTAGATGGGTGGGCATTACTGAAATGAAGTGACTGCATCTGTGTTCATAATTTTGCGTGCTGATAGTAGATCACTTGCAAAAATTGGGACACTCCCTGAGGCGCGCCGTCTAATTTGCGCACCCGATAATGTGCACTGCCTTAGTAAATCTGCCCCTTATATAAAAAGTGTTGCAAATTTAAAAAGAGAAAAACTTAAAAAAAGTCTCAAACTGACAAATAAAAATAGAGATGTACCGATAAAGATTTTTTGTCCTGATAACGAGTCACAATCCCATACTTACATTTTCCTTAAACACACGCTTGCAAACTATACACCATTAAGTACATTAAAGTTAATTAAAATTTAAAAAAACCAAAGCCATCTATTTGCTTGACAACTCAATATCCAAGTACTCCACTCAACAGGCATGATGGCACCACTCTCCCTGTCACAACTCTGTACAGCTGCTGTATTAAGGCGAGGCTGACATAAAACTGCGGCTGATGGAAAACAGTAGAGATCTAAATGGAGGAGAACCCAGTGAGTCCTATACCAATCAAGTCACAAAAGCCTTGATCGGGTCCCTGATCCAATGCTTGAGATCGGAATAACCATACAAACTGAAAAGCAAAAAAGTCAGCCTTTCACTAAGTTTCAAATTTATGGGAAAAAAGTTTAAAATTTTACAAATTTAATAAATTGGGCTCATTTTACTTTCCATCCCTCCATCTTCTTCTGCTTAATCCTTTTCGGGTCGCAGGGGGGCTGGAGCCTCACATTTCACCCTGCGCCTGATAGTCCTGCATTGTACAGCGGGTATGATTCATGTACCTACCTGTATACGGGTCACCATCTATTCATCTATGATGTATGTAAGTTATTTATGCAGTTTTACTTTCCACGGGTAATCCCTCTGTCTATTATGCTGTGTGTGTTTCTGTCGTTTTGATTGTCTACTGTCATGCTGCTGTTAGACTGTAATTTCCCAGTTTGGGATCAATAAAGTACATCTATCTAAAATTAGACCTTAATTTTGGAGGATCTACAAGCACCCATGTCAAGAGATGAGCAAATTACAGATATGCTCTCTCTTTGCCATCACATGACAACACGTTACACCACTACAAAGCCTGAGCTTTTGCATCCAATACTGGTCATGTATTGTATGTTGACTCAATTGAAATTTTTAGCCAGGTTTAACATGAGCTTCCAACACTGTAATAATGCATGTGTGAAAGAAACTAAGGAATAGCAAAAATGTCTACTCTAATTTGCACCTAATCACGGTTTTGTGTGTGTTTTGCCTAAAAAAAAGCTGATCAAATTAACAATGACGAACTTACCAGGTCAATGAGGTCACTGAGGTTCTTCTCAATCTGCTGAGGAGGCAGACGCCTCATCAGATCCAGAGCACAGTCCAACTGTTGGTCATTCTGAAACACACAACCAGCACAGACAAAACTTATTTAACCTTTATTTATACACGAGAGTTTCACTGAGAGGCAACCTCTCTTTCAAGGATGCCCTGTTCACATTCACAGTTATACGTTCACACCTCGAAGCTTCCCAGTACAACCAAAGACTGACCTGTGGCCACTGAGCAGCTCCACTGGAGCAGTTGGGGTTAAAGCCTGCTTCATGCTACACCTCTGCTGTCTGTGTAACCGGAAACCTTGTGTGACGAAATTTACATCATTGTCTCCACTCCGCTAGTGTCTGCAGTGCTCGACCGCGGACGACCACGCACAGCCCAAATTTTGTGACTGTGCCGCCTGCCCACGACCTGAACGCATTGAAAAGCGCATGCGTAACACTGAACGTCCCATTTACGAGGTGGCGATATCAACACAGCATACCAAGACAAAGAGACGAAGAAGACAACGAGGAGGCGGAAAACGAGAATAATAATACTATTACTAATAATACTAATACTAATACTAGGCTAACGCACACACCCACTTTCTCCGCGCAGCTAACGAAGCGGTGATCGGCAAAACTCTTTCACTTTAGCATTGACGCTGTGAAGTAGTTCCTCTTGCACCTAATCTGCTCAGTGACAACAACTGTTTGCTTTTTTACGTAAGACAATGTCTTCTAAGTTTTCGTGGGCGGAACGCTGCAACACGCTGCAGCAGCCGGCTCAGGGGTTACGTCATGAAATGGGCGGCAGCCACAAGAAGGAGAGGCGGAGCCTCAGAGATCGAGGCATCTTACTTCCGGGTTGGAAAAGTAGCTCGCAAAAATAACTCCTATTTCATAAGAAATTCATTCTCCAGTGTACCAAAGGTAATATACTATCACATACATGCATATAGTTTACTCTGAAAGGCTCTGAAAGGCTTAAAATAGCATGATATAGGCCCTTTAAGCATTTTTAATTGGTTCAAGATTTTAAAACCAGCCCTAGCCATGTAAAAATCTGCTGCCTGATAGTATTCCCCAAGCTCCCCACTGAAACTCAGGAAAAGTGTTTTTATCATGTTCCTTAATAATACCCAATATAAACATTTATAATAGGGGTGTCAAATGTGTGGCCCGCAGGCCAAATTTGGCCCGCCAGGCAGTCCAAACTGGCCCGCGGGATGAATCTACAAAGTGTGAAAATTAAATAATATAATACACGGGGGGTGGGGCTTCTCTGCCATTTGCCAATGGTTTTTACGGTCAGAACCAGTTCTTCTTGTCACAAAATTTTTTGAACATGTTCAAAACAAGAAAAGCTGCAGGTGTCTTGCCAAAAAGTGATGGTCCACCAGAAACTGATCGGTTCGCGGCGGGAACACGCCTCGCTCGGCTAAAGCCATTTCTCTTCTGATTCTGAGGCCAACAACTGTTTTTGAGCAAAGCAGACGTAACTTTTTGTCCATGCAATTAGCGAAGGTACGTCTGTGAATATTTAATGCGGTGAAGGATTAGTCAGAATTTTAGCCCCATGAATTTTGTGTTAGAATAATCAGAAGTGACATTTTATCCTGTAGCAGCTTTTAATGTTTTTCCTTATATGTTAAGAAAAGTGTGCTGAAATTAACAATCCATGTATAACAATGTAAAAGTCAATAAAGCTTTTCTTTCTCATGAATACGAGTGTTTGTGCATCATTTACCTCCTATAATTATATACTGTAAGTAGAATCCATAAAATACATGCTTCATCTGCCAAAAATTTATTAAGGGTCCCAATTTGGATTCAAACATTTTATCTGCCAAAAAAATTACTTGATTTGGTTCTTCAAGGTTGAATTGTAAAGATTATAACATGTTTTGTCCAACTTGTGAATACTCTCAAAGAGCTGTTAGAGCTTATAAATATGTTATTTCACCTGCCAAAAATTGATTAAGGTTCTTAATGTTAACTGAAACAGTTTTCATGCTTTAAAAGTAACTTGATTTGGTTGTTTAGGGTTAAATTGTGAATATAAGACTGTAACTTGCTCTGTCACACTTGTGAATAGTCTTAAAGGGCTGTTATAACTTATAAATGTTATTTCACCTGCCAAAAATTGATTAAAGGTATTAATGTTGATTGAAACAGTTTGCATGCTTTAAAAATGATTTTATTTGGTTCAGAATTACATTGGGAATAAAATACTGTAATTTGCACTCTCGCACTTGTGAAATAGTCTCAAAGGACCCAGGTTCTGGGGTCTGGGACCAGGTCATGGACGGCACTGGTCCAGTGGTTCGTCTCTTTAAAGATGAAAGCTATCCAGACAGTGAAGCCGAAAAAAAACACGTCTGCTGTGAAATGTGAAAAAAGGCTAACAGCTAAGCTAAAGGCTAACCTCAGGCAAACACCACTTCCATCAGTTCTGTTCGCAAATGTCCGCTCCCTAAAAAACAATCTGGACTAGGGCTGTGCGATATGACAAAAAATTCATATCATGATATAAGTCATCTTATATCACGATAATGATATACATCGCGACATGCATTTTCTATAAATTCTACAGTTTAGATAATCACATAAAAGGACCACCTTTTGTTTTTTTTTTTACTTTTTTTACATGAACCGTTTTCCCTCATAATTTTGCAGTGTTGTTATAAAATATTTTTTAATGTGCATTTGAGACTTGATTCTCATGAATTTCAGGTTTTTCTTCTAAATCATACATGAATAAAAAGTAAACATCAATAAGTTAAATATTTCCTAAGCCAGAGGAAAAAAGCAAAAAAGCAAAAAAAAAAAAAAAAAAAAAAACAAAACAAAACAGATGACATCAAAAAATGTCTGAAAATGAGAAAATTACCCATGGCTGTCATCTACAGATATAAATTAGCTGTTAGTTTAACCCCTTGCACTCTGGTCAATTTCCCTAAAAACACCTAAAAATAACATACCCAAAGTAAATCAAAAGCTGTTCTTCAACCCTTTGCAGCATCTTCACGGGGTTGGTCTCATTTAAAAGAAAACACTTTGAATTTTTTGGCAAAACAGTCATAATCTCTCTAAGTGCTCCTGCCACTGAGTAACAGTCATCTAAACATACTGAACTTGAAGAAAATAAAGTTCGCCTGGGTGTTTTTTTGGATACAAATGCTTGCAAATAACACACAGCTGTCAGACACGGGCTGGAAAATGTAACAGAAATGTAGAACCAAGTGTTATCCAGCTGAGGTCAAAATTTTGTAACAATACCATCAAAAATGAATATATTACACAGCTTTTTCCTCAGGTTGTTCCCAGGCATTTTAGAACTGTGCCAAATTGTGCCAAATGGCACAGTTTGGAAAAACGTCTATAACTTTTGAATGATTCAATATAGAAGCTTGATCTTGGGCTCTAATGAAAGGTGACATTCAGGGCTGTGTGTGTGTGTGTGTGTGTGTGTGTGGGGGGGGGGGGTTGTTTATTCATTCATGAATGAATGAATGAACAAACAAGCCCCCCACACACAAAGAAGCATGCCACGTAAAAAAATGTGTGGCGTTTTTTACAAGAAAAAATAACCTACAGTGCAATAAAAATTATACTAAAATATCTGCAATGTAGAGGATAACAACCCCCCCCCCCACTACAAAGTCTGGTCCGCGGCGCACAGACCGGACCGTGCGGCGATGACGCACAGTTGTAATTTACCGATCGGTCAAAAGTCATTTTGATTACTATTTTCAGTGATAAAGAATAATTTAGCTTATAACACTTACCTGTCCACAACAGCAGTGTCGCTGGCGAACATCTGTTCCTCATTGTCAGACGAACATGACGCTGGTCCGCTTGTTACGACTCGTGGTTCTGGTCACGCGACCTGGTCAAACCATGATTCCATTATTGCGGTTTTGCGCTTCCATGACTGCGGGTTTGGCGAACGATTTTTCAAAACAAATAAGAACAGTAGTAATAAAAAAAGACTGGCGAACGCTACCATTACACACAGCGGCTTACACAAAACAGATTTTATGCATGGGACGCACGCTTTCAATCGTCGAACTTCTCTGCTTCAGTTGGCTTGTTGTATTCGCAGCCGTTGGTAGGCGGGTCCTTCTTGCTAGGTTTTCAGTCATTGGTTCTTCAAGGTTTCAGAAACCCAATTCAAGGCTCTTATTAGTCGAATGAGAGGTCAATCAAATCTAAACCAATCAAAGCACTCCTTTGGCTTTCTGTTTGCGGCTGTGTCTGTAGTGGAAGAACGGAAATGCAGCTTTTTTTTTTCAGTGCGCACTAGGACGCAGAGACATGACCGCCCGCAGTATCCCGGAGTGCAAGAGGTTAAATCAATGAAAATTTAAGTGTAGACCTGCAGCCTGATGACTGCTATTCTGGCCTGATTTAACCTGTCTGCTTCTTAGTAAAAATATTTCAGATTGCTCATGATCTGAAAATCAAAGACACAATAGGTAATGAAATAAAATACATCTGATGACTTTAACTTTATTCATTATCAATATTTGACTAATTAAAATGATTAGAGATCAAATAAATTACATTAAGAGCCAACTTGCTCCTCCGACCAGTTTTAATGTATTTATTATTTATTTTGCGTGTATGTGCCACCATCATGCACTTTTGCAGCTTTAATAAAAAATTTTTCAGACAAAACTAAGAAACTCAGCAGTAATTTAAGCCAAAAAAATGATGGTCTGCTACAGTTTCCAGTTAGCACAACTTTAACACCATCATTTACACCATCATCAACGAAAAGAACATCAATTTCCCACCCTGACGACCTCCACCACCTCACACTCACCCACACCGACGTCCGTAACGCACTGAGTCATGTCAACGTACGTAAGGCTGCTGGCCCTGACAGCATTCCTGGGCGTGTGCTGAGGGCATGCGCTGAGCAGCTGGCAGGGGTCTTCACGGACATCTTCAACCTGTCCCTGGCCCAGGCCGTGGTACCAGCGTGCTTCAAGACCACTTCAATAGCACCAGTGCCGAAACATTCAACACCATCATGCCTAAATGACTATCGCCCTGTGGCACTGACGCCCATAGTCATGAAGTGCTTTGAGCGACTGGTCTTGGCACAGCTCAAAAAATGCCTGCCCCCTACACTGGACCCTCACCAGTTTGCCTACCGGAGCAACAGGAGTACAGAGGATGCGGCTTCTACAGCGCTGCACTATGTACTCTCACACCTGGATGACAAGAACACCTACGCAAGAATGCTGTTTGTTGACTTCAGCTCAGCATTCAACACAGTTATCCCCTCCAAGTTGATCACTAAACTTGGGGACCTGGGAATCAGTACCTCCACCTGCAACTGGATCATGGATTTTCTGACCAACAGACCCCAGCATGTTAGGTCAGGCCCCAACCGTTCTTCCGTCATCACACTCAACACTGGTGTACCACAGGGCTGTGTGCTCAGCCCATTCCTCTACTCCCTCTTCACCCATGACTGCAGGCCTATGTATGGATCCAGTTCCATCATAAAGTTTGCAGATGACACCACGGTGATTGGACTCATCAGGGACAACGATGAGTCAGATTACAGGGCAGAGGTTGAGCACTTGGCTACTTGGTGCGCTGACAATAACCTGCAAATTAACACCAGCAAAACCAAGGAGCTCATAGTGGACTACAGGAAGGAGAGGGGAGAGACACATGACCCCATCCATATCAATGGCATAGCTGTTGAACGTGTCCCCAGCTTCAAATTCCTGGGGACCCACATCTCAGAGGACCTGTCCTGGTCAGTTAACACCACCAGCCTGATCAAGAAGGCCCATCAGCGCCTCTTCTTCTTGAGGACACTGAAGAAGAACCATCTGTCAACTGACATCCTGGGCAACTTCTACCGCTGCATGATAGACAGTATCCTGACCAACTGTGTCACAGTCTGGTATAAGAGCTGCTCTGTCGCTGACCGTAAGGCGCTGCAGCGGGTGGTGAAAACCGCCCAACGCATCACAGGGACTCCACTTCCAGTTATAGAGGACATCTACAGGAAAAGATGTCTGCGCCGGGCACGCAGCATTCTTAGGGACTCCAACCATCCTGCTCATGGACTGTTCCAGCTTCTCCCCTCCGGAAGGCGTTTCAGAAGCCTTCGGACTAGAACCAGCAGGTTTAGAAACAATTTCTTTCCAACAGCTGTCACGTTATTGAACTTAGTTCCCCGCTGACTCTCTTACCATCATCTCTTACCATCCTCACCTGTACATAACTGCCCATCTAACTTATTGTACATTATTTGCACATAACGGTACTCTTAACTTTCTGCACTGCTGCATATATTTGCATATATTTGCTTAAATTGCACATACTGTTAATTACCGTATATACTGCACTGCTGTCCTTTGCACTTCTGATTGGATGCTAAACTGTGTTTCGTTACCTTGTATTCATACATGTGTAATGACAAAGTTGAATCTAATCTAATCATTTAGCATTTTCTAATTAGACATGGTGTTAATGTTACTTACCTCCTATTAAAACGAGGTTATCAAACTATCTTCTCTGACGCAGCACGATGGAAAAAAGTCCCACATCCCTGGCAAACAGGAGCAGGAGCTATCTGAACCAGTAGTTTGGAGTTAGCATTAGCAACCACCGGACTGAAGCCTAGCCACCCACGACACACCTGTTCTGCTGCACGCACTGCAGAGGAGAGGCAGGGCGCTGACAAGTAGAGGTGAGGAGCTTTACTGAATAAACAGGAGTATGTGCATTTTAAATAACAATAGAAACGATAGAGTATTCTATGAAACAACAGACGTTTTTATATCGTCATCTCGCACAGTCATAATCTGGACTATCTACTACTGAAACTCACATTGAAAAGGGAGGTGAGAGACAACTGGTATAATAACTGGTAAGACAATAACTGGTGTAATAATGCTAGTGGTCACTAATTGTTTGCATATGCAGTATTTCCGCCATACTTATGAGGCTTTTTTTTTAAAGAATATTCTGAATAGTTGTCATTTTTAACATGTTGAAAGCTTTAAATAAACCTGCAGTTGCAGAAAGCAAGCACATTTTGTCCACTCCCATGTTAAGAGTATGAAAAACTTGAAAAATTACCAATTTAAGGTACATTATATAGGGGGAAAAAAAGGCCTTTAATCGCACAACTCAAAAAGATTAATTGTGACTAATCGTTTCCCTCCACAAGTGTAAAGTTTAAAGGGGTGGGACTCTGCAATGTATCGCGATACTTGGTACTCAGGATGATGCACCGATTCCTAAACACACGTACTGATCTTTTATTAATCATCCATATCTCTGTGAACACAGGTTGAGTTTTTAACCTCTTTGACTAGTCTTTAACTTTTTAATATGACCCTTCTCTCTTATCTCTGGTTTTTCTCTCATCTCTTTGTCTTATATCCTGATTGATGGAGCCTTGGGCATTTTTATCATGTTTGTAGTCAGCTTCATGTGTGCCTGTGTTTGTGTTTATGTTGAATGTAATTGTAGTTTGTAAATACGGATGTCACCTGACTGCAAAACAAATCTATACGGGTACAAATAAAGTAACCTGAACCTGAACTCTTGGGTATTAACCAACCAATTGTGTTTTCAAACCACTAGATGGCACAAAGTAAGCGCACCGACCCCAGTCAACAATCGACTCCGGACACCCCCCACAATGAAGCCACCTCCAAACTCAGAGTGAGCCAAGGAAACAACACAGTCCACTGCCCTCCCTGTGTGCAAAGATGTGTCGCTGTGGAAAATAAAGCCCCCTGGAATACAAGAATGTGGGCAGCAGAAAGGACCACAACATAATAACATACCACAGAGGACTGAGAGCCTGCAGCCACTGTATGAAAAACGGCCGCGCTGAGTTGAAAAGTGTGAAACCTTATGTTAAACAGATATTGACAGTTGTACTTTGAGGACAAAATTTGACGTTGAAATTTGGGGGGGTATATGATATCCAAATACTTAAGGAATGGTATTTCAATCGTATTGCATCATGACCCAAGTATCACAATGTATATCATATTGGCTATGTTTACATGGACACAAGTAACCGGATTAAAAGCCTGATCAGAATAAAAATGCTTCATGTAAACACAGCAATCTGAATATTCTAACCTGATCACGCTCATTCGGATCAAAATTTCATTCCGATTGAGAGGGGTGGGTTATGCCGATTGTTAATCGGAATGGTGCGCATGAAAACATAGGGCAGAAAATATGTTTACTGCACATGTCTGTACACCAGCCGCACGTCGACGTGGCGTATTTCCGCCTTAGCAGCAGCTAGCAGAAAACATAGCGGGAGTAAAACAAAACTGGTCTGTATCGTCCTGCTGTCTGCCTCTGTTCGTCATACGCAGAAGTATGCACTTGTAGCTTCATTACGGAGACCAACAGAAGCAAAAGTACAGTCTGAATAACACAATACAGGTCAATTTCGACACAAAGCAGGGCTTGCTAACACCGGAAGTTGCTTCTTCTTCTTCTACTATTTTCGGAATGTCAAAATGTCGATGTGCGCATGTCAAAATGGTTTATTACATTCAAACGTGCGACACATGGAAACGCAGGTCCTAATCAGATCAGCTTTTTCAGGATCCATGTAAACAGTAAAATTCTGATCTGAATTGTAATCAGATTGGAGAAATTTTGCCCATGTAACTGTGGCCACTATGAGATCCCTCACGATTACCACCCCTAAAAGTTCATGAAGTTTTTTCCTCGTTTGTGCCACACCTCTGTCTTCCTGCAGTTTACTTCCAGTGACAACAGCTTCCCCCACACTAACTCCACTGAATTCCAGAAATGTTGGGGTTTTTAAAGCTCAAAAGTGAAACATGACCTGGGAAAGCATTTTCCCCCATTACATCCTTTTAATTGAGTGTCCAGTGTTTCCTCTGGCTTAAAGACCTTGGCGCAATGGTAACATATTTTTTCTGGGGGGGGGGGGGGGGGACACACATGATATGCTTGTAACCAGAATATGTTAATTTTACACTATTTTTTTAAATTTTGCACAGTAATATTGCATAATGGAACTTACCATTTGGAGTATTGTACAACCAAAGCTTGAATACCGGAATATTGAGCCAGTTTGGGTCCCACCCAGATGTCCAGTGTTTGGACTTTCTACTGGTGCCATCCTTCTCTCCCTCCTCTGCTCTCACCTCTCCTGGACCCTCTGCCTGAACACTTTCCTCTCCTTGACTCCTCTCTTCTGTCTTATCTTTCCCTCTCTGAGCCCTGTCTGCTTCAGGTTCTCTCTCTGTCTATGGTGGTATACAAACAGGTTAGAAAATATCAAGTGTCACATTTTGTCCTACAGGTTTTTTTTTTTTTTGCCATGGTTTACATAAATGACGAAAATATGTATTTTTTTGTATTTTTATTCTGGTGTTTTTTCCATTGAGAAAAAGTAGTAAAGAAAAAGAAAAAACATCCATAATAGTAATTTACTCATGCATACTTTAATTATATGTTCAGAGGTGGGTATAGTAGCCAGAAATTCTACTCATGTAAAAGCAGTACTATGAAATTAATAATTAAAAGTAGACAACCAAAAATTTCTAGTTAAGGGTACAAAGAGCACCCACTTAAAAACTTGAGTAATGACTTCAGTCTTGAAGGTTTGAGGTTTTTCTCAAAAATTTATAACAATTTTCTTATAGTTTTCTACTTTTCTCTGTAAATTTATCTAAATTTGAAACAATTTTCCTCAAATTTGTAATTTCCTCTTGTAAAATTGACTTTTCTTGTACATTTGAAACTGGATTATAAATTTGTGGACTATATTATGGCTTACTTTTGTCTGTTTTGTTAAAATAAAATTACTGTTTTGTTTTTTTTTAAATAAATTTGAAACAGACTGTGGTATTTTTTTTTTTTTACTTTTTCTTTATAATTTATATTTTTGACCATAACTTTGCAGTCAGAACAGAACAATAATTTAACTCTCATTACAAAGAAAAAATATTAATAAAATTGTATTTAATGATTTAAATTAACTTAAATGACCAAGGATGTCGTTATTTCTGTTAAAATATTTCTATATATTTATAGTTTTGTTTTTGTTTTTTTTTAGAAATCTCCTCACCACCAAGACAGCAAGAAAAACCTCCCTTATTTTGAAATCCAAATGTTGGCACGTTTCGTTTGTCTGAAGGCTGCTGATGGATTAAAGTCACTGATTTTGTGAATTTCAGTCATCTTAACTTACCAGGTACATAACAGGGAACATAATTTAATATTGTAGTGGCTGGTGAAATATATACTCAGCAATTCATCAGTCCCCCTTGCCTTTCCCTTCATATGAAGCTGGCTGCATTTGAATTCTAACCACATCTCTTAGCTAAGTGATTCTTCCATTATTGTTCCCGTTTAAAACCATGATAAATGCCTCCAGTGCTTCTGATTTTTGTCCGTGTTTAAAGTACTTTAATAAACTCATGTTTCTGTCGGACAGTCATGCTTGCGAGACACTCTGCCTTGTAAAGCCTGCTTCATGCTGCATTTCCCCTCTAGTCCGTGTACGCTTTGGACGAATCCAGCACGCACGCAGCGCTGTTCATGCTCACTTTTTTCATTTACCCAGGCCAAGCAGTTGATGCATGCGCACAACCATCATTTGTAGTTTCACTCCTGCCTGATAGGTAGTGCCAAGGCGCTGACGCGCCAGGATTTTCACCAACAGAGAAATGGCGGACTTCTTCACAAAGTTTCTCTTCAAATATAGAGTCCATTTCTGCTGTTTGACTTCGAACATTTCACTCCTTTTCCACGAAGATGCCGCTGCCGCTGTGAAAGAAAGTATGTATGTATGATTCATGTATGTTTTTATTCTCGTTTTCTGACTGACTGGAAAGCTTGCATGGACAGGGCGCGGATGACGGCCATGTGCGTTGTTCATGTGCGTGCTTGCGGAAAGTCATTGCTTCATATATTTTTCTTAAATTCCTATCTCCTTAATGGCGTGGCGGTAATATTTCTGGTGTGGCGGGCCGCCACCCAGAAATGTTACCAGAGGAAACCTTGATGTCTTAGACAAATAACCAAAAGCTGATTATTTTGTTCCACATTTAAATGAAAAATAACAGTCCCTGCTATTCTCATGAAAGAATAAAAAACAAACAGGTAACACCAATACACATAGCAAACTCTATAGAAACAATGTTAAAAAGAACTTATGATGTCAAATCAATGTCTGTTTATTTTGAACTTTTTATGTCAAATAATTTGACTTAACACAAGCACAAAAGTGGTCCTCAAGAAAACAACTGCCTACAACATTGTATAAAGTTTAATTATAGTTTTCAAAAAAAAAAAAAAAAGCTGCACCAATGAAGACATTTTGTTACTCAAGCGTGGCCTCATCAAGTGTGCAATGTCCCACATTTCTACAGTGGTATCTAAAAATATATTGCATTATATTTTGGTGAATAAGAGTGCATTTAAATGTGTGGGGTGCCCATGCTTAGATTTATTTTTATTTTTGTACAATTTATGGAACAAAAAATAACCAAACATTAATGTTTGTTGGCAATTCTGTATTTTTCCATATCCTACAGAGACTGTGTTCACCATCTTTTCAATTAAAAAAATATACTGTTTATTAAATTTGGACATTCCACTGTAAATTACAGGAAAATACTGTATGCAGATAAGCAACAGAAGGGGACCCAATGATGTTTTCTCTATAAAACAACAAACCCATACTAAATTTTCCCTAACTTTTCCACAACAGGACAATAACAAAGTCCTGCTACATTCTGTATGACGGTATGAGAGCTCCACCAGAAATATTTACTCCCTTGAAGGCAAACACTTGCCTGAACTGACATCATTTCCAGCTCAGCATGCTGAACAGCTCCCATGAATTGTCATGTGAGCATTTCTCTGAGAATAATGAAAATAATACCTGGCAAAGAGGAGACAATTGTTCAGAAGCTGATAAATGATGCGCTCTGTCGGAGCATTGTTAACAAGTGTGATGTGTTGGCAAGGGTGTGGAGATGCATTCAAAAGGTGCAAAATAAATGAGACAATGTTGCATTTCAATCAGTTAATCATCAACAAAGACCAGCATTTTTTCAGATTCACATTTTTTTTTTTTTTTAAACAGTGATCAAAATGTCTTCATCACGAAACTATCTGATCAACACAGGCGCAGGTATTGAGGAAACATGATCCCCCAATGTCTTCACTCCTGATCACTGTTGTTAATGTCTTAAGGAAAAGATTGAGCAGAGTCTGAAGCCATTTTCTTGTGACATACATTTTGGATTTGAAAAAAAAATCCAAGATAATCTTTAACTACACGGAAGAGAAAGGGCTGTAAAACAGCCTTGCCCCAAGGGATCGTTCTGATTCCTATGCAAAAGAAGATGGGCCAGCTACAACAAGAAACTGGGGAATGTCTACAAACATTTATGGAACAGTAGGGAACCACGTTTACTGGCTAGTGCCTATGATGAGGAATTTTTTCTTCCACAGAGGCATCAATATCCAGCATTGACAACAAATCCACTTTAAACATTTTTTTTTTTTTTTAGATTTAGTATACTTTATTGATCCCCAGAGGGGAAACTGAGGGTCATCCACCACCTGGATGGATGAAGCAGCCACGGTACGGCGCTATCCCTTAACCATTCAGACACACATTCACACCTAGGGCCACTTTAGAGTCTCCAATTAACCTAACCTGCGTATTTTTTGGCATGTGGGAGGAAACCGGAGAAATCCCGGGGTAAACCCACACATACACGGGGACATACAGCATTTCCTCACAATTACAATATATTCTATCTTGTCATCTTGACACCATAAACAAGCTAATTCTTCAGGAGAAATACCAGCCTAAACAATGAGTATAAAAAAAGCACTTCCCTTAACTTGCACAAATCCTTAACCTTTCCTTAACCGACACAAAATAGTATAGTAGCTACAGCACTTTCAAATCATTTGTTCAATTCAGCTTTTTACCCACCATCACAGCCTGTGTAAACCTAACAAGGGATACACACACATATCAATCTAGTCTGAGGATGAAGGAAGTTTTAAAGTAGAGAATCCTCTATCATAAACATTTTCTTTAAGGGTGAACTCGAACACAAGCTTGACAAAAGCCTTCTCATGCCACTTAGCATCTTCCGAGCTTCTTTCAGCCTTTCTTTACATCTCTGTCAGCTGATTAATCAGTCCGCTCCGTCAGGCACATACACTCCTTGACAGTGTTTAGCAGTGCTCCAGTCTCCCAGTGTAAACACTTGCTAAAACCAACAAGCCCCAGGGTCAGGGGGAGAACCGTGAGGCCAGGGCCAGTGGAACGGATGGATGAGGTGTAGCAAGGGCAACAGCGGTCGATTGCCGACAGATTCCAGCTGCTCTTCCTATTTTACCCAACTTTATAAACAGTGGGGAAGCAGAAGATAAGAGTTCATTTATGGTGGAATAATAAAAAGAAAATGTGAGCTTTTAAGCTCGACATAGAGAGGTTATCACCTAGTTTATTATATTACCAATTATTTTTCCCCAATTACAGTTTTATAAGGAACATTAATTTTTAAAATGTCTATGGCTAGATAAAATATACACATAGAAATAAAGGAATATAAACATTAGCAGTGCAGTAAACAGTGATCAAGAGGGACAGTATTTAATAGCTGCCACTGCTCTCATCTGTTTCTTTATATAACTGATTAAAATAACCTGAAAATGTATATTGCCAGTAGTGTCCTTCATTAAAATACAGCTTTAAAATAATATCTTAAATTGTGCTACTGCTACAGTATTGGATAGGATAGGCAGGCTTATAGGTGATATATCTAAATGTTTATTCTGTTCCATAGCTGTCTGTTGATTTAGGGAGGATACTGAGCCAGCAAAAAAGAACAGGTTCATTCTCAAAACACTATTTCAAGAAGGAACTAAAAGTATATATTTCTGAATAATGATGTGCTAAATGTCTCCTTTATTGAACAAAAACTTGAGCAAAACTGCCTCCTGTTTGAGTTCAAGTGTAAATAGTTTTACAACATGAATCAGCACGGGACAAATGCATGTGCTATTTGATTTTAAGTCATAGAAATGTGCACAGCACTGAGTAATGACTTAATATGTCAGTAAGGACTGGACTGAGCGTATGACTTCTGAAAGAAATCTGGAGAAAGTGGTGCTCAACCTCTTGACAGATCGTTATGGTGGGAATAGGAGGAGCGAGCAGTCTTATTTTAGCTCCAGGCATCCCGGCGCTTTTCCATTTTAGCCTGTATGCAAGTGTGCGTGCGCGTTACATGAAGACCCATCGCCATTACCATTAATAACAAACTTCTGTCAAACCAACAACATCCTGTGCTCACTTTGCGCTTAAGGGTATGCAACTCACCTAGCTTCCTACAAACTAGCACTGAGAAACAACCGCCTAACGTAGCCTCGAAGCTATTAATTCATTCTCCAGTAGCTGCGCTGACGGTACTGCTAACGGTGTAAGTCAGTGATGTATCTGTGATTTACACCCTCCGCCGCCGTTCCTCTCCGGTTACCACCCAGCGCTAGCCTTAGCTTAGCGCCGCTTTAGTTAGCAACTCTCCGCGGCCCTTACCATGTCTACGGCGGTCTCAGCGGGGAAGGGGAGTGCGACTTCACCGACCACTGTACACCCGGGCTCTACTGCGATCCAACAAGCCGCTCTACTCGTCAACCGTTGCTTTGTCGTTGCTTTAGTCCCCCCGCGGAAGATGTTTTGTTCACCTCTCCCTCACTGTGAACCCAGCCCTGTCAGCGAAATTCACTTCCTCAACCGGGCTACAGGAAGGAGGCAGCAGACAGGCCCCCGGTAGCATGTCCGGGTCACTCCGGCCTTCTCTACGGCAGCCAATAGCGAAGAAGCAAGAAATGCATTGCCAAGTATGGAAAGAGAGGAGTGGTGCCGAAAATGTAGTCAGAGAGGGCAGCAGATACACCAATGAAACGATCACATACGTAAAAGTCATTCATATGTTAATGATACGTAGAAATACCAACGGATTTGGTTGTTTAATAGAGAAGGAGGAAAAATACGTTTATTTTCCTTCAGAGTCATGTACAATGTTTTTTCTGTCATTGTGTTTTTATGCATTTTTACCTCCGCCATGCTGAAAAGGCCAGGAGGAGGTTATGTTTTTGCCAGGGTTTGTGTGTGTTTGTCTGTTTGTCTGTCTGTCTGTTTGTCTGTTGGTTAGCAAGATAACCTCAAAAAGTCTTGAGACGGATTTGCATGAAACTTTCAGGCGTTGTTGGAAATGGTACAAGGAAGAACTGATTAAATTTTGGGGGTGATCCGGATCACCGTCTGGATACAGGGAATTTTTTTAAAGCATTTTTCAACACTGTGACATAGGGCCATTTTCAACATGTGCGCAGGCGCAATGGAGGGCGCTGTCGTCGTAGTCTGCAACACAACTCTGCGTTCTTCAACGTTTTAGGCACAAAAAGCACTGCGGAAAACACTGCTGGCCTGGGCCCGCCATGCGTGCTTGTGTTTGCGCTCAAACTGCAAAACCTCTCACGGGCAGCTGTCCGCCGACGGATTCTTTGGCGAGAAATTCCCGGGCCAGCCATAGGAGCTGCGCATTTGGGCAGAAATTCCCCGGCCAGCCATACGCGCTGCGCAATAACGAGCTCTCTGCCGGCTGAAGCTTCTAATTCTCGTTGCCGCGGAGCGAAACCCCGAAATAATATAATATAAAACCCACGGCAACCTGTCCTACCCAATTTGCATCCGTCAGTGGAGGAGATGGACACCAACAGCTACACTTCAGTTTAATTACCTCCGCCAAGGAGGCAATGCTTTTACTACTGAACCACTAATCCTATCACTATCAGATTGATTGTCATTGATTAATTGTGTGTTTTATTGCACTGTCCCTGTCAAATAAACAAATAATCATTGTGAATCCAATTGCTAGTCATATGTTTACATGCTCAAGGAATCTGAAAACGTACACACAAACACTGTATGGGGGGAATGTGGCGATTGGTGGAGGGTCTTGCGCTCTCCGAGTGCTTTTCTAGGTATTTAATGTTTTTCCAGGAACGCGAGCTATTTTCTTTATTTATTTTTGAAAAATATATATGTTATGATATTTGTACACATTCTGTTACATGCTTCTTATTACGGCTGTTTACTTAAATCGCACTTCAACTTCATTTATATTGAGCCAGTTATAATATCAATTAAAGCTGTAAGCTCACCCCCCCCCCCCCGGGCGCCTGGGGAGGAACCCCCCCCCCCCCCCACCCGTTGGACCCAGCTTGTGCACCGAAAATTTCAAACGTCGTCACGGAAAGCGCTGCGGGAATAATAAAAGAAAACCTTTTGGCACAGTACTTCCCATGAGCAGTAGGTGGTGCTAAAAGTTTTGTCAACCATTTTTATACAGGAGCGTGCGGGGTTGAACTAATATCCATTGTAGAAAATTTGGTGAAAATCAGTTGAAGTTTGTCCAAGTTGCAACTTTTCGATGTTCCACGGTGAGGAGTCCACCTTTGCCTTGTTGCCATGGTGTAACACTCACCTATCAGTTATGTTGTTGCTGACCCATATAGGACTACAAATGACAGTCACCTCTACCCTATGTTTCCAAATTTCATGACTGCAGGACCTTCCCAACCCTTCCAATAAGATCACGAATTGAATGGCGAGGAGGGCGTGTCCATGGTAACTGCAGCCACGCCATGCTAAAATGGATGTGCAGTTATGATTATCCCTGTCGTCTGATGAAACTCTGAAAAATTTCATGTCATTCTGGCAAGGTGGTGTGAGTAATAAATAAAACTGTTTTAAGCAATTCTTCCTTTAACCATTCGGCGGCGCTATATCTTTTGTCAGGTATTTTTAAATAGACGCGTTCATGGTGGCATTATTTTCCATCTTGGAAATTTTGGTGGACATTTGCTCGAGTTACAGCTGTCTGATGTTGTAAGGGGAGGGGTCAAACTTCGCCATGATGTTGTGGCCACACCTTTTGAGATTGTGGCTCACATTTGATAACTTTTAATGGCCAATACCTATAGATGCCGCCATGTGAAAATGAGTTCAATGGGAGCAGGGCCCCTAGGAGGAGTTTGTTCAAATGCGAGTGGCCGCAGTACTTCCTGTGAGCAATAGGGGTGGTGCTGTAAGTTTTGTCAACCAATTTTACGTAGAAGCATGTGGATTGAACTAATATCCATTGTAGAAGAATTTGTTGAACATCAGATGAAGTTTGTCCAAGTTGCAATTTCTCGATGTTCCATGGCGAGGAGGTCAACCTAAGTCATGTCGCCATGGTAACACTTGGCCTATCAGTTATGTGTTTGCTGACCCATATAGGACTACAGATGACAGCCACCTCTACCTATGTTCCAAATTTCATGACTGCAATACCCTCCCAACCCTTCCAGCAAGATCACGGATTGAATGGCGAGGAGGGCGTGTCCATGGTAAACTGCAGCAATGCCATGCTAAAGTTGATGTGTAGTTATGATCATCCCTGTGGGTATGATGAATCTCAGAAAATTTCATATCATTCTGGCAAATGTGATGTGAGTAATAAATAAAATCAGTTTTAAAGCAATTCTTCCTTTGACCACTCGGCGGCGCTATATCTTTTGTCAGTATTTTTAAATAGACGAGTTCATGCCGGAAATTATTTTCCATCTTGGAAATTTTGGTGGATCTTCGACAAGTTTTGCTTGAGTTACAGCTGTTTCATGTTGTAAGGGGGAGGAGTCAAACTTCACCATGGTGCCCTGGCCACACCTTTTGAGACTGCAACTTAAATTGGATCGTTTTTAATGGCCAATGCCTATAGATGCCGCCATGTGAAAATGAGCTCAATTGGAGCAGGCCCCTAGGAGGAGTTTGTTCAAATGTGAGAGGTGGTTTTTGGCAGAATTGGAGGTGGGGCGACTTTGAGGCAAGATGGCGGCCTTCCTGTTGGCGATGGGTAAGGGCAACAATTATGTTTTTTGCATGTCTTGAGGTGATGCACACCTCACCCAATTTTATGTCTCTACGGCAAAGTTTATGGTTGTCAGTGTCCATAGACCTTGTACATTTGGACTCGCCCGCAAAAATTAGGGGTGGGGGGGGGCACATATCTTTTCCAGTTTATTGAATTTTTCACCGGGTCTGAGGGGTTTGCGAAAAAAAATCACGCTTTGGTTGACGTTCAGAGGGTGAAAAATGCGATCGTTTAGGCGGAATAATAATAATAAACAGAGCAATTACAATAGGGCTCTCACCACACTGACATTGTCAGTGGCTTGGGCCCTAATTATTTCAGTAAGGTTAATAGACAGCCTAAGCGACGCCCCCACTTCTTCCGCATATGAGACCTTAAATTGAAAAAATGTCCATTGAAATGTATGGCAAGAGAGAAATTATCTTTTGATCCCAATTGACTTTTGCCACGAGTTACACATATTATGTTTGTTATGGCTGTGTTGTGAGACATGTATATGTTGGACACTGCATATGTGATTTAACCACGATGAAGGAGAGCCAGCCCCCTGCGGGTGCGGAGCCCACAGAGCCTGGACCCCCTGCGGAGGACAGGGGACAGACGACTTCCTGACCACTGAGGCTCGGGAAGAGAGAGAGGGGGGAGTTATGTAAATAAAAGGCTAATGAATGTGAATAAAGAGACTTTGATATAGATGTGTGATTTCCCCCGCGAGGGGAAATGGTTTGAATGTGAGAAGGTTTTAAATGAGAGAACTAGTTGGTGTGTTCACTCTCTCTTTGTTCGCTGCTCAAGAATAAGAGCAGACAGTGGAAATGATTTCTTGAATAAACTGAAATGAAAGACCAATTCGGTTTCGTTATTCAAGTCTCCCCACAGTTGGTGACTGACGACGTTGAGAATGAACGAAGAAATTCTCAGGGTCCCGGACTCACAGCGCTCAGAGCTGGCGAGCGCGCAGTGGCCGTTAAGCTGCCTGATTTCTGGCAGGATAACCCACGGTCGTGGTTTCTGCAAGCAGAGTCGCAGTTCGCGCTCGCAGGAGTAACGGTTGGATGACACTCAGTTCCACCATGTCATCGCTAACTGGACAACTAGCACAGCTCGGTGCGTGCAAGCTTGGTCGGAGCAGCCACCCGCGACCGACAGGTACGAGCAAGCTGAAATCCACCCCTCATCAAGTTTTTTCACCCCCTCGGCTGAAGTGAGGGCGAGGGAGGATCCTGTCTTTGCTAGACCAAGGTGGACACAGGCCGAGCGCCCTGATGGAGGAGATGATACAGCTGAGAGGGTTGGACAACGATGATTTCATTTTTCAGTTCATCTTCCTCTCCAACCTCCCGGCGCATGCGAGAAGCACGCTGGCCGGCAAAAAGTGTCACACCCTGGAGGAGTTCCGGGAGCTGGCCCAGGAGGCAGACGGGATCCTGGACGCCTGCGGCGGGCAAGCAACCACAGCAGCGACCCGAGACAGCGGGGAGCCAGAGGCGGCAGAACCAGACTGGCCGACGATGGCGGCAACACGGCCCGCGACGAGGGGGAGCCAATAGGCCCGGCGACAGAGGCGCGGGCACGACACAGCGGAGGAGAAGATCTCTGCTTTTACCATCGGAGTTCGCGAGAAGGCACGCAGGTGTGTGCCGCCCTGCATCTTCAGGAGTTCGGGAAACGGCAAGACCCGGGGGTCGCTAGCAGCTTCGACCCTCGGAGAACGCAACAAGCTGCTCTACATCACGGATGCGCGCTCCGGACGAGTGTTCCTCATTGACACCGGAGCACAAGTGAGCTTCATCACCCCAACATACGCGGACCCGGGTAGCTGGACCCACGGTGACGGAGCTACAGCGGCAAATGGCTCGAACATCAACACCTACGGGAGAAGGACCTTGCCTTTATGCTTACATGGCCGCACATATGAATGGACTTTTATATAGCGGCGGTGAGTTTCAACATGTTGGGCGCGGATTTTTTGTGTTCACACAATCTGTTAGTTGATCTTGCTAATAGACGGCTGGTAAATGCACTCTCTTTTTACTCTCTCCCCTGTTCAGCTCGAGTGTCCCCGCCACCAGTACAGACCCACGTCGCTACAGCAGGTGGGTAAGTTTCACACACTCCTCACCCAATTTCCAGCGCTCACTGTGCCCACTTTTTCAGCGACGGTCGCGGAAGCACGGGGTGAAACACTTCATCCCCACTTCTGGTCCTCCGTGTTTGCAAAAGCTCGGCGCTTGATGCAGTTAAGCTCGCCATTGCGCGCGAGGAGTTCGCCAGCCTGGAGAGGCTGGGCATCGTTCGTAGGTCGAAGAGCCCTGTGGGCTTCGCCGCTGCACATGGTACCGAAAGCCGATGGCTCCTGGAGACCGTGCGGGGATTACCGCAGGCTAAACAACGCTACGGCCACACGATCGTTATCCCATCCCGCACATTCAGGATTTTTTCGGTGCACCTGGCGGGGGCGCGCATTTTTTCAAAGATTGATCTAGTTCGCGGTCTATCACCAAGTCCCGGTCCAACCGGAGGACATTCCTAAAACAGCGGTAATAACCCCGTTCGGACTTTTCGAATTTTTACTCATGCCGTTTGGTCTCAAAGGGGCGGGCCAAACATTTCAGCGGATGATGGATGCCGTGTTACGCGATCTCCCTTTCGTGTTTGTGTACCTCGACGACATTTTGGTCGCGAGTACTTCAGAGGACGAACACGAAACGCACCTCACAGCAGTTTTTAGGAGGCTGGGAGAGCACGCTTAATAGTTAACCCAGCCAAGTGCCAGTTCGGCGTTGAGCGGATTGATTTTTTGGTCACCCGCGTCTCCCCGGAGGGAGCGGTTCCGTTACCGAGAGAAAGTACGCGCGGTAGCGGATTTTCCCCGTCCACAAACGGTCAAATCACTACAGGAATTCTTGGGGATGGTGAATTTTTTATAACCGGTTTCCTGCCCACGCAGCTCAAATCATGCAACCGTTATATGCCGCGCTCAAAAAACAAAAGCCGACCCAGGCGGTCGAATGGTCCCCGAGCGGGAGCGCGCGTTCACAGAGGTTAAAAAAGCCTTGGCTGACGCTGCGCTCCTGGCCCACCCAGACCCTGCAGCACGTATTCGCGCTGACGACAGACGCTTCAGATTTAGCCATAGGGGCCGTTATTGAGCAACAGGTAGCCGGAGTTTGGCAGCCTTTGGCTTTCTTTAGCAAATCTTTAAGCGCGGCTGAGCGATAAATACAGGCGCGTTTGACAGAGAACTGTTGGCGCTGCATTTGGCTATTCGTCATTTCCAGTTCTGGCTGGAAGGACGGTGCTTCACCGCTTATGTGGACCACAAGCCGCTCACATACGCCATGGCCAAAATTTCAGATCCGTGGTCCGGCAGGCAGCAGAGGCAGCTGGCCGCAATCTCGGAATTTACCACTGACATTAGGCACGTCGCGGGCAAATTCAATGTAGTAGCGGGATTGTCTCTCACGCGCGTTCACGACCCCGACACGCGCAGAGGCAGAACGGGCCACCGTGACCGCGCCGCAGGAGAGCGGCACGGTGGCGGCGCGCAGCCCCGGTGCACGTGGGTATAGATTACGCAGCCATGGCAGCGGACCAGGGGGCGGACGCAGACCGTGCGCGCGCTCCAGTCTGGACCAACAGGGTTGAGGCTGGAGAGCAAGTGTTTACAAACCGTATGCCCCCCTGATCTGCGACATGTCGACGGGGCGCCCGCGTCCGGTGGTTCCGGCCACGTGGCGCCGCCGTGTTTTTGACTCGGTCCACTCACTGGCGCACCCGTGGGTGCGCGCGTCGGTGAAACTAGTGGCGGAAAAGTTTGTTTGGGCCGTGCCTGCGCAAGCACGTGAAGGAATGGGCAAAAAACCTGCATTTCCTGTCAACGGGCCAAAATTCACAGGCACACAAGAGCCCCGTTAGAACCCGTTCCGCATTCCGGCCAGAAGGTTCGACCATGTGCACGTCGACCTCGTGGGCCCCCTACCGGCATCACAGGGGTTCACGTATCTTTTGACAATGTGGACCGCACCACACGTTGGCCGAAGTGGTCCCACTTGCGACGACCACGGCCGCGGAGGTGGCTCGCGTTTTTTAACGGCTTGGGGTGGCGCGCTTCGGGGTTCCGTCGGACATTACGTCCGATAGAGGACCGCAATTCATCTCTGAGCTGTGGTCAGCGATGGCCAACGCTTAGGAGACAAAATTCACCGCACTACGGCTTACCACCCTCAGGCTAATGGTTTATGCGAGCGTTTTCATAGGTCTTTGAAGGCAGCGCTCAGAGCGTCGCTCACGGATGCAGATTGGGTAAATAAACTCCCATGGGTTTTATTAGGGTTGCGTTCTGCGCCTAAAGAGGACTTAGACGCCTCCCCAGCGGAGCTGGTATTCGCACAAACTCTGAGGCTGCCGGGCGAGTTTTTACCAGAGCACCCAGAGCCCCCACCTCTCTCTGCTCTGGGACCGTTAGTTGGCACGGGGGCAGACACGCTCCCGGGTCCGGTTCATCACGCTTTTCCACGAGTTTTCGTCCCCAAGGCTTTGAAAAATGCCGATTTCGTTTTTGTCAGGCGCGAAGCCCTTAAAGCAACGCTCAAACCACCTTACGAAGGGCCATTTCGAGTGCTGGAGGCAGGTGATAAGCAATTTGTGCTAGATTTTGGGGACAGAAAAGAGACAGTCAGTATTGACAGACTAAAACCTGCTTTTGTCATGAAGGACGTGTCTGTACCGGTCGCGGTGGCGCCTCGACGAGGCAGGCCCCCGCAGAGGGCAATTAACCACTCTCTTCCTCAGTCAACAGACCCGGAGCAGAACAGCACCGCAGGCAAGGCGGGGCCAACGCACAGCAGATTCGGCAGACGGCTGAAGCCCAAGCGGCGCACAGACTGAATGTTGGTGTTGATTATTCAGTAGTGAGTAAGGTGCTATTAAATTTTGGGAATTAGTCTGTTCTTCATCGTTTGGGGGGGGGTTATATGGCTGTGTTGTGAGACATGTATATGTTGGACACTGCATATGTGATTTAACCACGATGAAGGAGAGCCAGCCCCCTGCGGTGCGGAGCCACAGAGCCTGGACCCCCTGCGGAGGACAGGGGACAGAAGACTTCCTGACCACTGAGGCTCGGGAAGAGAGAAGGGGGAGTTATGTAAATAAAAGGCTAATGAATGTGAATAAAGAGACTTTGATATAGATGTGTGATTTCCCCCGCGAGGGAAATGGTTTGATGTGAGAAGGTTTAAATGAGAGAACTTTGGTGTGTTCACTCTCTTTGTTCGCTGCTCAAGAATAAGAGCAGACAGTGGAATGATTTCTTGAATAAACTGAAATGAAAGACAATTCGGTTTCGTTATTCAAGTCTCCCCACATTTGTCAATTTAAAAGATAATTTCCCATGTAAATAATGGTGTAGGTTGTTGTCTAACTGTTAAGGTATAATGTTGTGAAATTACGTAAATTAAAAGACTACAAACAGACTCATAACTTAATGTCATCATTTTCAAATTGCGTCCAGGGAAAAGTAACAGTCCTCTGGATCAGCCACAGCTCTCAAAATACAATACAATACAATACATTTATGTTGTTTTCTCCTCTTTGGATCCTTCTTTCATCAGTCAGAAAACAGGAAGTGGGTGAGCTTTGAGATGGGAACCACCATAATTGTGTTTCGAGTAGCTGTTTTGTTTAATGATTCCCTCCAGTGCAAGCAGATGTCTTATGATATCTTTACTTCATTTGAATATGTGGCTCTTCAGCTGAATTCCTCCTCCCGTGTGTTGTTACCTCCGCCCAGGCCGCAGGCCAGGAGGTTATGTTTTGCCGGGGGTTGTCTGTCTGTCTGTCTGTCTGTCTGTTGGTTAGCAAGATAACTCAAAAAGTTTTGGACGGATTTCGATGAAACTTTCAGGCGTTGTTGCAAATGCTACAAGGAAGAACTGATTAAATTTTGGGGATGATCCGGATCACCATCTGGATACAGGAATTTTTTTAAAGGATTCTTTAACATTGTGACATAGGGCCATTTTCAACACACAGGATGCGGAGAATCACCGTGCTGCAGCGACACAAGAAATGCAGCGACTCAGGCGCTATTGAAGCTCGTCCAGCGTAGTTTTATTTTTAATTTTTTTTTTTCTTATTACCTCCGCCAGGAAGTTATGTTTTTTTTTTTTTAAAAAGAAGATCTGCTCGATATTGCCAGTCATGCCTCGTTCAAAGTCTAAAAGTGTGAAACACAGAAGGCAACAGAGTGCAGAGTGCATGAGAAAGAAAAAAAGGCAGGGAGATAACACAGACGATGCGGACAATCACCGTGCTATTGCTACTCATATGTTTCATGGTCAAGGAATCTCAAAATGTACACACTACACACTGTATGGGGGGAACTGTCGCCGCCTTACGGAAAATGCCATTTTCGTGATAACTACTGAACCACTAATCCTATCATTGTCAATCCAATTGCTAGTCATATGTTTTCATGGTCAAGGAATCTGAAAACGTACACACAAACACTGTATGGGTGGAACTGTGCCGCTTGGCGGAGGTCTGCGCTCTCCGAGTGCTTTTCTAGTTTCTTAATGTTATACCATGCACCTTTTTTCATGATTTTACAAAGCCGTTGTCTATTATCTATGCTGACTGACTGTGTAGTTATTGTTGTGATTTTAACATCCATGTTGACAGCTATCAGGACAGAGGGACCAAATAATTGTGTTGTGTCCTTGATAACTTTGGACTGACTCAGCATGTAACGGAAAAAACACACAACAGAGGACGCAGTCTGGACTTGGTCATCTCCAGAGGTCTGAACATCGCTAAGGTTATGGTGATAGACGTTGCTCTGTCCGACCATTCTTGTGTCTTCTTTGAGAGTGCTATTAATGTCAACAGAAATATCCAGACAGAGGTCATCAAGAAACGGTACATCAGTGATAATACCAGTGAAACATTCATTCAAGCTTTCTCTTCCTCACCCCCCCCCCCCCCACACACACACCTTCAATAAATGAGCTTGCAGAAAATTTCACCGGTAAAATTGCAAATATTATCAATGCCATTGCTCCCATCAAGGTGAAGGTGGTCACTATTAAAAAAAAACCTCCATGGAGAAATGCCAAACTAGTGGCGCAGTGGTTAGCACTGCGGCAGCACAGTTTACCCTTGGCCGGGGGATTGTGGGGATCGTGGGATCGTGGGTTCGATCCCAGCCCCCGACCAACAGTGATCTGTGTGGAGTTTGCATGTTCTCCCCGTGTTGCGTGGGTTTACTCCGGGATTTCTCCGGTTTCCTCCCACATGCCAAAAACATGCATGTTAGGTTAATTGGCTGTTCTAAATTGTCCCTAGATATCTGTTTCCTATAGGCCCTTAGAATAGAGGGTTAGTATTAATGAAAGCGCTTTGAGTGGTCTTTGTGACTAGAAAAGCGCTATATAAGTGCAGGTTAGTTAGTTAGTTAGTTAGTAACAGCTGAAAAAAAAGGAGTGTCGAAAAGCTGAACGCAGGTGGCGAAAAACTAAATTACAGGCTCATTATGAAATCTATAATGAGAGATTGAGCATTTATAATATGAGCTGAGAAATGCAAGGCAAGCATATTTTTCTGACATCATTACTCACAAACATCAATAATGCACGCACCTTGTTCACTACTGTTGCAGGCTAAAAATCCCCTGTGTCAGTAGCTCCTGAACTTCTATCCAATCGTGCCTGCAATGACTTTGCCTTTTTCTTTACTGACAAAATTCAGAAAATTAGAGAGTCAGTCAGTGCTCCTATGCCATGTGCTGGACATGTGCTTCCTCTGTGTCCATGTAGAGAAGACGTAAATGCCATGGCAAAATTTTTTCCAGTCAATCATAAAATCCTGGATGACATCATACGCCACCTGAAATCCACTACCTGCTGCCTTGATACCCTCCCGAGAGGGTTTAAAAAAAAAAATTCATATTGTATGGCCACAGATCTACTACAGATCATAAATATGTCTCTGCATTCAGGTGTCTTCCCTCAGTGCTTAAAAACAGCTGTTATCAAGCCACTTCTAAAAAGAACAGTCTAGACACCTCACTCATGAACAGCTATAAGCCCATACCAAACCTCCCCTTAGTAAAATAATAGAAAAAGCTGTTTTTCAACAATTGTACAACTTCCTGACATTAGTCTTCCAGGTTCCTCAACAATTTCTACAGCTGCATCATCGAGAGCATCCTGACCAACTCCATCACTGCGTGATATGGCAGCACTACTGCCCTGGACCACAAACGCCTCCAGAGAGTGGTGAAGACAGCGGAGAAGATCATCAGGACTCCACTCCCCTCTCTGCAGAGCATCTACCACCGCAGAGTCCAAAGGAGAGCTGACACCATCCCCCAGGACCTCACCCACCCCCAGCACAGACTGTTCACACTTCTACCCTCAGGCCAGAGGTACACAAGTGTGAAATGCAGGACAACCAGACTGAAGAACTCCTTCTTTCCCACTGCCATCAGACTCCTGAACAGATAACAACTCCCAAAACTCTGTAACACAGCTTTGCATATAGGAACTCACACACCAGCTGCTAAATTTGCACACTGCTCACCTGTACAGTAGATATAGTTTCACCTGTCTGATGTCCATATCATCTCTGTTGCTAATTATCATCTCTACTGCTACTTATCACGCACAGTCTACTGGTACTGTGGTGGCACGGGTGGGGGATTCTCCACCTAGAGAAGGCAGCTGGGGAAAGGGGGAACAATAGACTGAAGGAGGAAGTGTCACTGGGGGGTCTCAGTCGGGACAGTAAGGACTATTTGTCCCCCGGGGAGAGGAGAGAACACTGGAGCCACTGGAAGAAGAAGGGTGTGAGAAGCTGTGCCGGCGTGATGTTATGTTAATGTGCCACACAGGTCTTTGTTTCAAACAATGTATTATGGTCGGAAAGTCCAGGTCTCAATGCATGGAATTAAAGGTATAAAAGGAGAATGCACAGAGACATGAGAAAGCTTTTTCTGAACTGAATTTTGGAGAAGGAATAAAGTTCTTGTGTTGTACAGCTCGTTGCCTTGCCTGCTTCCTTTCTCCACAGTGCTACCGTTACAGAAATAATTTGTAATTATACACTGCTTGTTGCACAATGCTCATTTGCACACTGTACATAAGTCTATTCCATCTCAGGTTCACATCAGGTTGCACAATGCTCATTTGCACACTGTACATAGGTTCATGCCATCTCAGGTTCACATCATCTCTGATATCAATATACCACTATCACTTTAGTCATCCAGCGAATTTTCAGTTTCATTCCTCTACTACATAACTGTGTGTTGGTGTGTGTTATTAGCATCCATTAGTATTAGGATTGAGTTACTGTGTTAGTGTGTCATAACCTATTAGAATTGTTGTTTCTGTGCCTTTTACCTTGGTATTCCTTCGGCGAGCAAAGTAAGAATTTCATTGCTCAGGAAATGTAGCATTTTTTAACTGTTCATATGATACTAAAGCCTTTGAATCTTGAATCATTAAGTCTTCCAGTCAGGTTTTCAGCCACACCACAGCATTGAGACAACTCTAGTTCAGGTCCTTAATGACATCCACTCCAATACAGATAATGGCAACATTTCAGTCTTTGTTCTACTGGACCTCAGTGCCACATTCAACATGGTTGACCATAACATCTTACTAGACTGGCTGAAAAACTGGGTGAGACTTTCTGGTACAGTACTTAGCTGGTTTGAGTCCTATTTAAAGGACAGGGACTATTTTGTGTCTATATGTATGCAAACAAAAATAGCCTGTGGAATTCCCCAAGGTTCCATTTTGGGACCTTTGCTTTTCAACATCTATATGATTCCACTAGCTCGAATTATTAAAAAACAACAAAACATATTACCATAATTATGCAGATGATACACAAATCTACATAACCGTCTCACCAGGAGACTATGGTCCAATAAAAACCCTGATCAAATTCACTGGTCAAATTAAAGAGTGGATGTGCCAGAATTTTCTTCAGTTAAACGAAGACAAAACCGAAATAATAGTTTTTGAAGCCAAAGAAGAAAAACTCAAAGTTAGTACTCAGCTTCAGTCAGTGATGCAAAAAAATAGCAGCCAAGTCAGAAATCTGGTTGTGGTTCTGGACTCAGACCTGAATTTTAACAGCCACGTTAAGACAGTATTGAAGTCAGCCTATTATAACTTAAAGAACATAGCGAGGATTAAAGGTCTGATGTCTCAGCAGAATCTGGAAAAACTTGTCCATACATTTATCTTCAGTAATCTGGTCTACTGTAACGCTGTCCTCACAGATCTCCCTAAAAAGTCCATCAGACAGCTGCAGTTGGTTCAAAACGCTACAGCTCAAGTCCGCACTAAAACCAAGAATAGTGTCACGCCGCGCCATTCATCAGCGGCGCCACCTGCTCACGCACCTGACAATCATCAGCGGCGAGGGATAAAGGCCGTCTCGCCCGGAGGCTCGGCCTGAAGCCGTCAGACTTCGTCCCTCACCGTTGTGAGCTACTTCTTTCTTCAGCAAACATTATTTGGGTAAGAACCCTTACCTCTCTTTCCCAGTCTGCTCCCCTGTGCACAGGTGGATTCCCCGGCGGCGGACATCTCCACTCCATCGCCCATTCCTCGCTGCTGTACGGAGCTCTCCAGGTGGCTGTCTTCCGGGCTTCGCCCCCTTGTTGTGCCAGCTATCCTGACAATCCAAGTAAGTCCTTCTCTCGCCATAAATCCCTCCTGTGTTGGTGTATGCCCATCACCCTCTCCCTGTGCTCTCTCCATAGGGTTGCTCGGCTGAACGGTCACCTGCCTCTGTGCCTGAAGCAGACGCCATCACCAACACATTTACACCCCGCAGACACGCACTCATTCACTCCTGCTGTTAATAAACTCTTTGAACTACTCTAAGCCTGTGTGTGTGCGTCTCCTGAGCCGTGCGTTATGTCAGTATGGCTTCAGCAGAGCGGCTCGGCGGACGGCGGGCTCGCACACCGGCTTACCACTCTCGAGGCTAGAGTGGATCAAATTGCTTATCAACAGCAGGTTATCCTAAATCAATTATTAAACTTAACTAACCGGTTGGGCCGCTTGGATCCTCAACAGCCGTTCCCCCCGGCTCGTCAGGGAGGTGCGGCTCCTGCTGTTCCAGCGGCCGTCCAGCCGGCTCCAGTGGCACCGGTTCGGCTCACACCGATTCCGACCCCCGCCCGCTTTAGCGGTAAGCTCGGTGGAGCGCGGGGGTTCATTATGCAGTGTGAGTCCGTGTTCCACCGTGTGCCCGGAGATTTTCCCTCGGATCACAGCCGGATTGGTTACATAGGGAATCTTCTGGAGGGGCGTGCGTTAACTTGGACCTACGCCGTAATGGCGAGGCCCAGTTATGCCACCCTCACCTATGACCCGTTCGTGAGGCGCTTTCTGGAGGTCTTTGACCATTCTCAAACCGAGACGGTCCAGGTCGATCGGCTTCTCGCTCTCCAGCAGGGAGGCCGGTCGGCAGCGGACTACTCGGTCGACTTCCGGGTAGCGGCGGAGGAATTGGGCTGGGAGGAACGCTCCCTCTGTGGCCTGTTCCTCCGCAGCCTCAATAATGATCTGAGGGATGAACTGGCTGGACGGGATATCCCTGGGACGCTAGCGGAGCTGACATCCTTAGCGGTAAGTTTGGATAACAGGCTGCACGAGCGCTCCTCGGGGCGGAAGTCTTCTTCTTCTCGCCCTCGTGGAATCTCGCCGCACCTGTTCCAAGCTCGCCCCCTGGCGGCGCCGCCAGCATCGTGCCCCGAGGAGTCGGAGCCGATGGTGACGGGCTGGACCAAGCTTTCCCCTGCGGAGAGACAACGCCGCCGTGAGTTGGGCCTCTGCATGTATTGCGGAGGTGACCAACACACTGTGGAGCGTTGCCCGCGGAAAGCCAGTCGGCGGGATCCGCGAATCGCTGTTGGGAGCCTCGCGGATCTCAACCGGTTAGACACCCTCACCCAATTAAAGCTGCCCATCCGTTTCTGCCACAATCCCACTGGGCACCTCACCCACGCACTGGTGGATTCGGGCGCAGAAGGCAGCTTCATTTCACAAGGCCTGGCAACCCGATTGGGCATCCGCTGTTAGGCATTAAAACACCCCATCTCCCTGGTCCATCTCTCCCGTGCCTCCCTTGGGAGAGTTTCTCATCAAACCATTCCTGTCCCAGTCATCATCTCAGGGAACCACCGGGAGGAGATGGTTTTTTACGTCCTGCCCAACTCTGTGTCGCCCGTCATCCTGGGGTATCCCTGGCTACGCCTCCACAACCCTGTCCTGGACTGGAGGTCAGCTGGGGTATCGGCGTGGAGTACCTTTTGCATGGGCACCTGCCTTCAGTCCGCTGCCTGCTCCCCATCCGCTGCTCCTCCTGTGGCGGACACAGCACCTCCGGACCTGTCGCTGGTGCCTCCAGAATTTCACGACCTGGGTATGGTATTTAGCAAATCGAAAGCTATGTCTCTTCCCCCGCATCGACCCTATGACTGTGCTATCAACCTCCGCCAGGGGGCTCCCCTACCTTCTGGTCGGCTCTACAGCCTGTCGGCGCCGGAGAAGGAGACAATGAATACTTACCTGAAGGAATCACTGAGCGCTGGGATTATTCGCCCATCGTCGTCACCCGTGGGGGCAGGGTTTTTCTTCGTTGGAAAAAAGGACGGATCCCTCCGCCCCTGCATAGACTACCGAGCGCTAAATGACATCACTGAGAGGGACCGTTACACCCTGCCCCTCATGGACACTGCCTTTCACTCCCTCCAGGGGGCGACCTGGTTTACCAAGCTGGATCTACGCAGCGCTTACCACCTCGTCCGGATCCGGGAGGGAGATGAATGGAAAACAGCCTTCCGTACCCCGAACGGCCACTTTGAATACCTAGTCATGCCGTTCGGGTTGACCAATGCTCCTGCCGTCTTTCAGCGCCTCATTAATGACGTCCTCCGGGATTTCATCGGCCTCTTCGTGTTCGTCTACCTGGATGACATCCTTATCTTCTCCAAGTCCAGGGACGAGCACCAGGTCCATGTGAGGCGGGTCCTCCAAAGACTGCTGGAGAATCGGCTCTACGTGAAGGCTGAAAAATGCGAATTCTACGCTAGGACCACATCCTTCCTGGGATTCATCATCGCTCAAGACCAGGTGCTCCCAGACCCAGAGAAGGTGAAGGCGGTGGTGGAGTGGCCTACTCCCGTATCCCGGAAGCAGGTGCAACAATTTGTTGGCTTCGCCAATTTTTACCGCCGCTTTGTCCTGAATTTCAGCTCGATCGTCGGACCGCTGACCCGTCTCACGTCCCCGAAGGTCCCGTTCCGCTGGACCGAAGAAGTCGCTGCTGCCTTTAAGGCGCTGAAGGCGGAGTTCTCCTCCTCCCGGGTCCTTCGCCAGGTCGACCCCGCGCTGCAGTGCATTGTGGAGGTGGACGCATCGGACACGGGAGTGGGAGCAGTATTATCCCAGCGGTCATCTGACGATGGCGCCAAACGACCGTGCGCCTTCTTCTCCCGGTGCCTGTCCCTGCCGGAGAGGAACTACGATGTGGGGGACAGAGAGCTCCTGGCCATTAAACTCGCCTTACAGGAGTGGCGCCACTGGCTAGAGGGGGCGGACCTGCCGTTTGTGGTCCTGACGGACCACAAGAACTTAGAATACTTACGATCTGCCAAGCGCCTGAATGCCCGCCAGGCACGCTGGTCTTTGTTCTTCGCCAGGTTCCGCTTCTCAATCACCTTCAGGCCGGGCTCCAAGAACGGCCTGCCTGACGCCCTCTCTAGGCAGTTCACCCCCGTGGAGGCTGAGGAGACGCCCCACACTATCCTGCCCAGGTCGTGCGTCGTGGGAGCCATCTCTTGGGACATTGAAGACAAGATCCGGAAGGCGCAGGAGGTGGAACGTGATCCTGGCGGCGGACCAGAGGGAAGACTGTTCGTCCCATCTGCGGTCCGAGGAGAGGTCATCCACTGGCTCCACACCTCCCGGCTCACCTGTCATCCCGGCACCTCTCGGATGATCAGCCTCCTCCAACGGTCCTTTTGGTGGCCAGGCCTGCGGAGGGATGCAGCCCGCTACGCCCGGGCTTGCCCAATCTGTGCCACCAGCAAGTCGGGAAATGCCCCTCCAGCGGGTCTGCTCCAGCCTCTGCCCGTCCCTGGCAGGCCCTGGTCGCACATTGCACTGGATTTCGTCACCGGACTCCCCGTTTCCAACTCCTTTGACACCGTCCTGACCATCGTGGACCGTTTCTCCAAGGCGGCACACTTCGTCCCCCTGCGAGGTCTCCCTACCGCCCTGGAGACGGCGGGCCTCCTCGTCCAACACGTGGTCAGGCTGCACGGGATTCCGGTGGACGTGGTCTCGGACCGGGGCCCCCAATTTTCATCCGAGGTTTGGAAATCCTTTTGTAACGCCATCGGAGCCAAGGTGAGCCTCTCCTCCGGCCATCACCCCCAGTCTAACGGGCAGTGTGAGAGGACCAATCAGGAGCTGGAGGCTGCGCTCCGCTGTGTTACCAGATCCAAGCCAACGTCCTGGAGCAACCATCTCGCCTGGGTGGAGTATGCCCACAACACCGCCCGCTCTTCTGCTACGGGGATGTCCCCCTTCAAGGCGTCCCTGGGTTACGACCCCCCGCTGTTTCCAGCGCAGGAGAGCGAGGTAACTGTCCCCTCTGTTAGGGTGCACCTTAGGCAGTTCCGCTCCACCTGGGCTGCCGCGCGTCATGTGCTTTTACGCACAGCGGAGCGCAACAGGACCGTGGCGGACCGGCACAGACGACCTGCCCCAGCGTACAGAGTTGGGCAACTCATGTATGTGTCTACCCAGGACGTCACATTAAAAGGCGAGAGGAGGAAGCTGGCACAGCGGTTCATGGGTCCCTTTCCCGTCACCCGGATCATCAACCCGGTGGCTGTGCGCGTGGCTATTCCCCCCTCCCTCCGCATCCATCCCACTTTCCACGTGTCGAAGGTGAAACTGGCAGTCACCGACCCCCTTTGCCCTCCTCCTGCAGCGCAACCCGCGCCCTGGATGATTGGTGGCCATCCGGCCTGGTCCGTCTCCTCCATCCTGGACTCCCGGCGCCGAGGTCGTGGGTTGCAATACTTGGTGGACTGGGAGGGCTATGGGCCCGAGCATCGACAATGGGTGCCCCCGTCGTTTGTGTTGGACCCATCGCTCATCGCGGACTTCCACCGAGCGCACCCGGATAAGCCATCGCCAGGAGGCGCTGCTAGAGGGGGGAGTACTGTCACGCCGCGCCATTCATCAGCGGCGCCACCTGCTCACGCACCTGACAATCATCAGCGGCGAGGGATAAAGGCCGTCTCGCCCGGAGGCTCGGCCTGAAGCCGTCAGACTTCGTCCCTCACCGTTGTGAGCTACTTCTTTCTTCAGCAAACATTATTTGGGTAAGAACCCTTACCTCTCTTTCCCAGTCTGCTCCCCTGTGCACAGGTGGATTCCCCGGCGGCGGACATCTCCACTCCATCGCCCCTTCCTCGCTGCTGTACGGAGCTCTCCAGGTGGCTGTCTTCCGGGCTTCGCCCCCTTGTTGTGCCAGCTATCCTGACAATCCAAGTAAGTCCTTCTCTCGCCATAAATCCCTCCTGTGTTGGTGTATGCCCGTCACCCTCTCCCTGTGCTCTCTCCATAGGGTTGCTCAGCTGAACGGTCATCTGCCTCTGTGCCTGAAGCAGACGCCATCACCAACACATTTACACCCCGCAGACACGCACTCATTCACTCCTGCTGTTAATAAACTCTTTGAACTACTCTAAGCCTGTGTGTGTGCGTCTCCTGAGCCGTGCGTTATGTCAAATAGTAGATCCTATAACTCCAGTCCTCAGATCTTTACACTGGCTTCCTGTCTGGCAAAGAATAGATTTCAAAATACTGCTGTTGGCTTATAAAGCTCTGAATGGTTTAGGGCCAAAATACATTCCAGATCTGCTAGTCCATTGTGAACCACCTAGAGCCCTCAGATCATCAGGGTCAGGCCTACTATCTGCACCCAGAGTTAGAACCAAACAGGGTGAGGCAGTGTTCAGTTTTTATGCCTCTCACATGTGGAACAAACTCTCAGAAAGCATCAAGGCTGCTGAAACTCCCAGCTGCTTTAAAACGAGGTTAAAAACTCTCCAATTTGCTGTGGCCTTTCAGGATAACAATTGTTAATCTCCTACAATGTACTATAACCTTTATTTCTGTCTTATTCTATTTTTAGCTTGTCTGTGTTTCTCTTTAAGTTACTTTTTAGTTTGCTTTTAAAATTCTTATGTATTCCTTTTACAATTTGTTGTAATGCTTCATATAAAGCACTTTGAATTGTCTTGTACACGAAATGTGCTATACAAATAAACTTGCGTTGTCTTGCCTTGCCTTTAAAAAATGGACCTTTTCGCAAATGCATGATGGCAGCTGCTCGTGACGTGTTTGGCAAAGTATCCTGGGATTGTTTGGAGGAAAAGCTGGGCCACATCATTGCACTGGCTATATATTTTTAGAATTTTTAAAAATTTTAATATGTAAATTCCGATGGCAGGTTAAAGATTACTGTATTGTACAGTATACTAGTATCCATGGCACTTAAACTGAGTGGACAATACACTCAGCTATGTATTACTGTAAATACTGATTTATTAGATTATAACTTGAAAACAATGGTGCTAATTTATCTAAGAAAAATCGTCTTACACCAATTCAATGCAAAGTTCAGTATTTATTAATCTGAACGTGATCATGCGTGCTCAAATCTCATGACAGGTCTGATGCACTGCAGAATTATTTGATCATATCAGGTTATATCGTGCAGTGCATCCTTATATTGAGGTTATATTGAGCAATATATTATCATGTTATATTGAGCAGTGATCAGTTTACCTTATTTTAGATTTAGATGAGTGTTTTAATGATTTACTCTAAGGATTAAAGAGGCAGCTGTCATGTTCTGGTGAGTGTATTCTCCCCTTCCCGTCCTGTTCAACTTTCACCGACTCTGCAGGCAATCACCTCACCTGCGTGATGTGACGCACCTGCTGCCTCTGCCTCACCAGTGCTTAAAAAGACCTTAGCTCAAGTAGGTTCATTTTGTCTTCTTTTAATTATTTACCTTTTGTTCTTATCAAAGACAAAAATAGAAAGGAGATGTTTTTACCTTCTTTACATGTTTCGACTGTTCACTGCAGCCTTCGTAAGAAGTGTCAGATGATTGCTGCGAGGTGTCATTTTATTTTGTTAGCTGACTTTCGAGATGTAGGCATCCCCATGACCAAATTGCCCACGGCCCTCAATGTTACTACATTATTGGGTGGTAATGTTGCCACCATCACTGAAAGAACGGAGCCAGTGTCTGTCCTCCTTTCCGGTAACCACTGGGAGACTATTTTGTTCTATATTCTCCCTAAATCATGTCACCCAGTGGTTCTTGGGTACCCGTGGCTCCAGGAACATATCCCTATTATTAATTGGGCACATAACTCCATCTATTCCTGGAGCCCGTATTGTTTGGCATCCTGTCTTAGCTCGGCCGAGTGTTCACCATTGCTGCCCATCTCGTCCCCTCTGACAGAGCCGCCGGACCTCAGGCCTAGTACTCGAGGTCTATCATGACCTCGGAGAGGTCTTCAGCAAATCAAGAGCACTTTCTTTACCTCCCCATCGCTCTTATGATTGTGCTATAGACCTTCTCCCTGGTGCGCGGCTGCTGTCCAGCCGGTTCTACAGTATTTCTGGGCCGGAGAGGGAGGCGATGGAAAGCTATATTAAAGATTCTTTGAACGCCAGCCTCATTCGGCCTTCATCGGCTCCTCTTGCGGCAGGATTCTTTTTTGTCAGGAAGAAGGACGGTTCCTTGCGCCTGTGCATTGATTATCGAGAACTCAATGCTATAACAGTTAAGGATAAGTATCTTCTGCCCCTGATAAACTCCACGTTTGAGCTCCTTCAGCGCGCTCGAGTATTTACCAAATTGGATCTGTGTAACACCTACCATCTGGTTCGCATTCGTGAAGGGGACGAATGGAAGACGGCCTTTAAAACACACTTGGAGTAATTTGAATATCTGGTGATGCCGTTCGGGCTCACCAATGGCCCCGCCGTCTTCCAACGTAAGATCAATGACATCCTCCGCGATATGGTCAGTCAATTTGTTTTCGTCTATCTCAACGACATTTAGATTTTTTCTTGCATGCCAGAGGAACACGCAGTCCACATCAGGGCCATTCTACAACGGCTCCTGGAGAACCAGCTCTACGTTAAAGCCGAGAAGTGTGCGTTTTCCACCCACTCCACTTCATTCCTCGGCTTTATCGTAGCTGAGGGGGAACTGAGGGCCGACCCGGCCAAGGTAAAGGCTCTACTAAATTGGCCTACACCCCACTCCCGCAAGGAGCTCCAGCGCTTCTTGGGGTTTGTGAATTTTTATCGCCGTTTCATCAGAAACTATAGTGGGGTAGCGTAGCCTTTGACCCAGCTGACCTTGGTTAAAGTGCAATTTAGTTGGTCCGAGGCAGCTGAACAGGCTTTTTTCAAATTGAAGGGTCTGTTCTCCAACACTCCCATCTTGGTCCAGGTCGATCCCCAGCTCCAGTTTATTCTAGAGGTGGATGCTTCTGACTCGGGGGTGGGCGCTGTTCTATCGCAGTGCTCAGCTTCAGATGAGAAGCGCCATCCATGCGCGTATTTCAACATAGGAAACGGTGAGCTCTTCGCCATTAAGTTGGCCATCGAGGAGGGGAGACACTCGTTGGAGGGAGCGGCCCAGCCTATAATTGTGTGGACCGGCCACAAAAATTGAGAATATTTTTGGTCGGCCCGCAGGCTGAATGCCAGGCAGGCCCTGCTGAGCCTTATTTTTTGCTAGATTTAATCTTACCATCACTTATAAGCCTGGCTCCCATAATGTTAAACCGGACGCTCTCTCCCGCCAGTTCTGCCCTGACCCCACCACCCTTCATTCCCTTCCCCAACCCATTGTTCCACCCTCTTGCTTCCTTGGAGCTCTCACATGGGACATTGAGCAGAGGGTACGGCAGGCTCAATCCACGGAACCCAAGCCAGAAGGGGGTCCTGATGGTCGTCTGTTCGTTCCCGCCTCACTCCGCAGTGATGTCATCAGGTGGGGCCACACCAGCTTTTTTGCATGCCATCCTGGGATCACTCGCATCAATCTCATCCGTCGAGTGTTCTGGTGGCCCACCCTGCGGACCGACATCCTGGAATATCTCAATGCCTGTCAAGTCTGCAGTCACAATAAATCTGACTCCTCGCCCCCTTCTGGTCTCTTCCATCCACTTCCCATCCCCAGTCAACCCTGGTCCCACATTGCCCTGGAATTTATCACCGGACTTCCCCCCTCCCAAGGTAACACCTTTATCCTCACCTGTGTGGACCGTTTCTCCAAGGCTGTTCACCTGGTGCCCTTCCCAAATTACCCTCTGCTTCAGAAACGGCGAACCTCCTCACTATCCATGTCATCCTCCTACACGGCATTCCTGTGGACATTGTGTCTGACCAGGGCCCCCAATTCACCTTCCAAGTTTGGAAATCGTTTTGTTGCTCCCTAAGCACCACCGTCAGCCTTACCTCTGGATACCATCCACAGAGCAATGGGAAGACTGAGCGCGCCAACCAATCCTTGGAGGCCACCCTTAGGTGCGTAGCACCCTGTAACCCTGGCAATTGGAGCACTCATCTGACTTGGGTGGAATATTCACACAACTCTGCTGTCTCAACGGCCACCGGACTGACCCCATTTGAAGCATCCATGGGGTACACTCCCCCTCTGTTACCTATGGCAGAGAGGGACGTGGCGATACCATCGGTGGGGGCCCATGCATGCCGCTATCACTGGCTCTGGAAGGCCACTCGTGCTGCCCTCATTCGTTCGGCCGAACGCAACCGCCAGTATGCGAACTGCAGGCGTACTCCGGCTCCCAAGTATTCCATCGGGCAGCAAGTGTTGTTGTCGGCGGACCAGGTGCCCTTGAAGACAGAGTCCAGGAAACTTTCCCCTTGTTTCCTGGGCCTATTCCCCATCTCCAGGGTTATTAATGATGTCACAGTCTGCTTGAAGCTCCCGCCGGTGATGCGGATTCACCCCACCTTCCACGTTTCCAAAATCAAGCCCCTCTCCACCAGCCCCCTCTGCCCCCCCCCCACAAAAAAAGCTGCCTCCTCCTCCTCGGATCCTCGATGGCCAGACCACTTACACGGTCCAGAGAATTCTGGACATTCGCCGTCGGGGCCGGGGACAGCAATATCTCGTCCACTGGAAGGGCTACGGACCAGAAGAAAGATCATGGAACCCCGGTTCCTACTTCCATGACAAGGGGATGGTCCGGGCCTTTCATAAGGCACATCCCAACAAGCCCAGTGGACCGCCAGGAGGCGCTCCTTGGGGGGGGGGGCACTGTCATGTGAGTGCACTCTCCCCCTACCCCTCCTGTCCTGTTCAACTTTCACTGACTCTGCCGGCAATCACTTCACCTGCGTGATGAGATGCACCTGCTGCCTCTGCCTTGCCAGTGCTTAAAAGGACCTTCTCTTCAATGCTTCAGCGCTGGCTCGTTGGGTATACTACCTTCACAGCAAGTAAGTTTAATTCTCCCTCTCTAAAGAAAAAACATTAATCCTTTGTCTTCTCCTCTTCAGGTTGCTACCTCCTTCATGGTGCATCTCTGGAGTTGTTGTGTGCTCACCTGCCTCATCATCACCACCAGTTCAGCAGCCATATTCACCCGGTCAGACACTTCACCCAGCTCTACCTCTGCCTTCCAGCATCTCTCCTGGTTCGCTGTTTGTGCTGGGTTCCATTGCCGGGTTCTCTGTTTCTCCCACGTGAGTGCAGTCTTATTTTTCTCATCTCTGTCTCCATCCTTATCTAACCTGCTCTCATCTCTCCCTACAGACTGGGCCTTCCTCTGGCGAGTGTCGCTTTTTGTTAACAAAGCTTTCCTCTTTGTATTAATAAAATCCAAATCAAATTTGCTTCTCTGTGTCGTCGTGTGTTTTCTCTGGTGTCACTCACTGCACATGAGCTCTCAATTATTACTAATCATGACAGCAGCTTTTAGTAGTTATAAATGTTCCATAGGCATTTATATCACTGCAGCCAAAACAGTGGATTTAAGCAGAAAATCTAAAATCTGTTTGATCGGATGCAGAAACTTGAATTACACTTTTAACTTCTGAAATTTTAAATATTTTTCATACAGTTGTGATTGGGCTCAGAGCTTTTAAAGAATGTCGTTGTTATGACTCGCCGCTCATCAGCGGCGCCAGCTGCGCGCACACCTGCTCCTCGTCAGCGGCGAGGTATTTAATCCACTCTGCCCTGGGCTTCGGCCTGAAGCCGTCTCTCTACTTCGGCCCCTTTGCTACTACGGATCTCAAACCGACTAGTGAAGATATCCTGGGTAAGCCCCCCTTACCTCTCTCCTCTAGCCTTCCCCTGTGCACAGGTGGACATTCCCGGCGGCGGACTTCATCACCTCGCCATTGGCTCTACGCTGCTGCCACAAGTACCGCAGGTCGCTGTCTCCCGGGCTTCGCCCTTGTCGACGCCAGCCACCTGTCATAACCAAGTAAGCCAGCTACCATCATTATTCCCTGTATTGGTGTGGTGCCCGTTACCCTTCTCCCTCTGCTCTCTCCCACAGGGTTGTCCGGCTGTACGGCCTCCTGCCCCCGTGCCTGACGCAGACGCCACCACCAATACATTCTTATTCCACAGACACGCAGCCATACACTTCCTTGTTGCTAATAAAGCTGTTAAATCTATCCTGAGCCTGCGTGTGTGTCTCCTGGGCCGTGCATTATGTCAGTACGGCTTCAGCAGAGCGGCTCGGCAGACAGCGGGCTCGCACGCCATCTTTCCACCCTCGAGGCTCGGGTGGATTTAATAGCTCATCAGCAACAGGTGATATTAAATCAATTAATGATCATTACTAACCGATTAGACCGCTTGGACCCCCAGCAGCCGTTCCCCTCGGCTCGTCCGGGTGGCGTGGCTCCTGCGGCTCCAGCCCGCTCCGGGTGCGCCAACACGGCTCACACCAATCCCCACTCTTGCTCGCTTCAGCGGTAAGCTGGGTGGAGCTCGGGGTTTTATTATGCAGTGTGAGTCCGTGTTTCTTCGCGTTCCCGGAGATTTTCCCTCAGACCATAGCAGAATTGGCTATATAGGTAATCTCCTTGAGGGTCGTGCGCTTACCTGGGCTTACGCCATTATGGTGAAGCCCAGCTACGCCACCCTCACCTATGGCCAGTTCGTGCGACAGTTTCTGGAAGTGTTCAATCATTCGCGTTTGGACAGTGTCCAGGTCGACCGCCTTCTCGGACTCCAACAGGGGAGCCGATTGGCGGCCGACTACGCGATCGACTTCCGGGTTACCGCGGAGGAAGTTGGCTGGGAAGAGCGCGCGCTCTGCGGCATTTTCCTCCGCAGCCTAAATTCCGGTCTGAGGGATGAGCTGGCTGGACGGGATACCCCGGAGACGCTGGCGGAGCTGATTTCTCTCACCATCAGTTTGGATAACAGGCTGTGCGAGCGCGCCTCCGAGCGGAAGCAGTCTTCTCGCTCGCGGGGCGCCTCTGCATGTCTGTCCCAAGCTCGCCACCTGGCGTTGCCGCCACCGGAGGTCTCCGAGGAGTCGGAACCAATGGTGACGGGCCGGACAAAGCTCCCCCTGGCGGAGAAACAGCGCCGTCGTGACCTGGACCTCTGCATGTATTGCGGAGGTAGCCAGCACATGGTGGAGCATTGTCCGGAGAAGCCAAACGAGGTGGTCCGCGAGTCACTGTAGGGGGCCTCGCGGACGCTAATCGGTTAAATCCCCTCACACATTTGACGCTGCCCATCCGCTTCTGTCACAACCTCACTGGGCACCTCACACATGCACTGGTGGATTCAGGCGCGGAGGGTAGCTTTATTTCACAAAGCCTGGCAACCCGACTGGACATCCATTGTCACTCCCTCGACACTCCTCTCGCCCTGGTTAATCTCTCCTGAGTTTCCCTGGGAAAAGTAACTCACCAAACATCCCCCGTTCCCGTGATCATCTTTGGAAACCATCGGGAGGATATCTCCTTTTACGTCCTGCCCACCTCAGTAACTCCTGTCATCCTCGGTTATCCCTGGCTCCGCCTCCACAACCCCGCCTTGGACTGGAAGACTGGGAAGGTGTCAGCGTGGAGCACTTTCTGCATGGGTACCTGCCTCCAATCCGCGGCCTGCGCCCCGTCCTCGCCTCCCACAGCTCAGGACACCGCGCCACCGGATCTCACCCTTGTGCCCTCAGAGTTCCACGAACTGGGTGCCGTTTTCAGTAAGTCCAAGGCGATGTCTCTGCCTCCTCACCGGCCCTACGACTGCGCCATTAACATCCGCCAGGGGGCGCCCTTACCCTCAGGACGCCTCTATAGTCTGTCAGCGCCGGAGAAGGAGGCAATGAACACTATCTGAAGGAGTCGCTCAGTGCTGGGATCATCCGACCGTCCTCCTCTCCAGTAGGTGCAGGGTTCTTCTTCGTGGGAAAGAAGGACGGATCTCTTCGTCCTTGTATCGCCTATCGAGCTCTCAACAATATCACGGAGAAGGACCGGTACACCCTGCCCCTTATGGACACTGCCTTCCACTCCCTCCAGGGGGCGACCTGGTTCACTAAGCTGGATCTTCGCAGCGCTTACCACCTCGTCCGGATCCGGGAGGGAGATGAGTGGAAAACCGCCTTCCGTACCCCAAAAGGGCATTTCGAATATCTCGTGATGCCGTTTGGGTTGACCAACGCTCCAGCCGTCTTTCAGCGCCTCATCAATGACGTCCTCCGGGACTTCATCGGCCTGTTTGTATTCGTCTACCTGGACGACATTCTCATCTTCTCCAGGTCCAGGGATGAACACCGGGTCCACGTGAGGCGGGTCCTGCAGAGACTGCTGGAGAACCGTCTGTACGTCAAGGCGGAAAAATGTGAATTCTACGCCAAAACGACTTCCTTCCTGGGGTTCATCATCTCCCATGACCAGGTGCTTCCGGACCCAGTGAAAATCAAAGCAGTGGTGGATTGGCCCACACCAACCTCTCGGAAACAGGTTCAGCAATTCATCGGGTTCGCCAATTTCTACCGCCGCTTTGTCCCGAACTTTGGAGCCATTGTCGGGTCCCTGACCCGCCTCACCTCTCCTAAGACCCCGTTCCGGTGGACTGAAGAGGCCGCTTCGGCCTTCCAGGCGCTGAAGACGGAGTTCTCCTCCTCCCGGGTCCTCAGCCAGGTCGATCCCGCACTGCAGTGCATTGTGGAGGTGGACTCTTTGGACACGGGGGTGGGGGCGGTGTTGTCCCAGCGGTCCCCAGCCAATGGAGTCAAGCGACCCTGCGCCTTCTTCTCTCGGCGCCTGTCCCCGGCGGAACGAAATTATGACGTGGGGGACAGAGAGCTTCTTGCCATCAAGCTTGCCCTTCAAGAATGGCATCACTGGCTGGAGGGGGCAGCCTTGCCTTTTGTGGTCCTCACCGACCACAAGAACCTGGAGTACCTGAGATCTGCCAAGCGTCTAAACGCCCGCCAGGCGCGTTGGTCCCTGTTCTTTGCAAGGTTTAAGTTCAGCATCACATATAGGCCTGGCTCCAAGAACGGCCTGCCCGACGCCCTCTCCAGGCAATTTGCACCGGAGGCCGCAGAAGACGTTGCTCACACCATCTTGCCCAAGTCGTGCGTCATGGGGGCTGTTACATGGGACATAGAAGACAAGATCTGGAGGGCGCAGGAGTCGGAACCGGACCCTGGCGGCGGACCGGAGGGGAGGCTCTTCGTGCCATCTGCCGTCCGGGGGGACGTTATACACTGGCTCCATACCTCCAAGCTCACCTGCCATCCTGGAGCTTCGTGGATGATTGACCTTCTCCAGCGATCCTTTTGGTGGCCAGGCCTGCGGAAGGATGCCGCCCGTTACGCCCGGGCCTGCCCCGTCTGTGCTACCAATAAGTCAGGTAACGCTCCCCCTGCGGGTCTGCTCCAGCCCCTGTCCTTCTCTGGCAGGCCCTGGTCGCACATCGCTCTGGACTTCGTCACCGGGCTCCCTGTCTCCAACAACTTTGACACAGTTCTGACCATTGTTGACCATTTTTCCAAGGCCGCCCACTTCGTGCCCCTACGTGGACTTCCCTCAGCCTTGGAGACAGCGGACCTCCTCATCCAGCACGTGGTCAGACTGCATGGAATCCCGGTCGACGTGGTTTCCGACCGCGGCCCCCAGTTTTCTTCGGACGTCTGGAGGTCATTTTGCAACGCCCTGGGAGCCAAGGTAAGCCTCTCCTCCGGCCATCACCCCCAGTCTAACGGGCAGTGTGAGCGGACTAACCAGGAGCTGGAGGCTACGCTCCGCTGCGTTACTTCATCCAAACCCACGTCCTGGAGTTCTCACCTCGCCTGGGTGGAGTACGCCCACAACACCTCTCGCTCTACGGCCATCGGGATGTCGCCCTTTAAAGCATCCTTGGGCTATGATCCACCCCTGTTCCCCGCGCAGGAGGGCGAGTTGGCTGTCCCCTCTGTCCAGGCACATCTGAGGCGGTGCCGCTCCCTTTGGTCCACGGCGCGTAATGCGCTTTTACGCACGGCGGAGCGCAATAAGTCTACGGCGGACCGACATAGGAGACCTGCACCTGCCTACCAGGTGGGACAGCAAGTTTGGGTATCCACACAGGACGTTAACCTAAAGGGTGAGAGGAGAAAGCTGGCCCAACGGTTCATCGGCCCTTATCCCATAACCAGAATCATCAACCCGGTGGCTGTGCGTGTGGCTATTCCCTCCTCCCTCCGCATCCATCCCACCTTCCACGTCTCCAAAATCAAACCGGTGGTCTCTGACCCCCTCTGCCCTCCACCTGCGGCGCACCCCGCTCCCCGGATGATTGGTGGCCATCCGGCCTGGACCGTCGCTGACATCTTGGATGCCCGACGCCGGGGTCACGGATTGCAGTACCTGGTGGATTGGGAGGGCTATGGACCCGAGTGGAGACAGTGGGTGCCTTCCTCGCTGGTGTTGGACCGGTCACTCATTTCTGAGTTTCATCGAGCGCACCCGGAAAAACCATCGCCAGGAGGCGCTGCTAGAGGGGGGAGTACTGTTATGACTCGCCGCTCATCAGCGGCGCCAGCCGCGCGCACACCTGCTCCTCGTCAGCGGCGAGGTATTTAATCCACTCTGCCCTGGGCTTCGGCCTGAAGCCGTCTCTCTACTTCGGCCCCTTTGCTACTACGGATCTCAAACCGACTAGTGAAGATATCCTGGGTAAGCTCCCCTTACCTCTCTCCTCTAGCCTTCCCCTGTGCACAGGTGGACATTCCCGGCGGCGGACTTCATCACCTCGCCGTTGGCTCTACGCTGCTGCCACAGGTACCGCAGGTCGCTGTCTCCCGGGCTTCGCCCTTGTCGACGCCAGCCACCTGTCATAACCAAGTAAGCCAGCTACCATCATTATTCCCTGTATTGGTGTGGTGCCCGTTACCCTTCTCCCTCTGCTCTCTCCCACAGGGTTGTCCGGCTGTACGGCCTCCTGCCCCCGCGCCTGATGCAGACGCCACCACCAATACATTCTTATTCCACAGACACGCAGCCATACACTTCCTTGTTGCTAATAAAGCTGTTAAATCTATCCTGAGCCTGCGTGTGTGTCTCCTGGGCCGTGCATTATGTCAGTCGTTTTCATTTTTTTGCTCTTTTTTTGTGCACTGGAGTGCAGAGTCACCATATCCCGTGTCAGTACTGTGGTAAATTAATCCTCAAAGATAAATTATGGTGAATTTGCCTATTCTAAGAAGATATTTCTTTGACTAAGTCTGGTATTATTAATTAATAACTGGTATCTATAACGGATTTTCTGGTTTACTCCACTGGTAAACTAACACATCAGGCTCAGCAGCACAGTGCTCACAGCACAGCTGCAGTGACTGTATACAGTCACCATACTGGGTTAAATAAATAAATAACTTTACCTGTATGAATGCTGTATGACAGAGCAAGTCATGAAAGTATTTTCACTCCCACTCTGAATAATATCACACAGGAGAACTGTGCAGAACAGCTGTGGGCACAGCTGAGGGAAGGGGAGGAGGGGGGGATATTATTTCCTCTCTTCTAAAATGTAAGTATAAATTCTTATGTTTGACATGTATACTTTTAAAATGACCAGGCAACTAACACTTAAAACACTTTATTCACTTATTTCACCAATGACTGTACCCGAACTGATGAGCTCATTTACATTGTATATCATGGCTGTATAAATTTAAATTATTTCCATTAGCCTGAGTTCACACCAATGTTGCACATCATGGATCATCATGGATCATCATGGATTTCATTCCCATCTGTCTTCTGCCATTAATGACAGTTTTAATGCACTAATTATTTTTTTTAATTCTCAGATGGTGATCAGCTGGTCAAATGGTGTTGTGCAGCATATGTCTCCTCTAAGACATGGTTTTTAGCATTAAATGTGACTTTTGAGGCTGCCACACAACATTATTTTTTTCTTCCCTTATTTCTCTGCAACAATCAGCCTTCTTGTCTGCTGGAAATGCCTAAATATTCACAAATAATATCTAAAAATGAAATATCCACTATAAACAAGCACAAGCCACCTTCAGATGCCCCCAAACAATCCCATACTGCTTTGCGTGTGCCAAAGATGGTGGTATTTGCAAAAATGTCCATGGAAGAAGAATGTGAAAAAATATATGTGGAAGTAGAGGGGGCGTGATTTAATTTCTTATGGCATGTTTTTTTTTTTTAATTATCTACAATGTTACAAGGATGAATTATCATCTCAAAAATGCCCAAAGGCTCAGAAAATAAAATACTAACTATTCTGTAGTAATTCTGAAATAAACTCTGAGTTAGTTTAGCAGTCTACTAGGAATTTGGGACTTCTCTGTAGAATAGTCACCCTACAAGACATCGGTGTTCCTTGCTGGATCATTAAATACATCTGATGTCATTCTGACCTAATATATTGTGTTATTTTTTGGCTTGGATGGCTAGGGAAATTGCATCGTAAGTATACTTGGCTCTGCAATGCAAGTTCAATATGTATGGCAATTTTCTACACGGCTAAGAACCAAAAAGACGGTACAGCCCAGCAGATCAGACTGCTACATTAACTTAGTTTTAACTTAACTTTTTGAAAAATTTCAATAATCTATTCATCCCACTTAGCCTTCCATGATCCCAGCCAGATCATCTACAATACTTGACCATATGTCTCATTCCTACACTGAGAAAGGATGCTTAAAGGTAGATTTATGCTCCCTGCTCAGGTGCGTCTGCACTATGGACACATGCATGTGTATGCTTCAATTTTTGCATCTTCTAGGCCAAGACTCCTTTTAAACGGGAGGTTGGATCTTGTGCATGTGTTGTCACCACGCCCAGGAAACGGGGTCACAAAATTTGGGCTGCATGCACTTAACTGCAGAGGGGCCCCGCAACTGGAGACGATGACAAAATTTATGTCACACAAGCCTCTCACTCGAGCAGATACAGTGGTGTGAAAAAGTGTTTGCCCCGTCCTGATTTCTCATTTTTTTGTGTTTGTCACATTTAAATGCTTCAGATCATCAAACAAATTTCAATATTAAACAAAGATAACACAAGTAAACACAAAATGTAGTTTTTAAATGAAGGTGTTTATTATGAAGGATAAAAAAAAAATCCAAACCTACATGGAATGTGTGAAAAAGTGATTGCCCTCCCTGTTAAAACATAAATTAACTGTGGTTTATCACACCTTTGGAAAGCTGAGTTCAATTTCTCTAGCCACACCCAGATCTGATTAGTGCCACACCTGTTCTCAATCAAGAAATCACTTAAATAGGACTTGCCTGACAAAGTGAAGTAGACCAAAAGATCCTGAAAAGCTAGACATCATGCTGTGATCCAAAGAAATTCAGGACCAAATGAGAAACAAAGTAACTGAGATCTATCAGTCTGGAAAAGGTTATAAAGCTATTTCTAAAGCTTTGGGACTCCAGCCAACCACAGTGAGAGCTATTATCCACAAAGAGAGAAAACATGGAACAGTGATGAACCTTCCCAGGAGTGGCTGGCTGACCAAAATTACCCCAAGAGCGCAGCGACGACTCATCCAAGATGTCACAAAAGAACCCACAACAACATCCAAAGAACGGCAGGCCTCACTTGCCTCAGTTAAGGTCAGTGTTCATGACTCCATCATAAGAAAGAGACTGGGCAAAAATGGCCTGCATGGCAGAGTTCTAAGACGAAAACCACTGCTGAGCAAAAAGAACATAAGGGCTCCTCTCAGTTTTGCCAGAAAACATCTTGATGATCCTCAAGACTTTTGGGAAAATACTCTTGTGGACTGATGAGACAAAAGTTGAACTTTTTGGAAGGTGTGTGTCCCATTACATCTGCCGTAAAAGTAACGCAGCATTTCAGAAAAGGAACATCATACCAACAGTAAAATATGGTGGTGGTGGTAGTGTGATGGTCTGGGGCTGTTTTGTTGCTTCAAGACCTGGAAGACTTGCTGTGGTAAATGGAACCATGAATTCCACTGTCTACCAAAAAATCCTGAAGGAGAATGTCCGTCCATCTGTTCGTGACCTCAAGCTGAAGTGCACTTGGGTTCTGCAGCAGGACAATGATCCAAAACACAGCAGCAAGTCCACCTCTGAATGGCATAAGAAAAACAAAATGAAGGCTTTGGAGTGGCCTTGTCAAAGTCCAGACCTGAATCCGATTGAGATGCTGCGGCATGACCTTAAAAAGGCGGTTCATGCTCAAAAACCCTCCAGTGTGGCTGAATTACAACAATTCTGCAAAGATGAGTGGGCCAAAATTCTTTCACATTTCACATTTAACTTTTAAATGTTCTTTAACATTTAACGTTAAATGAACAACGTTCTTTAACATTTAACATTTAACTTTCACATTTAACTGCATTTTGTGTTTACTTGTGTTATCTTTGTCAAAAATTTAAATTTGTTTGATGATCTGAAACATTTAGGTGTGACAAACATACAAAAAATGAGAAATCAGGAAGGGGGCAAACACTTTTTCACACCACCATATGCAGCGCGGAGGTGGAGCATAACCCACCTTAAATTGGGTGTAAAAATGTTGCTGGTAAATATAATCCTTGAGGAATTTTGGCCAATTTCACCATTTTTTCCAATACGAGATTCTTTAGGCAGCGACTCTTAGTACTCTCACTGCTACATTTTGGTTCAACTGAAGACTTTATAAGTTTTTGGGACAGGATTACAATATAGCTTAAAGCATGATGGGATTTTTTCCTGCAGGATCACTCTGAAACAAGATGTTAGAGAGATATAGAGAGATTTACTGGTGGCATATTAGTCCCATTCCCCACATACGACCAATGTTACGGTCCCACAGGTGCTTTGTCCCCACTGCAAGAGGTGTTGCTGATAGGCCTTACCAGTGGTGACATAGTCAGAAGGCGGACATCCTTAATGTTTAAATGCACCTCTGACATTAGGACAATGTCAAAAACTGGAGGGGGAATATGTAACAGCCAATAAAAGTATTCCCACTTTGCTTACTAAGTGCATTAACCCTTTTGCTGACAAAAGTAGAGTGCCGGACTCTGGTGCAGGAGGTTGTAGGTTCAAATCCCCATTTGGAAGTCACTAATTTGGTCTTCACTTCCTCCTTGGTCACATATATATCAGTATCAACCAATTCACCTTATTAGTAGTGACCAATATTTTTCATGTACTCTCCAGCTGTGTAGCACTAATTTTGTCCTGAAACAAACAGTGGACTACAGCTGCAGATTCAGAACACATATTTCTTTGTCTAGCTGGCAATAAAGATGGAATATATGAAAACAAAAAGTTAGCCAATGGCTAATAGGTATCAGCTATCAGCCACTGGCTAACTTATTTTCAACATCTGTGTGGTATCAGCCCAAAATTTCAGTTGGTGTATCTCGTGTTCTTAATCTTAGCAACTGGCCTTAGACATCTGATTTGAATTAAAGAAGATCCTGATCAAAACTGATACAGTTTCTTTACTGTAGTGACAAACTAATATCTGTTTAGATTCATAAATTTTCATCTTCTCTGAATTTACATGGAAAAATTACACGTTGGCTCTTATGCCTTAAAACGTGTTAAAGCAGTCAAATGTTTAATAGGATATGCTGAAAACTTTGGGGGTATATCATGTTATTTACAAGCATATGTGTGTGTGGGGGGGAGGTTATGATAAATAGAGATGGTGTGTGTGTGTGTGTGTGTGTGTGTGTGTGTGTGTGTGTGTGTGTGTGTTTCATATTTTGCTTTATTTCAGAAATTTTCATGTCGAACTTATCATGACATTATAACAAATTTCCTTTATGGCCCAAAGCTGCTGCACACATCCTGAATCTATTGCAAGTGGTAAACCTCCCTGTACACCACACCAACATCTGTATATTATTGACTGCGTGTGGGCAGCAGTACCGTGACTTCCAGCATCTGATCTCATGGAGTTTTATTAGGAGAACTCCAGCAACACTCCAAAAACTCTTCAGTATAGTGAAGATGGTGACTTATTTGCCCTTTCGGGGCAAAGAACAGGACCCAATAGCCAGGCAAATCTGGTAAACCATGATTTACTGGAACAACAAAAAAAAAAAAACAAACGGAAAATAAACAATGCACAAGGGCAGAAATTAAATGAAACAATAATCCAGACAATGTGGGGGGAAAAGCAACAATAATCCAAACAACGTGGTGCAGATAATCATGGAATAACATAAGGACACAGCAAAGGACACAGACTGAGAATGCACATATATAGACGGTGGAGCAATCACGACAACACAGGACAGGTGAGCACCGTCAAGGGCAAACAGGCAGACAGGACGGGCGGGGCTGGACAATCACAAAGGGGATACACTCAAAACATGACAAATGAGTAAAAAGAGAATATAAAGAATGGATAGGGGCTGCAGTCCTGTCTTGCGGACGACAGTACCCTCCCTTTTAAGGGCCAGATCCTAGATGATCCTAGAGTAACACAAGAGAAAAGAAAAGAAAAGAAAAGAAAAGAAAAATCCTAGAGTAACACAAGAGAAAAGAAAAGAAAAGAAAAGAAAAATCCAAAACCCTCTCAGGGTGGGTGGTCGGGGAGAAGGCCAGGCGGGCCAAAACAAACTCTCTCCCCAAGCAAAGTCCAACGCAAAACCACAGTCTGTGTGGCCAATCCAAAATCCAAGGCCCCAAAACAAAACAAGGTGGGTCAGGTGGTCTTCCAAAATCCCGGGACCACCGGACCAGAGAACAAGGTGGGTCAGGGGGCCTATCCAAGTCCATGGGACCACAGACTGAGGAGCAGAGTGGATCCAGCGGCCTCCCAGAGTCCTGAGGCCACCAGAACATGGGATAAGATGGTTCAGGAGGTCTGCCCGAGTCCATGGACCACCAGATCTCAAAACATAACAAGTTGGGTGGTCTCCTGACTTCCGGAACATTGGCTGGAGGTCTCCTGACCCCTGAAGCTACGGCTGGTGGTCTCCTGACTTCAGGGACAATAGCTGGAGCATGGTCCTCCTGCGACCCTATCCTCGACACGGCCACCTGATGGAGGGAAACAGGAGGTCAGTGAGGTGACACCACAATCATTAACAACAGAGACTGGTGGGGAGGACTCAGCTGGTAGGATGTGCGCTTGGGTCCCCCCACCAGCAGCAAGACAAGTCTTTTCAAAAACTGTGTTTGAACATAAAGAAAAGGTACTTGCTTTAACTCCTGGTCTCCTGCTCCCGGGGTGACCACCTCACGATCAGGAGCTGGGAAGCGCCATGGAGCACTGACCCCTGAATGAGACGGCTGGGGAACGCTGACCTCAAAATGAGATGACTGGGATGCACTGACCTCCGGATGAGACGGCTGGAGTGTGCTGACCTCTGCAGCAGATGACTGAAGCACACTGACTTCATGCGCTGATGGTCTGAATGCGCTGGTTCCCGAAAGAGATGGCTGGGGCGTGTTGACCTCAGGATGAGACGGCTGAGGTGCATCCGGTCCAGATGCCCAGGAATCCTTCTCCGACGCAGCCACCTTGGGCAAGGGAGAAGAAGTACAGGTTGGAGCAGGAGCCACACCAAAACAGTCAGCAGAAGAGCTTGGTGGGGAGGGCTCAGAAGCAGATGGAGGCTGCAACTGGGCCTTCCCACTAGGAGCAAGACAAGACCTCTTTAATACAGATATTAACAAAACAAAAAAGAGGACTTGCCTTAACTCCCGCTTCTTCACTGATGAGGTCCCTGGTGACTGCAGCTGGAGAGGCGATGACTATCACCAGAGATGCTGAAGGAACAGCAGACGAGACAGTCAGAAGTGCAGCAGTGGGGGTGGGCACCTGCACTAGAGATGTTGGAGCCGGCACTGCAGGCGTGATGACAGGTGAACCAGGTGGAGCACGAGCTGATGTGTGCACTGAGAAGAGAGCTGGAGCTGTGGCGTGTGCCTCAGGAACAGCGGGAGCCGTTTTGTACACCTCCAGGGCAACGGAAACTGGTGTGCGCATTTCGGGAACAGCTGGAGCTGTGATGCGCACCTCAGGAACAGCTGGAGCAATCTGAAGAGGAGCCGGAGCAGGTGGTGGTACGTGGCGTCAAGTGGATCGGCATCTCCCAGAGCCTTCTCTCCACCCTGGTCCCCCGTATGCCAACCTACTGCCGTAAAAAAACTCCCTCTGCTCTGCAGGAGTAAACACAGGTGGGTAGCCGGCTGGCTCCAGTGAGGAGGCAGATGGTAGCAGTGGTAGCAGTGAAATGGAGAGATTCAGCACCCGGGGATGGGAGCGCATGCTTGGTCTGGCTTCTAACAGATTAACGACTCCACCCCAGCAATCCACCTCTTCTTCCTGAGAGAAGCTGCTTCGAGCTGTGGCCGCTAAGTCCTCAATTGCCCCAACGAGCAGCTCCTCCTCCTGACTCCACTTGTTCCTTCTCTTACCAGACTCGCCCACTGGGTCCATTACTGGCTGCGTCCTACTGTCATATTTGCCCTTTTGGGGTGAAGAAGAGGACCCAATCGCCAGGCGAATCTGGTAAACCATGATTCATTGGAAGAAAAAAAATGGAAAATAAACACTGCACAAGGGCAGAAATAAAATGATACAATAATTCAGATAATGTGGGGTAAAAAGCAACAGTAATCCAAATGGCATGGTGCCGACAGGGGCGAAAATCCCATTTTACTGTTGGGGGGGCAATAAACAGGAAAATTTGAGAGCCTAATTTTTGAGAGGGACATAAAAAAATGCCATTTTTGCTGTGTTGTCTGATACTTTCTCAAATGTCTTATATAATGATATTGTGGTGATCCAGCACGCTGTGGACGGACATTATCTCACACCCATCAGGGCTGGAGGAAGGGGAGGATAATTGACATACAGACAGAGAGCCCAAGGGGGCAATCAGACTGGACTGCTATGTATGCGCCCCCAGAGGATCGAGAGGACATCCGGGCACCAGCTGATGTCATGCTAATGATAAGTATTGACTGATGTGTATTAGATGACAATCACTATGCTAATGTGCCATGCATTCTCTCTGTCTGTATAATGTGTATAAAAGAACTTGTTACACATACCTCAGCAGCGCAGTAGCTCACACGAGCTATGAAGCGTGTTTCAGTATGTTGGAGGAATAAAACCTTGTACCCTTCCAGCACGTTGCCTCTTGCCTGTTCCATTCTCTCCACATTGGTGACCCTGGACGTGGCATGAAGCGTCTCGACTATGCCATTTTCTCCACATTGGTGACCTAACGGGAAATGGACTATTTTCCCCATTGCTGCGCTGTGGACTCGCCTCTTCATCCACACTGGAGCGCACTCGCTGGAGTGGGCGGCGCTGGGACTGAGACTCACCATGATCGGCGACACGAGCGAACCGAAGGAAATAGCCTGAATGGGGAAAAACGGCGCTGTCTGTGTTGGTTTCCATCAAGCTCCTGGACCCTGATTCACCTCCAGACAGCGAAGTTTCAGTGCACAGAAGCCCCGTGCGCACACTGCAGGATTATGAGGACAGCGCAACTGGAAGCTACGTGGCCACAACGCGTGCCACGCACCAGGGACAAACACAGCTCCATTGACTTATACATCATCTTCCGCCGCTGCACATCCCAGGGTCCATGGCCAGTCGCCATCCTCGGAACCTTTACGGCTGCCCTCGCACCTAAAGCAGCTGTGCAGCTCGCATACAGGACTTTGTATGGGTTTCTCAGCTGTGGTGCACAACGGGAATTTAGCCGATTGCTTAATTTACAGTAATCATGATTAATACCCATCCATTATTACTTATTTCTTTTTATGGAGGAAAAAAGACTCATGACTGAAGAAATGAACAAATATAGACAAAAATGCATCAGATGAGTTTATGTAAAACATGCCGGTCTTGTGCCGAGAATTGCTCGCTTGCCGAGAATTGCACCCCATTGTTGCAAGCAGGTATTTAGTATAAGTCAATTCAATACAACTATACAGTGCATTTGGAAAGTATTCACAGTCCTTCACTTTTTCCACATTGTTATGGCGCCAGTAGGGCCTGCACCTGTTTCAGCTGTGCGCACACCTGTTGTTGATCATCAGCGGCCTTTAAAAGCCAGCTTCGCCTGCGACTCGGCACGGAGACGTCTGTCACACTCAGGAAGGCACATCGTCCTTCCTCAGTCTCGTCCTGTACCTACAGCCACGGAAGAGCAACACGGCAACGCACGTAAGTGCTCTTCACCTTTACCTTGTCAAGCTTGTCTCCCCTGTGCGCAGGTGGACCCCCCAGGCGGCGGACCCTCTCTCCCCGGCGGCAGCTCAACATCTCCCCGGCGTCGGAGCCACCTCCCCGCTTCACGACACCGAGCAGGACGCTCACTCCCTGGCAGCCGCCAGTCAGGCAAGCAGAAGCCCTGCTTCCCCTCCTGCAAAGTAAGCAGCAGTTTCTTGTTACATCTCCCACACTGGTGCAGCGCTAATACTTCTGCTCTGTGTTCATAGGGTTGCCAGGCGAAGCTAAGACCTGCTCAGCTCCAGCACGAGTCCAGCACTACACCACACACTACACATTCACACACACATACATCTTCCACTGGGCAATAAAAGGTTAATTATATCTCCTTGAGTCTAGCTTCTGTCCCCTGGGTCCAGCAAACATGTCACACATTTTGTTATGTTACAGCCTTATTCTAAAATGGATTAAATTCATTTTTTTCCTCAAAATTCTACACACAATACCCCATGACGACAACATGAAAAAAGCTTTTTTGAGATATTTGCAAATTTATTAAAAATAAAAAGCTAAGAAATCACATGTACATAAGTATTCACAGCCTTTGCCATGAAGCTCAAAATTGAGCTCAGGTGCATCCTGTTTCCACTGATCACTCTTGAGATGTTTCTACAGCTTAATTGGAGTCCATCTGTGGTAAATTCAGTTGATTGGACATGATTTGGAAAGGCACACACCTGTCTATATAAGGTCCCACAGTTGACAGTGTATGTCAGAGCACAAACCAAGCATGATGTCAAAGGAAATGTCTGTAGACCTCCGAAACAGGAATGTCTCATGGCACAAATCTGGGGAAGGGTACAGAAAAATTTATGCTGCTTTGAAGGTCCCAATGAGCACAGTGGTCTCCATCATCTGTAAATGGAAGAAGTTCAGAAATACTCTCTAGAGCTGGCCGGCCGTCTAAACTGAGCGATCATGGGAGAAGAGGCTTAGTCAGGGAGGTGACCAAGAACCCGATGGTCACTCTGTCAGAGCTACAGCGTTTCTCTGCGGAGAGAGGAGAACCTTCCAGAAGGACAACCATTTCTGCAGCAATTCACCAATCAGGCCTGTATGGAAGAGTGGCCAGAAGGAAGCCACTCCTTAGTAAAAGGCACATGGCAGCCTGCCTGGAGTTTGCCAAAAGGCAACTGAAGGACTCTCAGACCGTGAGAAACAAAATTCTCTGGTCTGATGAGACAGAGATTGAACTCTTTAGCATTAATGCCAGGTGTCATATTTGGAGGAAACCAGGCACCGCTCATCACCAGGCCAATACCATCCCTATAGTGAAACATGGTGGTGGCAGCATCATGCTGTGGGGATGTTTTTCAGCGGCAGTGACTGGGAGACTAGTCAGGATAGAGGGAAAAATGAATGCAGCAATGTACAGAGGCATCCTGGATGAAAACCTGGTCCAGTGCCCTCTTGACCTCAGACTGGGGTGACGGTTCATCTTTCAGCAGGACAACGACCCTAAGCACACAGCCAGGATCAACAAATCTAACAAATCCTAACCAACAAATCTACCTACAGGTACAAATAAAGTAACCTGAACCTGAACCTGAGGATATCAAAGGAGTGGCTTCAGGACATCTTATGCCTGTATGTGGAGCCAAGGATGAGGCCAGGTGTTGAACCGAACACACGTATATTAAAGGGGCATAGGTGCAACACAGCCACCAGGCAGAGGATGGCAAAGAGGCCACCCCTCCTGCCTGCAGCCCTTTTATAGTCACGGGTGGTGGCGTGACCAGAAGGCGGAGCCACCACCCAGTGCCACACAAATAAAAGTATAGAACATACCACCATATAAATAACTATATAACATTTCCCTCCCCCCTTACAGAAGTCTAAAACACACACATACAATTCAGACCCACCCCAATTTAGGACCCGAATCGTGCACTAACATAACGCAAAATAATGTACTCAAATTGGCATAACACAATCACACCTAAAAAAACTAAAACTAGGGGAGACAGGTGGACTGCTGTCCCACCCCACATGGCGAAGTGGATTATTCTGCCGCTTATCCTAAAAAAAAAGAGTCCATCTACAAAGAAAAATACCGTTGTGTCTCCTAAACTAAACTAAAATACACAAATTAATCTCCAAACTACATACACAGAAACAACAAATTACTTAGAACACATGCATAATGATCAATTTATAATACACACAACAAATCAATTCAAGCATGTGCACAATAATTAACCTATATACACACGGCTGGAGAAAATAAGTCTGTGGGCCCCCTGGACCACCCAATCATCAGTCCGCTCCTGGAGGCAGCCAGCCGCCCGGGCCACAGCAGGTCGCCTCAGCACTGGTGCACCTCCTCTTCATTACCACCGGCTGCTCTGCTCGTCCAGGCCCATGTCCCTCAATCCCCTACCAGGCACGCCGCAGCTCGTTCGGGTGTCCCCACGAACCATCTGACAGCTGAAGATGAGCGTCCTCTCGTCTGGCCACGACGTGTAAACATCCCTGGTGCTCCTCCAACCGTCGACTGGCCCGTACCTCCCGTGGTCACCCCTCCTCCCGAATCCAGTTCGTGACTCCCAGAGGGGTCATGCTCGGCTTGCAGGGTCTCTGCTTGATATGTCGCTCCACTGTGCCTAACGGTCCGGCCCCAAACTCTTGTAAATTCACCACCGCCATCGCTGTTGTGGCCCCCTGTTCACTGGCCCACTTCAGCCGAGCTCCGGGAACAGGTGAAACAAGCCTCTCAACATCGCCCGTCATCACAGGCGTCCCGCCGTGCCGTCCAGTATCCTTGTCCAGGGCGACTTGGGCTCTGGAACAGGGACCCTCCTTTGATGACCCTGGGCGATATTGGTCTTGCTCACTCTCCAGGGTGCCAGGCAGTTCCTCATCCCACACTGCGCCATCTACCACTCTCGGGACCGGTCAGTCCCACAATCCACAGCACGACCACTCCTCCCCAGCACCTCTTTTAATGGTGAATCCCAGACCATAGAACAGGTTGCAGCCCATTATATTTTCTCCACGGGCTGTCACTGTGAATTCCGGGTCACACATCTTGGATGATTTGTACCAAGCCGTCAGTCTCAGTGGTAACACCGTAGCCAGCCATCCTCCTTCATAATCACAAAGCGGAGCCGGGTCACCGCCGATCCTGTAGTGCGGGAAAAAAACATGTCACAGTTGCCCAATTCAACCAGGAACCAACCGCTCCTGTGATGATCAATAAAGGCACCTCCACCCCGTCCAGCTCCACCATACAGTTTCATGCATCTGTTGGTGCTCGGGGACACAGCGTGGACAACAGTGGTGGCGGGAAAGTCCTCTTTGTGCAGCGGACTTCCTTGCTTGAATCTGCGGCATACCCTGGCGAATGCTGCAAGTGGCCACACTTGGCGCAACGCTTCGCTCTTGTCGAACAGTCTCTGGCTTTTAAAAGGCACTTCACGGACCTGCAGCCCATACACATGGGCTTCCCTGGGGCAGACCTCAAATCCACAGCGTTGGCATTTCCCATGTCTTCTTTCATACTCTCATCACTGTCTGGGTCTGCTCCTCATGTGGTAACGGGAAACTCCAGCTGTCGACATGACAAACGCTCGCTCAGCAGGTCGCAAACCAACTCTTCCCCCAAGGGTCCAAACCGACACACACTAACCAGTCGTTTCAAGTTGGCTATGAACTGCTGAATATGCTCTCCCACCTGTTGGCAGCGCTGTCGAAACCCACTCCTCCGAACGGTGACATCTTCCAGGGCACGAAAATTGCACGCCATCAGCTTAGCCACATCCTCAAAGCTGTCTGAGCCACCAAGCGTGCTTAGTATCCGCTGGGCTCCAGTTCCCAAATTGTGGACCAACAACATGCTTACCCTCAGCTTGTCCATTCTTCCCAGGTTCAGCGCCACCATGTAAGCCAGGAAGGCAGCGCACTGTCTCAGCCAGGAAACAGGTGACACGCTTCCCTACCTTCTTAATCCTTTTTTCTCTTCGTCGCCAAAATGTTATGTCTGTATGTGGAGCCAAGGACAAGGCCAGGTGACAAACCAAACACACGTTTATTAAAGGGGCACAGGTGCAACACACAGCTGCCAGGCAGAGGATGGCAAAGAGGCTGCCCCTCCTGCCTGCAGCCCTTTTACAGTCACAGGTGGTGGCGTGACCAGAAGGCGGAGTCACCACCCCGTGCCACACAAATAAAAGTATAGAACATATTGTAGAGGGTAAAAGGGAAAGGATGTGGAGGTGAGGCATGAGCGTAGGTCGACACAGATTCTTTATTAAACCCTTGTGGTGGACACACATATCTGACTGTTTTGTGACTCACATTTTAGGTCAGAACAAAGGCAGGGCAGCTCCCTTAGTGATTACAGGAAGCTGCAAGAATCTTAGCTTTGGTATGCAAGGCTTGAGACTGTGGGGGGTTTAATTAAAGGATTAAAGAGGGGATGCATTGGAGACAGTGGAAGTGATATCATGGAGAGAAAATGCATTGTGACTTTCTTTATAATGCAAGGTGGTTTGTGAGACATGTGACCTGTGAAGTGTAAGAGTCCAGATATTTAAGGACGAGAGTTTACTGTGTGGATCTCTTTCTCTGCTTTGAGATGATGGTGTTGTGAATAAACCTGACTTGAGAGAGAACTCTGCCTCGTCATTTTCACATCACCACACTGGTGACCCGAGACATATCATGCAAGGAGAATTCCCCCGGGCCAGCCTCTTCATGAGCCCCCAGCCAAGCGAATGCCGCCACAATCCAGCTACTGGACTACTGGCAGAGCAATTCGCGCTCCTGGTTCAACGCGGTTGAGGCGCAGTTCAACCTCCGGGGGATATCGGTAGACGCCACAAAATTCTACCACGTAGTCGCAAAGCTGGACAACAACACGGTCCAGCATGTGGAGAGCCTGATCGACCAGCCGCCGGACAGCGACAAATACGGCACGCTGAAGGCTGCACTCATCCAGCAATTCACCCCCTCGGCGGAGGAGCGAGCAGAGAGGCTCCTGGCACTGACAGAGTTGGAAAATGACATGCCCGCGAACCTGATGGAGAAGTTGTTGAGGTTGAAAGACTCTGACAACGATCACTTCATTTTCACCCACCTTTTCCTCAGGACTCTACCGTCAGCAGCGAGAGCAACGCTGGCCAGTTCGCCACTGTTGGTCCAACGGGACTACCGCGCGCTGGGCCGAGAGGCGCAGCGGATTGTCAACGCCACCAAGCGGCGCGCAGCCACGGGCGTGGCAGCGGAACTCGGTGCGACGACCGGAGACGACAGGTGGCCAGAGGCAGCGGTGCCAGACTCACCGACGACGGCGGCGGCAGGGGCCATGGAACGCGGATCGGACGTCCTTTGTTTCTATCATTGCCATTTCGCAGAGAGGGCACGCAAATGTGTACCACCGTGCCAGTTCAGGCGTTCGGGAAACACCAAGACCGGGGGTCAGTAGCAGCCGCGGCCCTCGGGGAAGAGAACAAGCTGCTCTACTTGTCGGACGCACGATCCGGGAGGCAGTTCCTCATCGACACAGGCTCCCAGTTGAGTTTCATCACACCTTCCTATGTGGACAGACTAGCTGGTTCCAGAGGTCCCCGGGTGACAGCAGCGAACGGCTCGGAGATTAAGACCTTTGGTGAGAAGACTCTGCTTCTGTCTCTACACGGCCGTGCATTTGAGTGGACTTTTGTTGTAGCAGCAGTAAATTTCTATATGTTGGGGGCTGATTTTTTGTGCTCACATGGTTTATTAGTTGATCTCGCTAACAGGCGCCTGGTTAATGCACTTTCTTTTAATTCTATCCCCTGTACAGCGCGAGTGGCCCCGCCAGCAGCACAAGCCAACGCCACAGCTGCAAGCGGTAAGTTCCACACACTGCTCACTCAGTTCCCAGCACTCATGGTCCCCACATTTTTAGCAACAGTTGCTAAACACAGGGTGGAGCATTTTATTACCACTACCGGACCGCCCGTTTTTGCAAAAGCTCGGTGCTTGGACGCAGTTAAACTGGCCATAGCGCGCGAGGAGTTTGCCAACCTGGAGAGGTTGGGCATTATTCGACGTTCAAACAGTCCTTGGGCTTCCCCGCTACACATGGTCCCGAAAGCTGACGGAGCATGGCGGCCTTGCGGGGATTTCCGCCGGTTAAACAATGCTACAGTGCACGACCGCTACCCAATCCCACATATCCAAGATTTTTCCGTTCATTTGGCGGGGGCGCGCGTTTTTTTCTAAAATAGACTTGGTCCGCGGTTACCACCAAGTCCCAGTGTGCGCTGAGGACATACCCAAAACAGCGGTAATAACTCCGTTTGGCCTATTCGAGTTTTTACGCATGCCAGTCGGACTTAAAGGGGCTGCACAGACGTTCCAACGCATGATGGACGCGGTGCTTCGCGATCTCCCTTTCGTGTTCGTTTACTTGGACGATATTTTAGTAGCCAGCGTGTCCGAAGACGAACACGAAAAACACCTGGCCACAGTTTTCCGAAGGTTGGGAGATCACGGGTTAATAATCAACCCGGCGAAGTGTCAGTTCGGGGTGGCGCAGATCGATTTTTTGGGACACCGCGTCTCCCCCGAAGGAGCAGTTCCGCTTCCTGATAAAATGCGCGCGGTAGCAGATTTTCCCTGACCGCAGACGGTCAGGGCGTTGCAGGAGTTTTTGGGAATGGTGAATTTTTATAACTGTTTTCTCCCCTGCGCAGCGCAACTCATGCAGCCGCTGTACGCCGCGCTCAAAAAAAAGAAACCCGCGGATAAGATCGAGTGGCCCCCGGAGCGGGACCAAGCGTTCTCAGAGGTGAAAGCAGCCTTGGCAAAGGCTGCGTTGTTGGCACACCCAGACCCAACGGCCCGCATAGCGCTCATCACTGACGCATCAGAGGTGGCCATTGGGGCGGTCGTGGAACAACATGTAGCCGGGGTTTGGCAGCCCCTCGCATTTTTCAGCAGGACCTTGCGCTATAGCGAGCGTAAATACAGCACGTTCGACAGGGAGCTGCTGGCTCTCCATTTGGCCATCCGCCACTTTCAGTTCTGGCTAGAAGGATGCTCTTTCACCGCGTTCGTTGACCACAAACCACTAACATTCGCGATGGCCAAGATTTCTGAACTGTGGTCAGGCCGGCAGCAGAGACAGCTGGCCGCGATATCAGAGTTTACTACTGATATTCAGCATGTGGCGGGCAAACTGAATGTAGTGGCAGATTGCCTCTCGCTCGCCGTGGCGGCCCCAGTCAGAGTAGGGGTAGATTATGCAGCCATGGCCGCGGAGCAGGTTGGTGACGCAGATGTGCGCGCGCTTCAGTCTGGACCAACAGGGTTAAGGCTGGCGAGCAGGGTGCTGCAAGACGGTATGCCCCCCCCCTAATCTGCGATGTCTCCACGGGATGGCCGCGTCCAGTAGTACCGGCCGCGTGGCGCCGCTGCGTTTTTGACTTGGTTCATTCCTTGGCGCACCCTGGAGTGCGCGCGTTGGTCAAAATGGTAGGAGAGAAATTTGTGTGGCCAAGCCTCCGCAAACAAGTTAAGGAGTGGGCAGCAGCCTGCACGGCGTGTCAACGAGCCAAAGTACACAGGCACACGAGGGCTCCTTTGGAGCCGTTTCACATTCCAGCCAAGAGGTTCGATCACGTTCATGTGGACCTCGTGGGCCCCCTCCCGCTGTCACAAGGGTGCACACACCTTCTGACAATGGTGGACCGCACCACGCGCTGGCCTGAAGTGGTCCCGCTGGCATCAACCACAGCCGAGTAGGTGGTGTGCGCATTTTTAACAGCTTGGGTGGCGCGCTTCGGCGTTCCGTCGGACATTACGTCCGACAGAGGCCCTCAATTTGTATCCGAGCTTTGGTTGACAATGGCCCGCAGCCTAGGTGTCACAATTCACCGCACAACCGCGTACAATCCGCAGGCTAACGGGTTATGCGAATGTTTTCATAGGTCATTGAAAGTGGCTCTCAGGGTGTCACTGACGGATGCAAATTGGGTTGACAAGTTACCGTGGGTGTTATTGGGGTTGCGTTCTGCGCCTAAAGAGGACATAGAAGCCTCCCCAGCGGAGCTCGTGTTTGCGCAGCCACTCCGGCTGCCTGGGGAGTTTCTCCCAGATAATCCTGCGCCAGACGCCTCCCCGTCTCAGCTGTTGCAGAGCAACATAGAATCAAGCATGCTGCCCGGCCCCGCGCAGCACAGATTTACCGCGCGTTTTTGTGCCTAAAACTTTGAAGAACGCAGGGGCAGATTTGTTTTTGTAAGACACGGATGCGACATCGAAACCCCGTTGCGACCGCCTAATGACGGATCCAATTCAGAGTGCTAGAAACAGGGACAAGGCAGTTTTTGCTAGATTTGGGGGGTAGGAAAGAGAAAATGGCAATAAACAGACTCAGACCCGCTTTTGTGGAGGCAGATTGAGCAGGTTGCTGATTGGCGAGGGCCCCGTGGCAAAAGGTAGACCACGTGGGGGGCTTCGCAGAGTAATGTTTCCCCAGGAACCACCCACATGTGCTGACCAAAGGTTTCCCACCCCCAGACGGCAAACCCCCGGACAGTGCCGCATGAGACGTTGAATCCCAGCTACAGCAGATACGGCAGGAGGCTTGAATGCCTATACGCATGTGGACTGATGTGTATTGATATCACGGCATTGGCATTGTGGTTATTCTCTTGTTGGTTCTTTTTATTCTAAAATGCTGGGGGGGGCTTTGTGTGGTGGACACACATATGTGATTGTTTTGTGACTCACATTTTAGGTCAGAACAAAGGCAGGGCAGCTCCCTTAGTGATTACAGAAGCTGCAAGAATCTTAGCTTTGTTGTATGCAAGGCTTGAGACTGGGGGGGGTTTAATTAAAAGGATTAAAGAGGGGATGCATTGGAGACAGTGGAAGTGATATCATGGAGAGAAAATGCATTGTGACTTTCTTTATATTGCAAGGTGGTTTGTGAGACATGTGACCTGTGAAGTGTAAGAGTCCAGATATTTAAGGACGAGAGTTTACTGTGTGGATCTCTTTTTCTGCTTTGAGATGATGGTGTTGTGAATAAAGCTGACTTGAGAGAGAACTCTGCCTCGTCATTTTCACATCACCACACCCTCTATCATATGTACAGCCTGTGACCCCAGCGTGGACCCTGGGGCCGTGAGGAGTCTAGTCTGGAAAGGCCTGCCTCCCTCAGTCCACTGTTCAGCCCCGCTGTCTGCTTTTGGGTGTGAGATAATGTCCATTCACCGTGTGCTGGTGTCGCCACACAGCCCCCCCCCCCCCCGAACAGCCAGAAGGGGCTATGACCCCCCGGTTGTTTGGGCTCAAGTCGGCGCCTGTGGAGGCTGCAGCAGGGGTTGCCGCTCCAGTAGAACTGTCCTGCTGTTGAGGAGTGTCAGAGGGCATGTTAGTCCGTGGGGGGAACGAGGGAGGGGTGAAAAACACAGTCGGCTCCGCTCCAAGTTCCAACACATTGAATGGCTGTGGATTGTGGGGGCATGGGGCTGATGTGCATTGCACTGAAGGAACAAAGCTGGCAATCGGCAGGTCTCTGGGACAGAGGTGTGGGAAGCACAGTGTGGAGGATGAGGGGGAGGTAGGGGGAAACAACTGAGTGCCAGCCCGGGACGTCAAATATGTCTGGGCCGTGCAAAAATTGCGTGCGGATCAGCCATGGGTGAGGGACTTTCCCAGTAAACCTTATGGTGATCTGCAGCGGCTGTGAAAAAAATTAAGTCTCTGACTTCTCATGCAGGTCTGGTTCAGTGAGGATCTGGGGAAGGCGATCGGCCCAATTCCCCAAGGATGCGTAGCGGCTGTGAAAAAAACTGAAGCTGTGTCAGGGAACGTGGCAATCTTGCTTTAGGTGCGGAAGCAGCCCTAAAAGCATCAGGGAAAGCAATTGGCTAAATTTCCCGTTGTGCACAGCAGCTAAGAAACAAACACATGTTCTGTGTACGAGGCTGCACATCTGCTTTAGGTGTGAGGGCAGCCCTAAAGGTTCCGAGGATGGCGATCAGCCGTGTTCTCCGGCCATGTGCAGCGGCGGAGGCTGATGTATAAGTCTGTGGAGCCGGTTTGTCCTTGGTGGGTGGCGCGCGCTCTGGTGCAGTGACCACATAGCTGGAAGTTGCGCTGTTCTCGTAATTCTGTGGTGTGCGCCCGGGGCTTCTGTGTGCTGAAACTCTGCTGTCTGGAGGTGAGTCAGTGTCGGGAGCTTGATGGAAATCAACGTAGGCGGTGCCGATCTTCCCCGTTCAGGCTGTTTCTGTGCGGTGCTCGTCTTACTGATCCTCGTGGGTCTCGGTCCCCGTGCCGCGCTCTCTCCCTGGCCCTTGATGTCGCCATCGTGGAGAGAGGAACAGGCGCACACGCTCCAGTGTGGATGAGAAGGATATGGGCGATCCCTGGTACTCTGGAGTCCACAGCGCGGTGAAAGGGAGTAGACGGTCGGTCTAACGTCAGGTCACCAATGTAGAGGGTAAAAGGGAAAGGATGTTGAGGCGAGGCATGAGCATAGGTCGACACAGATTCTTTATTGAACCCTCTATCATATGTACAGCCTGTGACCCCAGCGTGGATGCTGGGGCCGTGAAAAGCCTAGTCTGGAAAGGCCTGCCTCCCTCAGTCCATTGTTCAGCCCCTCTGTCTGCTTTTGGGTGTGAGATAATGTCCATCCGCCATGTGCTGGTGTCGCCACAATATCACCATATAAATCACAATATAACACAACTCTGTGTTATATGGTTGTGTGAATGTCCTTGAGTGGCCCAACCAGAGCCCAGACTTGAATCCAATTGAACATCTCTGGAGAGATCTGAAAATGGCTGTGCACCGATGCTTCCCATCCAACCTGATGGAGTTTAAGAGGTGCTGCAAGGAGGAATGGGAAAAACTGCCCAAAGATAGATGTGGCAAGCTTGTGGCATCATATTCAAAAAGACTTGAGGCTGTAATTGCTGCCAAACATGCATCAACAAAGTATTGAGCAAAGGCTGTGAATACTTACGTACATGTGATTTCTTAGGTTTTTATTTTTAATAAATTTGCAAAAATCTCAAAAAAACCCTCCAAACTTTTTTCATATTGTCATTATGGGGTACTGTGTATAGAATTTTGAGAAAAAAAAATGAATTTAATCCATTCTGGAATAAGGCTGTAACATAAAATGTGGAAAAAGTGAAGTGCTGTGAATACTTTCCGGACGCACTGTATGCTTTGAAAATACTTTGAAAAAATGATTACCCTTTTTACCAACAATGTATAAATGCAAAATCTCGACTTTGAAGATTGTAAAACGTGGTGTTGGATTACTATGATTTCTTTTTTTTCTTCCACAATATCTTTATTGAACCTTTTTTTTTTTTTTAACAAACATGATACAAACAATCAAACACTAACACTAAAGTACTACAAAAAAAAAAAATGCACTAAAAACACCAACAACCACCAACAAAATCAAATCTTCAACAATGCTCCTCTGTTTAGTCTAGACAATCCAATACATAAGTATACATATTATGTTCACCAGTTTGGAATTTACAAGGTCCACACACATCATTCACCTTCTTCTTCAAGAGTTATGTTTAAATTTTTTACATAATCAATAAAAGGTCTCCATATATTCTCAAACACAATTTCCTTTGATTTTAGTATATATGTTATTAGCATATAAGGCGTCTCCTCCTCCTCCTGCTGCTCTGGTTGCTCCATCTATCCACCGAACCATCTCCATTCCCTCTCCTGCCCCGTATGTGGGGGAGGTGGTTGGATGCAAGGGGTTCTTGCTTCATTGCTGGCTTTATTTTCAGCAGGTGGAGGGGAAATACCCGGACGACTCCTCCAAAATTCATTTTATGACCCCGCTGCTCAGAGACCGGGTGCTTAATTGGGCCCAGTCCATACTGAGCAGTCCAGAGGCTGCCTATTACTTTTATGATCGGTTCGTTCAGGAATGTTCTCGGGCGTTCAATCATACAGAAAGTGAGGGGAATCTCGCGAGCCAGCTGTTAGTGCTTCGGCAGGGAAATCAGTCAATCGCAGATTTCTCGGTCGAGTTCCGGGTCATCGCAGCCAAATCCAGATGGAATGGCGTTGCGCTACAGAGTGCCTTTCTCCAGAGTCTCAATTCCAACCTCCGCGATGACCTGGCCATCCGCATCAACCCCTCCTCTCTGGGCCTGGACAATCGGTACCACGAGCATGCTAAGGAGCAGAGGGCCACTACCTCTTCACCCACGTCATGCCCCCCCCACCACGTCCTCTCACTCCGCTGGTCAGCCTCCTCTCCAGAGCCCACGGTCCTTGGCCAGGCCCATCTGACCCCGGAGGAGCGCCAGTGTGAATCGAGGCGGGGGCCTGCGTCTATTGCGGCTCCACGGAACACATGTTGCCGAATTGCCCAGTTTGGCCAAAAGACTTGGCCCGTCAGTAGCCATGGGGGGTCTGGCAGGCGGGTCTTCAACAAATCCCCCCAGTTGTCTAATTCTACCAGCCCTCATCCAACAACCCGGGGCTGAACTCAAGGTCTCTGCTCTAATTGATTCCGGAGTGGAGCAAAATTTTATTTCACAGGGGTTAATTCACAAGCTGAAGATTCCCACAAGGGTCCTACCATCCCCTTTAAATGTCATGGCCCTTTCCGGCAGTAATTTGGCCATGGTCACCCAAACCCAAACTTGGTCAAAACCGACCCAGTTTCCATTCTCCTGTCTGGTAACCATCACGAGACCCTTGATTTTTCGTGCTGCCCAGTTCATTCACACCTGTCACCCTGGGGTTATCCATGGCTCTGCAAACACAACCCTATAATAAACTGAGATCAAAATTCAATCTTGTCCTGGAGCCCTTTATGTCTATCGTCATGCTTCCATTCTGCCGAGTGTTCGCCCCACTCTCCCTATCTCCTCTCCTCCAGCCAAGCCGCCGGACCTCAGTTGCATGCCCGAGGTCTATCATGACCTTGGGGAGGTCTTTAGCAAGTCTAGGTCTTTCTTTTTGCCACCTCATCGGTCCTACAACTCTGCTACAGATCTCCTCCCGGGCGCACGGTTTGCCATCCAGTCAGCTCTACAGTTTGTCCAGGCAGAAGAGGGAGGCTATGGAGAGCTATATCAAAGACTCCCTTAACGCCGGCCTCATTCACCCATCTTGAGCTCCTCTCGGTGCCGGGTTCTTTTTTGTAGGAAAAAAGGATGGTTCCTTACGGCCCTGCATTGATTATCGCGAGGTGAACACCATTAACAGTCAAAGACAAATTCCCCCTACCACTCACCACTTCTGCATTTGAGCTTCTTCAGCGCGTGCAGGTGTTTACCAAATTAGATCTCTGGAATGCATACCATTTTGTTTGCATACGCGAAGACAATGAGTGGAAGAGGGCATTTAAAACACATTTGTGGCAATTTGAATATCTAGTAATGCCCTTTGGGCTGACCAACACTCCCGGTGTCTTCCAGCGAATGATTAATGACGTCCTCTGGGACATGGTGAACCAGTTCGTCTTCGTCTACCTTGACGACATCCTCATTTTTTCCCGTACACTGGAGGAGCACAAAGTCCATGTCCGGGCAGTCTTACAACGGCTGCTCAAATATCAGCTTTTTGTGAAGGCCGAGAAGTGTGCTCTTCTCGTTCCACTTCCTTTTTGTGGTTTATCATGGCTGAGGGTGAACTAAAGGCAAACCTGGCCAAAATCAAAGCAGTCTTAAATTGGCCTACCCCACAGCCCAGGAAGTATCTTCAGCGCTTCCTGGGCTTTCTACCGCTGCTTCATTTGCAACTACAGCAAATTGGCCCTGCCCTTAACCAAGTTGACCTCAACTAAGGTTTCATTTAAATGGTCCAAAGCGGCGGAGCAGGACTTCTCCGAGCTAAAAGCTCTTTTTTCTCAGGCGCCCATCCTGTCTCAGGTTGACCTTCAATTAGTTTGTGGTTGAGGCAGACGCATCTGATTCGGGGGGTGGGTACTGTCCTCTCTCAGCGCGCCGTCTCTGATAATAAATTACATTTGTGCGAGTATTTCTCTCGGCGGCTGTCCCCAGCCGAGAGAAATTATGACGTAGGAGACCGTGAGCTGCTGGCCATTAAACTAGCCTTAGAGGAGTGGAGGCACTGGTTAGAGGAAGCCACCCAGCCTTTTGTGGTCTGGGCAGATCATAAAAATTTAGAGTATTTAAGATCTGCCAGAAGATTAAACTCCTGACAAGCCCATTGGGCTCTGCTTCTTTGTTAGGTTTAACTTTTCCATTACTTACCGCCCTGGCTCCCGTAATACTAAACCTAATGCTCTCTCTTGCCAGTTCCCCTCCAACCATTCTCCATCCTCTCTCTCTCTTGCCACTCCACCTTCCTCTGAACCTATTCTGCCTTCAACCTGCATTGTTGGAGCCCTCTCTTAGAAAATCAAGCAGAGGGTCCGGCAGGCCCAGTCTTCCGAACCCATCCCTGAGAGAGGCCCGCCTAACCATTTGTATTCCCCTCCAGCCTTCACAGTGAGGGTAATCCAGTGGGGACACGCCGTTTCTTTGCCTGTCATCCGGGAATCACTAGAACTGTCGAACTGTTGTGTGTCTATCTGTGTCTATCTGTCTGTCTATCTGTTCCACGCATATCTCTTGAACCGTTCATCGGACTGGCCTCAGATTTTATAAGTGCTTTGCTGACGTTACGAGGGTGTCCATCCCCGAGTATGGAGTCGCTCAGTCAAAATATGTAATTTTTATCAATAAAAGTTAGCCACCACTCTGTCTCACGCCCAGACTTTCTAGAAGTGTGGGCGGGGTTTGGTTTTGGATTGACTCTGTACTGATTGGATAATACGCGGCATTACGGCATCAGTAACCACAGCACTCCGTGTGCAAAACAGGGAAGCAAAAGTGACAAATTTGACTAAAAAAAGATAATACTTAAGATTTAATGCTTAAAAAAATTATACCATAAAGTTGTCGTGATTGCGTAGGTCTAATGGATAATTCAGCATGGAGAACATGAGGTGCGCGGGTTTCGCTGGGGGAAGAGGGGTGGAGCAGCAACTGAACCGCTGGCACCACGGGTAAAGCAACAGCCGAGACTCCCGTTAACCCGGGCAGGCTGGGCTCAGCTCCCTGCGAAGGACTGCGATCCACAGGTTCTGCTGCTGCTTCTCCAACACCGGTGTCCAACCGGGCGCTCCACCATCGTTCGTGGGGAGGCACACCCAGCCTGCCCAGTCAGTAGTAGATGGGAGTCCCTGCTTCTGCTTTACCCATGTGGTACCACTGTACTATGCAGGATCATGAGTTCCCCCCTCCCACACGAGTATCTAAAAATTAAAAACTTGATTTAATGTCCAAACGCAGGAAACAAAAACACCCAAATACGGAAATAAATCATTTTTAGTTAAATATTTACTGACAAATGGGCAACACTGATGCAACAGCTGTAGTCAAACGGGTCCTTCTGCTGTGTATAATAATAGATAGATAGATGTACTTTATTGATGTTGGGCGTTTTGTACTTAATTCGGTTGATTACAGTTTTAAAAAAAAAACTTTTAATAACAAAATATTGCTAAATATAAACTGATGCACTATAATGGGTCTCAAATACCTTGTAAATGTGTCCTGTTATAGTACTGTATGAGTTTATTGATGATACACAGAAGAAATTCACTATTACATTTAACTCCATCACTGAACAGTGATATAAACTAAAATAATTATAATGGTGACTGAACAACTCCCATTCCCCAAAGTGCAAGATACACTATTATGAATATAAGTGATAAAAGATCACACAAATAAGTGATCTGACAAACAAATAAACAAGGGACCTGAAACAGTCGCTAATATTGGATGTCTCATTCATTTCAATAATTAGGTATTCTGTAATTAATATTCACACAGTCAAATAAATCTTAGTGCCATTTAGTCCCTGTTATATGTATTTGTCAAAGTCTAACATGTGTGATTGCCTATATATAGGCTACACCTCTTTGTATTCCACTTTCAAACACAGCCTACATTTGGGCCTGTAAAGTCTAATTGGGATACCTGTTTTCACACAAGAATACTTGCTTTCTATGGGCATGCACTAGCATGTATAAGTTGCAAATTGAGGAAAAACGTTAAATATACGTTTGCCAGAATATTGTGTAAAAAAAAAGACACAATTTTACAAAACGCATCACAAATTTAAGAAAAATCATTATGAACATTTGCGGGGGAAAAATTGCAATTTAAAAGATAAAAGTTGCAGATTTAAGAAAAGAAAAACCGCAACAAAAGTTACAAATTTATGAGAACAAACGCCACAAATTTAGAAAAAAAAATCATCTGTAAATTTAGACTATGTAAATGGCACACATGTAAAGAATAAAAGCACAAATGTACCATTTTTGGCGAAATAAACAGCAAATTTTTTTTTTTCCACAATATCTTTATTGAACCTTTTTTTTTTTTTTTTAACAAACATGATACAAACAATCAAACCCTAACACTAAAGTACTACAAAAAAAAAAAAAAAAAAAAATGCACTAAAACACCAACAACCACCAACAAAATCAAGTCTTCAACAATGCTCCTCTGTTTAGTCTAGACAATCCAATACATAAGTATACATATTATGTTCACCAGTTTGGAATTTACAAGGTCCACACACATCATTCACCTTCTTCTTCAAGAGTTATGTTTAAATTTTTTACATAATCAATAAAAGGTCTCCATATATTCTCAAACACAATTTCCTTTGATTTCAGTATATATGTTATTCTTTCTAATGGAAGGTTTGTTAACATCTGTCTTAACCACTGAGTCACATCTGGTCTATGAGTCTTTTTCCATAATAGTGCAATACATTTTTTGGCATTAAGCAAACTGAGGTCTATGAATGTTCTTTCACTTTTATTAAAATTATGCTTTTCTGGATACAGACCCAACAAAAACAGTTTAGGATTCAATATGATTTGTTTTGAGATTATTTTTTCAATTGTTACCCTCACCTCTTCCCAAAACATTCTTATTAATCTACATTCCCATAAACAATGAAATAGGGTTCCTTTACTTTCCATGCATTTTGTGCATGTATCTGGTATATTTTTGTTATATCTATTTAACTCCTCCGGTGTAACATACATCCGCATTAACCATTTGAAATGTATCAATTTAAGGCATGCATTTATTGATTTGGTCTGAGCTTCTGTACAAGCCAATTCCCATTGTTCCTCTGAAATTTCAATTTGCAGATCTTCTTTCCAGTAGTTTAATCTTTTCAGTGAATTTTCACTTGAAGATAGTGTCAATGAGTTATAAAACTCTGAAATAATACCCTTTCTTTTACTATCTTTCATCATCATTTTTTCCAAGGATGAATAAATAGGTCGAGTGAGAGCTATATTTTGATTTGATCGAATAAAGTTTCTAAGTTGAAGATATTTAAAAAAATGTGTTTCTATTGAGATTAAATTTGATCCTCAGCTCTTCAAAAGACATTATGTTGTCTGCACATGGCAAATATAAATCCTGAATCTTTTGTATCCCTTTTAAATTCCATACTTTAAATACAGCGTCCGCTCTCCCTGGTTTAAAATATTGATTACCCCATATTGGACTAAATTGTGACAATAACTGTGGTTCTTTTAAGTAGTTTTTAGCTTCACACCATATTTTGATCATATGCTTTACAAATGGATTTTTAACTTGTTTTTGTAATTTTTTTGCCGAATCTGAGTATATGAATATGGGAAGAGGTAAAGGTAAATTGTATGATTCCATTTCAGTCCAGTGAGGGAGATCATTTGATGAAAAATAATATGTCATAGACCTCAGTTGTGCCGACCAATAATACAACATAAAATTTGGACATTTCAGACCTCCACGATCAAATGGTAAATATAATAAAGACAAACGTAATCTAGCCCTCCTGTTGTTCCATATAAATTCCACTAACTTTTTTTTTATTCTTGAGAATAGATCTAAAGGTGGTGATAAGGGAATGTATTGAAATAAATAAAGTATTTTAGGTAAAATATTACTTTTAAGTATATTGATTCTCCCGATCATCGACATTGGTAGTGACATCCATCTCTGAGTTAACTCATTGATATCTGACATTAAGGCTTCATAGTTGACGCTGGCGACTGATTCTAGCTTAGGCATAATTTGGATTCCTAAATATTTAAACTGATTTACAACATTGAATTGATTTACCTCAGGGGCTGGGTAATTTTCTCTGGGTCTCATTTAGCATTAATATTGAAGATTTAGTTTTATTTATTTATATCCTGATATTTCCCCAAAATTCTTTATTAAATTCAACAAGGTTGGAATTGATTTTTTTAGATTCGACATAAACAAAATTATATCATCGGCGTACAGGGAGATTTTATGTTCTGTTGGTCCAACTTTAATTCCATATATTTGTGAATGTAAACGTATCGCTATCGCTAAAGGTTCAATTGCCATAGTAAACAGTAAAGGTGAAAGTGGACAGCCTTGTCGACATCCTCTATTGATTTTTATTGGTTTTGAAATATTGTTATTTGTTAGGATTTCTGCTGTAGCATTATTGTATATTATTTGAACCCATTTTATGAAATTATTTCCAAGTCCAAACCTTTGTAGGACTTCAAAAAGAAAGGGCCATTCAACTCTATCAAAGGCCTTTTCGGCGTCCAATGATAGGAGAGCTGTATCCGGTGCTTCTTTATTAAAATAAATAATATTAAATAGTCTTCTTACATTATGGAAGCCTTGTCTACCCTTTATAAAGCCATTCTGATCTCGATTAATAATATTTGATAAAATTTCTTGTATTCGTCTTGCTAAAATTTTACAGATTATCTTAAGGTCGGCGTTTAATAGGCTTATTGGTCTCATATTTTCACATTTATTAGAGGGCTTACCTGGTTTTGGCAGCAGTATAATTAAGGCATTATTTATGTATGATGGTAAATTATTATTTTGAAATGCTTCTAAAACCATTTCCAAAAAGGTTTTATTAATTTATTCTTAAATTTTTTATAAAGGTCAACTGGAAGACCATCTGGTCCTGCACTTTTTCCTGATTTCATATTATCAATGGCTAGCCCAACTTCTTCTTGACTAATTTTAGACTCCAATATCTCCCTGTTTTCATTTGGAATACACGGTATAGATAGTTCGTTCAAAAACCCATTTAGTTTTGTTAAATCAGGTTCATTTTTGGTATCATATAATTTTTCATAGTAATCTCTAAAGGCTCTATTAATTTCTAAAGGATCTATAACTACCTGTCCATTACTTATAATACTGGTAATTGGTGTTTTAATTTCCAATTGTTTAATCTGCCATGCTAATAATTTTCCTGATTTTTCACCTTGTTCATAAAAAGATTGTTTCAATCTTAGAAGCCTCGAGGCAGCTCTATTCGCTGATTTTTTGTCGTATTCAGCTCTCAAAATCAGTAATTCATTCTCCAACCTTGGGTCACTTCCTGCATACACTTTTTCCTGAAGATTTTTTATTTTATGTTCCAATTTAGCTCTCTCCTCTCGAGTCTTCTTAGATTTTGATCCTGTATAACTAATAATATGTCCCCTAATAAAAGCTTTGAAAGCCTCCCACTTTACACATGCTGATGTTTGTGTAGTATTGATGTCAAAGAACTCGTCTATCTGTTTTTCTATATACTTGACAAATTCCTCATCCTGAAGCCATTTATGCTGAAATTGCCATCTACCTGATTCCTTTGTCAATTTTTTATCTACATATATTAGACAACAGGGTGCATGATCAGAGATCACGATGTTATCATAAAAGCAGTTTTGAATCTTGGACCTTAATTCTGTGGAAATCAAAAAATAATCAATACGTGAGAATGTCTTGTAGGTACTGGAATAACAAGAATAGGCTTTAACTTGTGGTTTCATTTCTCTCCATATATCTAACAATCTCAATTCTTTCATAAAATGATTAATAGTCATCCTACATCCAATGTGCGTACAATCCAGTCCTGTTGATCTATCCACACCTGGATTCAATGTACAATTAAAATCCCCTGCTATTATATGTTGCCCTGTAAGTGATGATAAGATGAGAAATAAATTAGCAAAGAACTTCTGATCATCTATATTGGGACCATATAAGTTCACAAGATTTATATTTTCTAATAGCAAAGAACCTTGAATGATTACATATCTTCCAAATTTGTCTCCAATTACATTTTTCACTTGAAAAGGAACTGATTTATGTATGAGAGTCATATCTCCCCTGGCTCGGGATGAAAATGAAGAGGTGAATACACTTCCCTGCCATCTACTCCTAATTCTTTTAACATCCTCCTCTATCAGATGAGTTTCTTGTAAAAACACAATTCTTGAACCCATGTCCTTTATTTTATTCATAACTTGTTTAAGTTTTTTTAAATTTTGTTGACCTCTGCAATTCCATGAAGTTAAATTAAGATTAACACTTTGGTCCATGATCAATAGAGAGTTTGGGATTACCTTGCAGTGTAAACATGCTCATACAGAGAAGCAAAAACATGAGTGGTTGAACATTCATCCTACAAACTACACACAAACAAATTTCCCCTTCCCACACTTGTGGCAAACCCCCCAAAATCAAAAGAAAAATTCTGTCTCCCGATATAGCCATCGACCGTTCCACACCCACGGGGAACAGCCTAAGCCACTCCTTCTTCATCCTCCCAATCACCCTAACTCTACTGCTTTTAATGACGTAACATTAACTCTCCTCTGTAGTTTTCCAACTTAACTCCAAAATTTTTAACAACTTTGTACATCATAGTTTTTTTTTTTGTTTGTTTGTTTTGTTTTTGTTTTGTTTTTTTAATATATAATACAATCTATATTTTGTAAACTTACTATTTACTTCAAGTCAGTCAGATGCCTGTGCAAATGCTTAATTATTCTACCTTATATTTTGTTCATGCTTAGCTCCCACCAGTCTCTTCTTCTTCTTTGATCTTCTTGATGAACTCCTGCGCCTCCTCTGGGGTCTTGAAGATGTGGGTTCTGCCCTCATACGTGGTCAGCAGTCTCGCAGGATAGATTACACCATGACGAATCCCAAGGTTGCGCAGCTCCTTACGTACGGGATCAAACTGCTTCCTCAATTGCTGGATTCCTGTGGCCAAATCTGGGTAGAACCGCACCTGCTGGTCCTGGTGTTTAATTTCTCCTTTAGCACGTGCAGCGTTGAAGATCTTCATCCTGTCTCTGTTGCTAAGAAACTTCATAATTAAGGTCCTCGGCGGTCCCTTATCTCTCCGTGGGCCAATACGATGTGCATTTTCCAGAACCACTGCTGATTGCAACTCCTCGCTGCCCAGCACCTCCGGAATCCACTTTTCCAGAAAGGAACATACGTCCCGACCTTCTGATTCCTCTGGAAGACCCACCAGCCTCAAATTATTCTGTCTCGACCGAGATTCCAAATCCAAAATATTATCTTCCAGAGATTTATTTTTTTTTTCCAAAGTGCGCACCTTTAATTGAAGACGGGTGACGTCATCTTCAGCACTAGCGAGACGGAGCTCCATCTGCGCCGTTCGTTCTACACAGTCACCCAATTCCTTTCTTATTCCTTCCAACGCTGTCATAATCCCATCAAATCTAGAGGAAAAGTCCGCTCTCATTGAACTCATGGCAGCCATCAGCGCATCTGCGCCATTCCCCGCAGAAATCGCAGCGTTGCCAGCCTCCTCCGCCATATATGGAGTTTTGTTTGCTGCGTCACAGACCTGAAAGTCCGTTAATTTGGACTGTTTCGGCGGCTCGCTTTTTCCTTTTCCTGGTTTTCCAGCCTTAGGCTTCGCCGACATATCCTCGCCCAAACGCTGGGATACGTTCTGTCCCAAATGAGAGAGTTATTTGCCGATTTTTTTTTTCCAGGAGCAGAGCAGAGCGAGACACGTCCGTCCTACGTGGCAGCCATAACCGGAAGTCCATTACTATGATTTCTAACCCTTTTTGAAACACTAAAACGTCTGGCGAATAAACATAATTTAAAGATAATTTACAAGAGGTAATAACAATTTTTACTTCTAAAAATGCGCAGATGGTTACAACCCTGGCTGTAGTGTTATATTTTATAGTTTTGGCAGACGGGATGCAATTCTCAGCAAGTGAGCAGTTCCCTGCATAACACCAGCAGACTTTGGACAAATGAGATGAAATATCGCTTTTCATGTTCTGTATGTGACCGTTGAAAACATGGACTGATAAATAACTTATTAACCGTTCAATCATTAAGCTTTCAATGCACTTCCTTACGACTCCCTGCCTCTCTATCAGCGGGTGTGTGTAAGGAGCTGCAGCAGCCCCGCCCGCAGGGGAGAAACAGATTGGACTAAACCACTGTGAGGATGGGGAGATTTAATCTTTCAATAGTTATAAATGTCAAACAATGTGTTCGAAGTCGCACCACTTGTATTGTGCCTTCAACAAACATTACTATGCTGTTCAAATAAAACATATTTGTGTTTACAATGCGATTTTTTGGGGGGAAAGCTTTATGGAAGGGGGGGGGGACATGAGACCTGCGTCCCCCCCCCTCCCCCCAGGATTTACGCCCCTGATCTGGTATAAAAATAACACAGCATTTCAGAAGAGGAACATCATACCAACAGCAAAATATGGTGGAGGTAGTGTGATGCTTTGGGGCTCTTTTGTAGCTTCAGAACCTGGAAGACTTGCTGTGGTAAATGAAACCATGAATTCTGCTGTCTACCAAAAAATCCTGAAGGAGATTGTAAGGCCATCTGTTTGTGACCTCAAGCTGAAGCGCACTTGGGTTCTGCAGCAGGACAATGATCCAAAAAACACCAGCAAGTCCACTTCTGAATGGCTTAAGAAAAACAAAATGAAGAATTTGGAGTGGCCTAATCAAAGTCCTGACCTGAATCCGATTGAAATGCTGTGGCATAACCTTAAAAAGGCGATTCATGCTCGAAAACCCTCCAGTGTGGCTGAATTACAACAATGCTGCAAAGATGAGTGGGCCAAAATTCCTCCACAGCACTGTAAAAGACTCATTGCCAGTTATCACAAACGCTTGATTGGAGTTGTTGCTGCTAAGGGTGGCCCAACCAGTTATTAGGTTTAGGGGCAATTGCGGTGGCATGAAATAAAGCGGCGTTGGTGAAGGTTTTAAGCAGGTTTATTAAATCATACCACAGTCACGAAGCTCGCCCAATGGGCGGCTCGGAGGCTCTCCAGCAAAGAGACACAGAGTGTGTGTGTCAACAGCAGTTGCAGAGTGAGAGAGAGTGAGAGCTGATTTCAGTGCAGTATATATACCCAACTACAACAATACATAAAAGAGCATTCCCAGCAGTTGGTATGATCAAAGAGACTGCAGAACAGGCATGAGACATTTGCATTTGAGAGACATACATCACAATAGGCAGATTGCTGGCCTCTGCTCCAGCTGCAGGACAAAGAGGTTACAAGGCACATCTACATATTGATCTCAGTCTCTAGGTCACAGTAAGGACAGGACGCATGAACACAATGCATGAATGGCACATTAATATCACAATGCATGAATGGCGCATTACATCTCAGTAGTGCAGCGGAAAAAACCAGGAGTAGCGAGCTGTCTGTCCTTAGTCTGTTGTGGGGTTTTTTCCAAACCCGCCACACTGCTCCCCCCCAGAGGGCTCGGCAGGGGGCCGAGACCTCGATAGTGCAGCTTGGCAGCTGACATAACGCACGGCTCAGGAGACACGCACACACAGGCTTAGAGTAGTTCAAAGAGTTTATTAACAGCAGGGGTGAATGAGTGTGTGTCTGCGGGATGCAGATGTGTTGGTGGTGGCGTCTGCTTCAGGCACAGAGGCAGATGACCGTTCGGCCGAGCAACCCTATGGAGAGAGCACAGGGAGAGGGTGACGGGCATACACCAACACAGGATGAATTATGGCAAGAGAAGATCTTACTTGAGTTGTCAGGATAGCTGGCACAGCAAGGGGAACATAGCCCGGGAGACAGCCACCTGGAGAGCTCCGTGCAGCAGCGAAGGATGGGCGATGGAACGGAGATGTCCGCCGCCGGGGAATCCACCTGTGCACAGGGGAGCAGACTGGAAAAGGAGGTAAGGGTTCTTACCCAGAATAGCGATGCTGAAGAAAGGTATGCTCACGGCGGTGAGGGAACGAAGTCTGACGGCTTCAGGCCGAGCCTCCGGGCGAGGCGGCTTTTATCCCTCGCCGCTGATGAGGATCAGGTGTGTGAGCAGGTGGCGCCGCTGATGAACGGCGCGGCGTGACAGTACTCCCCCCTCTAGCAGCGCCTCCTGGCGATGGCTTATCCGGGTGCGCTCGGTGGAAGTCCGCGATGAGCGATGGGTCCAACACAAACGACGGGGGCACCCATTGTCGATGCTCGGGCCCATAGCCCTCCCAGTCCACCAAGTATTGCAACCCACGACCCCGGCGCCGGGAGTCCAGGATGGAGGAGACGGACCAGGCCGGGTGGCCACCAATCATCCGGGGCGCGGGTTGCGCTGCAGGAGGAGGGCAAAGGGGGTCGGTGACTGCCAGCTTCACCTTTGATACGTGGAAGGTGGGATGGATGCGGAGGGAGGGGGAATAGCCACGCGCACAGCCACCGGGTTGATGATCCGGGTGATGGGGAAGGGACCCATGAAGCGCTGTGCCAGCTTCCTCCTCTCGCCTTTTAGGGTGACGTCCTGGGTGGAAACGTAGACAAGTTGCCCAACTCTGTACGCCGGGGCAGGTCTTCTACGCCGGTCCGCCACGGTCTTGTTGCGCTCCGCTGTGCGTAAAAGCGCATGACGCGCGGCGGCCCAGGTGGAGCGGAACTGCCTCACGTGCGCCCCAACTGACGGAACAGTTACCTCGCTCTCCTGCGCTGGAAGCAGCGGGGGGTCGTAACCCAGGGACGCCTTGAAGGGGGACATCCCCGTTGCAGAAGAGCGGGCGGTGTTGTGGGCGTACTCCACCCAGGCGAGATGGTTGCTCCATGACGTCGGCTTGGATCTTGCAACACAGCGGAGCGCAGCCTCCAGCTCCTGATTGGTCCTCTCACACTGCCCGTTAGACTGGGGGTGATGGCCGGAGGAGAGGCTCACCTTGGCTTCGATGGCGTTGCAAAAGGATTTCCAAACCTCGGATGAAAATTGGGGGCCCCGGTCCGAGACCACGTCCACCGGGATCCCATGCAGCCTGACCACGTGTTGGACGAGGAAGCCCGCCGTCTCCAGGGCGGTAGGGAGACCTCGCAGGGGGATGAAGTGTGCCGCCTTGGAGAAACGGTCCACGACGGTCAGGATGGTGTCGAATGAGTTGGAAGCTTGGAGCCCGGTGACGAAATCCAGTGCGATGTGCGACCATGGCCTGCCAGGGACGGGCAGAGGCTGGAGCAGACCCACTGGAGGGGCGTTTCCCGACTTGCTGGTGGCACAAATTGGACAAGCCCGGGCATAGCGGGCTGCATCCCTCCGCAGGCCCGGCCACCAAAAGGACCGTTGGAGGAGGCTGATCATCCGAGAGGTGCCGGGATGACAGGTGAGCCGGGAGGTGTGGAGCCAGTGGATGACCTCTCCTCGGACCGTAGACGGAACGAACAGTCTTCCCTCCGGTCTGCCGCCAGGATCAGGTTCCACCTCCTGTGCCTTCCGGATCTTGTCCACAATGTCCCAAGAGATAGCTCCCACGACGCACGACCTGGGCAGGATAGTGTGGGGCGTCTCCTCAGCCCCCACGGGGGTGAACTGTCTAGAGAGGGCGTCAGGCAGGCCGTTCTTGGAGCCTGGCCTGAAGGTGATAGAGAACCGGAACCTGGCGAAGAACAGAGACCAGCGCGCCTGGCGGGCATTCAGGTGCTTGGCAGATCGTAGGTACTCTAAATTCTTATGGTCCGTCAAGACCACAAACGGCAGGTCCGCCCCCTCTAGCCAGTGGCGCCACTCCTGTAGGGCGAGTTTAATGGCCAGGAGCTCTCTGTCCCCCACATCATAGTTCCTCTCCGCCGGGGACAGGCGCCGGGAGAAGAAAGCGCACGGTCGCTTGGCGCCATCGTCCGGTGATTGCTGGGATAACACTGCTCCCACTCCCGTGTCCGATGCGTCCACCTCCACAATGCACTGCAGCGCGGGGTCGACCTGGCGAAGGACCCGGGGGGAGGAGAACTCCGCCTTCAGCGCCTTAAAGGCAGTATCGACCTCTTCGGTCCACCGGAACGGGACCTTCGGGGACGTGAGGCGGGTCAGTGGTCCGACGATCCAGCTGAAATTCGGGACAAAACGGCGGTAAAAATTGGCGAAGCCAACAAACTGTTGCACCTGCTTCCGAGATGCGGGAGTAGGCCACTCCACCACCGCCTTCACCTTCTCTGGGTCCGGGAGCACCTGGTCTTGGGCGATGATGAATCCCAGGAAGGATGTGGTCCTAGCGTAAAACTCGCACTTCTCAGCCTTCACGTGCAAACGATTCTCCAGCAGTCTTTGAAGGACCCGCCTCACATGGACCCGGTGCTCGTCTCTGGACTGAGAGAAGATCAGAATGTCGTCCAGGTAGACGAACACGAAGAGGCCGATGAAATCCCGGAGGACGTCATTGATGAGGCGCTGAAAGACGGCAGGAGCGTTGGTCAGCCCGAACGGCATGACGAGATACTCAAAGTGGCCGTTCGGGGTACGGAAGGCTGTTTTCCATTCATCTCCCTCCCGGATCCGGACGAGGTGGTAAGCGCTGCGGAGATCCAGCTTGGTAAACCAGGTCGCCCCCTGGAGGGAGTGGAAGGCAGTGTCCATGAGGGGCAGGGTGTAACGGTCCCTCTCAGTGATGTCATTAAGAGCTCGGTAGTCAATACAGGGACGGAGGGAACCGTCCTTCTTCCCTACAAAGAAAAACCCCGCCCCCACGGGTGATGACGATGGGCGGATAATCCCAGCGCTCAGTGATTCCTTCAGGTACGTATTCATAGTCTCCTTCTCCGGCGCCGACAGGCTGTAGAGCCGACCAGATGGCAGGGGGGGGGCCCCCTGGCGGAGATTGATGGCACAGTCATATGGTCGATGCGGGGGAAGAGACATAGCTTTCGACTTGCTGAATACCATACCCAGGTCGTGAAAATCTGGGGGCACCAGTGACAGGTCCGGGGGTGCTGTATCCGCCACAGGAGGAGCCGCGGACGGGGAGCAGGCAGCGGACTGAAGGCAGGTGCCCATGCAGAAGGTACTCCACGCCGACACCCCAGCTGACCTCCAGTCCAGGACAGGATTGTGGAGGCGTAGCCAGGGATACCCCAGGATGACGGGCGACACAGAGTTGGGCAGGACGTAGAAAACCATTTCCTCCCGGTGGTTCCCTGAGATGATGACTGGGACAGGAATGGTTTGATGGGTAACTCTCCCAAGGGAGGCACGGGAGAGATGGACCAGGGAGATGGGGTGTTTGAGCGCCTGACAGCGGATGCCCAATCGGGTTGCCAGGCCTTGTGAAATGAAGCTGCCCTCTGCGCCCGAATCCACCAGTGCGTGGGTGAGGTGCCCAGTGGGATTGTGGCAAAAACGGATGGGCAGCTTTAATTGAGTGAGGGGACTTTGCCGATTGACGTCCGCGAGGCCCCCTACAATGACTCGCGGACCCCACCGTTTGGCTTTTGTGGGCAAAGCTCTACCGTGTGTTGATTGTCTCCGCAATACATGCAGAGACCCAACTCACGGCGGCGCTGTCTCTCTGCCAAGGAGAGCTTTGCCCAGCCCGTCACCATTGGCTCCGACTCCTCGGAGCACGATGGTGGCGGCGTCGCCAGGGGGCGAGCTTGGGGCAGGCGTAGCGGGACTCCTCGAGGGCGAGAAGCAGACGGCTTCCGTCCTGAGGAGCGCTCGCGCAGCCTGTTGTCCAAGCTGATTGCTAATGAGGTTAGCTCCGCTAACGTTCCGGGGATATCCCGTCCAGCCAGTTCATCCCTCAGATCACTATTGAGGCTGCGGAGAAACAGGCCGCAGAGGGAGCGCTCCTCCCAGCCCAGTTCCTCCGCCGCTACCCGGTATTCGATGGCATAATCCGCGGCCGACCGGCTTCCCTGCTGGAGAGCGAGAAGCCGATCGACCTGGACCGCCTCGGAACGGGAGTGATCAAACACCTCCAGGAAGCGCCTCACGAACTCGGCATAGGTGAGGGTGGCATAACTGGGTCTCGCCATAATAGCGTAGGCCCAAGTTAAAGCACGCCCCTCCAGGAGGTTCCCTATGTAGCCGATCCGGCTGTGATCTGAGGGAAAGTCTCCGGGCACACGGTCAAACACGGACTCGCACTGCATCACAAACCCCCGCGCTCCGCCGAGCTTTCCGCTAAAGCGGGCGGGGGTCGGAATTGGTGTGAGTCGGGCCGGTGCCACTGGAGCTGGCTGGACGGCCACCGGAACAGCAGGAGCTGCGCCACCCTGAGGAGCCGGGGGGAACGGCTGCTGGGGGTCCAGGCGGTCCAATCGGCCAGTGATAGTTATCAATTGATTTAGGATCACCTGCTGTTGATAAGCTATTTGATCCACTCTAGCCTCGAGAGTGGTAAGCCGGTGTGCGAGCCCGCCGTCCGCCGAGCCGCTCTGCTGAAGCCGTACTGACATAACGCACGGCTCAGGAGACACGCACACACAGGCTTAGAGTAGTTCAAAGAGTTTATTAACAGCAGGGGTGAATGAGTGTGTGTCTGCGGGATGCAGATGTGTTGGTGGTGGCGTCTGCTTCAGGCACAGAGGCAGATGACCGTTCGGCCGAGCAACCCTATGGAGAGAGCACAGGGAGAGGGTGATGGGCATACACCAACACAGGATGAATTATGGCAAGAGAAGATCTTACTTGAGTTGTCAGGATAGCTGGCACAGCAAGGGGAACGTAGCCCGGGAGACAGCCACCTGGAGAGCTCCGTGCAGCAGCGAAGGATGGGCGATGGAACGGAGATGTCCGCCGCCGGGGAATCCACCTGTGCACAGGGGAGCAGACTGGAAAAGGAGGTAAGGGTTCTTACCCAGAATAGCGATGCTGAAGAAAGGTATGCTCACGGCGGTGAGGGAACGAAGTCTGATGGCTTCAGGCCGAGCCTCCGGGCGAGGCGGCTTTTATCCCTCGCCGCTGATGAGGATCAGGTGTGTGAGCAGGTGGCGCCGCTGATGAATGGCGCGGCGTGACAGCAGCGAGCAGGGAAAGCTCTGTGCAGGCGGAGGGGGAGGGAGGAGGGGTGTAGTAAGTGCCGGCCGGGAACGGTGAAATCGTCCGAGCCGCGCAAAAATTGCTTGTTGGTCCGCGACGTCGAGGGGCTGTCCCGTTGAACGTGCGGAGGTCCACAAGGAGAAAAATTAGTCACTGACTCCTCCCGCGATTAAGTCCTGCAAGGATTAACAGTGGCCGTGAAGAAAAGCAGGAGCGGCTGTAAGAGAAACATAAAAGCAGAAGCAAAGGGACTTGGCGTGTTGACTTTTAGGTGCGGGCACAACCTTAAAAGCCTTCGGGGACCGCAGACTGCTGAATTCCCGTTGAGCGCCATGGCTAAGACCGTTAGAGGATCCTGTGAGCGAGCTGCGTGCTTGCTTCAGGTGTGCGAGCAGCCCTGAAGGTTCTGTGTGCAGCGGCGGAGGACGATGGCGGTCTGAAGAGCCGTATTTGTCCCGTGCGTGGTGCGCCGTCCTGGTATCTCCCCGGTGCGTGTGCCGGGGTTCCGTGCGTGGGTGGGCCGCTGGGGAGGCGAGTCAGGGTCCAGAATCTTGGTGGAGATCAGCGCAGACGGCGCCGATAATATCCAAGTTGAGCTGTGGCTGCAGATTGGCCATGGTGCGTTGGAGCGGTGAGAGTGAATAGATGATCTTTGTCCCTCGGGCTCGTGCAGATGCGTTGGAGAGGTGAGAGGGAGGAGACGATCTTTGTCCCTCGGGCTCGTGCAGATGCGTTGGAGCGGTGAGAGGGAGGAGACAATCTTTGTCCCTCGGGCTCATGCAGATGCGTTGGAGCGGTGAGAGGAAGGAGACGATCTTTGTCCCTCGGGCTCGTGCAGATGCGTTGGAGCGGTGAGAGGGAGGAGACGATCTTTGTCCCTCGGACTCGTGCAGATGCGTTGGAGCGGTGAGAGGGAGGAGACGATCTTTGTCCCTCGGGCTCGTGCAGATGCATTGGAGCGGTGAGAGGGAAGTAGACGCTCTTGTCACTCGCTCGGTCATGGTGCGTTCAGGTCCACGTGTGCTCCGTCGGCCATGGGAGTCGCCGTCGCGGAGAAAGGACGAGGTGCATGCGCTCTCATGTGGAGGAGCTGCGAGCGCGGCCGGTCCAGCGTGGGTGTGCCGATCTAGGCGTGCAGATCTCACCATGAAGTTTGCTGCGGCTTTCCTGGTCGTGGGTGGTCTCCGGAGAGTTTCACCTGGAAACTCTGCGTCGAAGTCTCCCTGAAGCAGAAGGGAGGGCAGATCAGTCAGGCTGCCGCGTTCGCTTGTTGTCGGAGAATCCCCGCCGGGTGCTGTGTTCGCTGGCAGCGTGTTCGTTTCAGCGTCGGGTCACCAGTGCGGCGGCATGAAATAAAGCGGCGTTGGTGAAGGTTTTAAGCAGGTTTATTAAATCATACCGCCGTCACGAAGCTCGCCCAATGGGAGGCTTGGAGGCTCTCCAGCAAAGAGACACAGAGTGTGTGTGTCAACAGCAGTTGCAGAGTGAGAGAGAATGAGAGCTGATTTCAGTGCAGTATATATACCCAACTACAACAATACATAAAAGAGCATTCCCAGCAGTTGGTATGATCAAAGAGACTGCAGAACAGGCATGAGACATTTGCATTTGAGAGACATACATCACAATAGGCAGATTGCTGGCCTCTGCTCCGGCTGCAGGACAAAGAGGTTACAAGGCACATTTACATATTGATCTCAGTCTCTAGGTCACAGTAAGGACAGGACGCATGAACACAATGCATGAATGGCACATTACATCTCAGTAGTGCAGCGGAAAAAACCAGGAGTAGCGAGCTGTCTGTCCTTAGTCTGTTGTGGGGGGTTTTCCAAACCCGCCACAGCAATCACTTTTTCACACAGGGCCATGTAGGTTTGGATTTTTTTCCTCCCTTAATCATAAACACCTTCATTTAAAAACTGCATTTCGTGTTTACTTGTGTTATCTTTGTCTAATATTTAAATTTGTTTGATAATCTGAAACATTTAAGTGTGACAAACATACAAAAAATGAGAAATCAGGCAAACACTTTTTCACACCACTGTATATAGACAGTGGAGCAATCACGACAACACAGGACAGGTGAGCACCATCAAGAGCAAACAGGCAGACAAGACGGGCAGGGCTGGACAATCACAAAGGGGATACACTCAAAACATGACAAATGAGTAAAAAGAGAACATAAAGCGTGGACAGGGGCTGCAGTCCTGTCCAGAACTCTACAGATGGGGCATCTCAATTTGCTTTTTAAACTATATATTTTTTTAAAAGCATAGGGTGTGGGGAGACTTGAATAACGAAACCGAATTGTCTTTCATTCCAGTTTATTCAAGTAATCATTCCACTGTCTGCTCTCATTCTTGAGCAGCGAACAAAGAGGGTGAACACACCAAAGTTCTCTCATTTAAACATTCTGACATCAAACCATTTCCCTCGCGGGGGAAATCACACATCTCTCTCAAAATCTCTTTATTCACATTCATTAGCCTTTTATTTACATAACTCCCCCTTCTCTCTTCTCGAGCCTCAGTGGTCAGGAAGTCTTCTGTCCCCTGTCCTCCGCAGGGGGTCCAGGCTCTGTGGCTCCGCACCGCAGGGGGCTGGCTCTCCTTCATCGTGGTTAAATCACATATGCAGTGTCCAACATATACATGTCTCACAACACAGCCATATAGGGTACCTAAAATTAATTTGAACAGTAGAAAATATTTTAAGACTAAAAATGTAAAACAGAACCTGAATTTGGTGGTTCTAAAGTGCATCAGGTGCATATATATTTTCTTATTTGTATGCATTCTGTATATGGTTGAAATTAATGAGTTTTACAAATAAGACATGGACATAAATACTAAAATAAAAGACAGAAGTTAAAACGTTGTTAAAAAATTATATCAAATAAATCAAATATGCTATTGACTCTTGTCAACATGCTGAAATTTAAACATACATATTTTCTGGTGAAAATATAGGAACATGAAAAGTTGTCTTTCTTAAAATTCATAGTAATGATAATTTAAGGAATTGAAATATAGGGAATAAAACAGAAAAAATACAGATAAAAAACAAAGTAAGACAAATACATGCGTTATTATAATGCACACGGAAGCCCTCCCTCAGTATGAGTAACGAAGAACAAAAAAAAAAATAAAAAAATGAATGGGTCACGTGATATTCCAGATGTCGCGAGATTTCCTTCACAACAGAAAACATGGCAGATGAGCACGCACGGAAATGGGACCGCTGCCTGGCTGATACAGTCGTGAAAACAGGTAATGTTTTTTGGTTATATGCGAAGTTATGACATGTGTTCATAATTAGACACTCATTTGTGAAGCACAAGACAGAAAATAACCTTAAGGCTGGACTTCAGGCCTGTTTTTTTGCGGTTCTGTAGTCCTACCGAACTGTGCCAGTGGCTAAGGTCAAAGTTGTTGAATGGACACAAGTTTGTTTATTTAAAAAATATCTGAATAAAATACGCACAGAAGTCACATGTTAGCTATCAGATATTGATGTTTGAGCAATGCAGCGGCAAAGCCATAATGTCTTCTTCCACATTTACTGTGTGTTTTTGGTTCACACATTCCTTTTCGTCTTCCATTGCTCTCCCCATCACTCAGCATAAACCAGTATAGTTCCAGTATCTTTTGTTAATAAAACAAATGTAAAGGAGATGTGACAAATCAACTGGATCGTTGTATTTACTCTGTTTGACCCACGACAGATAAGATAAGATAAGCCTTTATTAGTCCCACAATGGGGAAATTCCAGGATTGCAACAGCACAGGGATAGCAACACTCAGAGCAACAATCAGAAGGCAAGAGAAAAAAAAAAGAGCAGCAAGTATACATAAGATAAGATAAGATAAGCCTTTATTAGTCCCACAATGGGGAAATTCCAGGATTGCAACAGCATAGGGATAGCAACACTCAGAGCAACAATCAGAAGGCAAGAAAAAACAACATCTAGTAAACATATGTCCATATTACTATAAATGTATGCTGCTGGTCTCCCCTTCTCCTGCTGCTGGAGTAAGGCACGGATGGAATCCCACACGACAACCCGGTCAGGTTTGCTCAGACACTTGAGGTCCTTAAACCTTGAAATGAAATAATAAAAAATATCAACGTTATTGCCATACAAGCAAAGGCACTAGTAAAACAAAACATTGACCTAATCTCTATTCCAGATTCAGAAGAAAAAATGGATATTGAAGAGAACCAACCCACAAAACAAAGTGGTGCTTAAGACAAACAAAATACTGAGAAGAATGTAGAATGAATATCTTACCTTGGGTCGAGTGCTGTAGCAACCCTGAGCCATGCGATGTTCAACTTCTCTTTGCGACCTTCCATATCCGCTGAAAAGGTTTCCTTGAACTTGATCAAGTACGCTGGGTCGTCCTCAGTGACTTCCATTACTCAGGACAGGTGGCATAATGCTGGCATCACCACAGAGCAAGAAACAAACTTCTCTCCACCCAGAAGATCTGTCACATATCTGCAACAATATACAAAAGCTCTTTCACAAAACTCTGTCACACACATACGGACACCTGATAGATAACCTACAGTTACAGTGATGGGAGGGGATATGAGGAATCACATGTGTTCCTGCGCGCACACACACACACACACACACATTACCTATTTACAGTGCTGTGCGGGACAAACACACACAGTTGAAGGGAGAGAGGTGATACCGACAGACAGACATTAGGGCCTGTGTCCACCAAATGCGTTTTTAGGGCGGAAAGTGCTGAAAACCTAGCCTCTTGGGCGCTTCCTGGCCTTCTCTGTTGTTAAGTTACACAGGGAATCATAGCTATTGAAACAGTCACTGATTATGTCAAAATACAGAAAAAATATACAGATAATCACGAGCTACACTTTGAGTAAAATGAAGCAAATAAACAGTCTACACATAGAGATGGCCCATCTAAAACATGCCACAGGGTGGTATTTTACGTTGGGTGAGACAGGTGCTAATGTTTCTGTCTTGACACAGATCTACTTTAATTGTTAAAGAATCAGATATAGGCTACAAGACATAATTAGGCCTACCTGCAATGCTCCAACGCAGCTTCGAGCTTGTTTTCTCCAGCTCCGTTGCTGTTGGCATGGTGACTTTGGTTGAGTATTGAGATGAACTTTTGTTATTGACCAAATACTTATTTTCCACCGTAAATTGCAAATAAATTCTTTAAAAATCAGACAATGCAATGTGATTTTCTGGATTTTTTTTTTTTCTCATTTTGTCTCTCATAGTTGAGGTACGTATACCTATGATGAAAACTGGAGACCTCTCTCATCTTTTAAGTGGGAGAACTTGCACAATTGGTGGCTGACTAAATACTGTTTTACCCCACTGTAAACACACACAGTGCGGAGCATTGTAGCTAGATGGAATGAAACAGCATAACCGTCTACTTAGTTATCCTACATGGTATGATTATGTACCCATACATATTCTCACACTCCATAGCGACCGGTATTTTCCTAGTTGTATGCCGGAGGGGACCATTGTATACTACAGTACCTGCTTAATTCTTTGCAGTTCTGGCTGAACTGTGGACATTTAAAAATCAATTCTTTGACATCCATGCATTGATTCAGAATCTTAGGGCAAATTGATGCATCAAAAAGTGCTTATTTCCTCCACCCCTATTAATTAGGAAGTAAATCTTAAGATTGAAGGGAACACAGGTAGTCGTGTGCATTTGACATTTTGAAAGCTACAACATAATCCAAATCTATTTTGCAAGTGCCTACAGACAAAACTCATTAGATTGCCTGTTTATAAACATTGCTGTCATCTCTTAATTTTCTTCCACAGTGGTCCAGGACAAACACATATCTTATGATACGCACTGATATCTTTATATCAGGGCATCAGTATATATATATATATGCATATACATATTTGTAAGATAGGGCTGCAGCTAACGATTATTTTAGTAGTCGACTAATCTAACAACTATTTTTTTCAACAAGTCAACTAATCACGATTTTTTCGGTCATGTCCACTATCACTGCTTCCTGTTGGCACGGCTCCTGTTCGGTGCTCCAGTGCGTGATTTACCTTGACTGTTGAAGACTACACACCAGTAAATATCACTTTGTTGTCGGTCTCTGCCTTAATATAAATAGCCTATTATAAAAAGTTCCCATAGCTAAATAAAACAATGACCCAAGAAACAAATTGGAAACTTAATAAAAAGTGTTTGTAGCAACACAATGAAATAACAGAAATTAAAGTGCAGTCTTTAACCCTAAAATAAAGTGCAAAAACTCAAATAGCAGCTTGGAGGGAGGGCTTTTTTTTTTTTTTTTTTTTTTTTTTTTTTTTTTTTTGTTACTTATTTGTACCCGTAGGTAGATTTGGTTTGCAGTCTGGTGACAAGCCACCGGCTGCTGGTCGCTGCGTGCGCGAGCGCCCTAAACCTACATGTTTTTTTTTTTTTTTTTTGGTATGCGGGAGGAAACTGGAGAAATCCCGGAGTAAACCCACGCAACACGGGGAGAACATGCAAACTCCACACAGCTCACTGTTGGTCGGGGGCTGGGATCGAACCCACGATCTCATGATCCCCGCGATCCCCCGGCCAAGGGTAAAACTGTGCTGCCACAGTGCTAAACCACTGCGCCACCGTGCAGCCCAACTCTGTAACTCTGCATGGTCAAAACAAACTAGAGTAACATTGGAATCCATAAAAGTAAAAAAGAAAACAAACTAGTCCATCTTATTAAAAACCTTTCAGGGTCTGGAAGTTTAAAAGTTCAATCACGAGAGGGGCTGAAAAGTTCATAGGCTGACCATGATGCAGTGGTCAAATTTGACCAAATAGGGTTTATTGTACCCATACGCTTGACAGTTCTCTCACTCTCAGCTCTGCTCTGCCATCTTGTTCCTCGGCCACTGAAGCACAAATACTACTGGCTCAGCACCTACGAGCATCACGCCGCCTTAGTCAGCCTATGAACTTTTCAGCCCCCCCCACCGTAGGCTTCAGATGAAAATTAAAAGAACTTCTTCCAGTCCAAAATAACAGTATGCAAATGCTTTAAATTGCAGTTCAAGATATGATCCTTCATTACACATACAGTGAAATATTTAAGCTGTTTTATTTTTGATGATTATAGTTACAGTTTGTATAAATTAAATTACAAATCATGGTATTGTAATTTACTCTGATTCACTAATATTCAGAATGATGGCTGATATTCCCACGACAAAAAGAGGGAAGATAAAGGAGAGTAAGCCACTATTGTAATTTACTGCACTTAACACGTTAGCGAGCATGACTGAAACAGCTCAGCCATCAGCAACCATCATCCAAGGGAGCTTATTATCCAACAGGTAAAATAACATAGACAGCACGTACTAACAGTTCCATCACTTTTCTATAGCTGAGACAGTTGGGTATTGAAAATAAGAAGAGCTAACTTTCCTTGCTAAAACTTGCTAACCTGACCAGTGTGGTGTTTAGAACCGACCCCCACTTCAGTCACTCATCACCAGGGGAAAGGGCTATATACATGACATCGTGTATATTGCACTGTATATGAAAGACAGATCTTTTTGTTGTGTACATTATTTGTAATATGCACGACACCTAACCCAAACTCTAACCCTAACCAATCAGCATGCACGAGTCATGTCGTATACATAACCAATCGACATGCATGACCATCATGTATAGCCAGTGCGATCACTGGGAGGGAGCGCAGCAGAGGCCTGGTGACAGGCAGCCGGAGATGGGGGACAGAGCATAGGGAGGAGGGGGAGGTCGACGGATGCGTCACTATACTACTGCTGCTGTGATATGACAACTCTTCATTACAGAGTCTGCATTTAACTTGTTTCATTTGCTTATTTTTGGTAAAATGCACCCATACTTTGGAAAGTTTTGGCCTCTTCTTCTCTGTGATTTCTCTCTTCCGTGTTGCCGTAACGCGCTCCCCTCCTTCACTGGAACAGTTACAACTGACTGAACATTTCCACGGCATGCATATAAACTTTAAAATTAAATGATTTGTGGACAATAAAAATCTGCATCAACAAATTTTTATGATCGATGTCGTCGGTGATGTTAACTAATCGTTGCAACCCTATTGTAAGACCAGTGCAAGTTGGGTTACCATTTATGTAGACAAAGCATGAGAAGGATAGCTGTTGGGAGTTGAGGACAACGCCTACCTTCAAGCAGGAGCTACTATGGTGATCATGCCCTTGAAAAGAGAACAAGAAAAGCAAAGAAAACTTTATATACATGCTTTACTCTCAACCCAATACCAAAGGTACATTAAAGCCTGCTAGAAATCTTGTCTGACTGAAAAATATATATATTTATTTTTTTGCAAACGCTAAACCCCCCCCCCCCTTTTTTTAACAACAGTCAGCCGAGAAGTACTATAAACATATTCAAGAGATGGAGATATTTTCCTGCCTCATACATGATGCCAGTGAAGAAGTGAATTACAGCTATATTTGATCTAAAACCCAGCAGGTGTCAGCATATGTGGCTGCAAAAGGTATCCAGTCTATTGGAACTTTCTGAAATGAACAGCATGACTCCTGTCAACCAGTGTTACACTTTTCAGTGTCTTTATCAGTTTAATTGCAAGTTTTACATCGTATTGGATGAAAGTAATTGTATTTTTTAAAAATAATTTGGGATAAAAAAGCGAAGTGCTCAGGATTGGATAAGTAAAATGAAGCACAAGTTCCTCACCTCAAAATATGACCAAATGTGTTACTTCAAAGATGTTCACATCATGGTCTTAAAGCAGTTTCTCCTTCTCAGAAGCACAAATCTGAATATTGGGTGAAGTGCATGAGGGATAGCATGAAACTTTTGCTCCCTGACAAATGAGCGGGGTTCAAATACCACAGTTTCCATTCCCTCACTCCAACATTTACATTTGTCTTACAGGTTTGGGATTTATTTATTTTTATTCAGTAAATACACATTTCTTGGTCCTTAACATTATGGTAATCGTTAGGTTACTGGGGATTGGGGGGGGGGGTCAATGCATTGTAGTATCATGATACTTTGTGGTGGCAATACTGTATTGTGATACTTTATTAAAAATTCTTAATAAATGTTATGAATACAACATTACCTATTGCGGTACCAGAGTGATTAAAAAAAAACATTTGACTTTCCAGTCCATTAGAGGGTTCTGGGGTGGGGACAAAAATTGATTCGGTGTAGTATTGCAATACTTGACACCTGCAATGATGTACAATCCCTAAATGCACATACTTCTTTTATTTTCTATCTTTTATTGATTATATATGTAATATACACTCACCGGCCACTTTATTAGGTACACCTGTCCAACTGCTCGTTAACACTTAATTTCTAATCAGCCAATCACATGGCGGCAACTCAATGCATTTAGGCATGTAGACATGGTCAAGACAATCTCCTGCAGTTCAAACCGAGCATCAGTATGGGGAAGAAAGGTGATTTGAGTGACTTTGAACGTGGCATGGTTGTTGGTGCCAGAAGGGCTGGTCTGAGTATTTCAGAAACTGCTGATCTACTGGGATTTTCACGCACAACCATCTCTAGGGTTTACAGAGAATGGTCCGAAAAAGAAAAAATATCCAGTGAGCGGCAGTTCTGTGGGCGGAAATGCCTTGTTGATGCCAGAGGTCAGAGGAGAATGGCCAGACTGGTTCGAGCTGATAGAAAGGCAACAGTGACTCAAATAACCACCCGTTACAACCAAGGTAGGCAGAAGAGCATCTCTGAACGCACAGTACGTCGAACTTTGAGGCAGATGGGCTACAGCAGCAGAAGACCACGCCGGGTGCCACTCCTTTCAGCTAAGAACAGGAAACTGAGGCTACAATTTGCACAAGCTCATCGAAATTGGACAATAGAAGATTGGAAAAACGTTGCCTGGTCTGATGAGTCTCGATTTCTGCTGCGACATTCGGATGGTAGGGTCAGAATTTGGCGTCAACAACATGAAAGCATGGATCCATCCTGCCTTGTATCAATGGTTCAGGCTGGTGGTGGTGGTGTAATGGTGTGGGGAATATTTTCCTGCCACTCTTTGGGCCCCTTGGTACCAATTGAGCATCGTTGCAACGCTACAGCCTACCTGAGTATTGTTGCTGACCATGTCCATCCCTTTATGACCACAATGTACCCAACTTCTGATGGCTACTTTCAGCAGGATAATGCGCCATGTCATAAAGCTGGAATCATCTCAGACTGGTTTCTTGAACATGACAATGAGTTCACTGTACTCAAATGGCCTCCACAGTCACCAGATCTCAATTCAATAGAGCATCTTTGGGATGTGGTGGAACGGGAGATTCGCATCATGGATGTGCAGCCGACAAATCTGCGCCAACTGTGTGATGCCATCATGTCAATATGGACCAAACTCTCTGAGGAATGCTTCCAGCACCTTGTTGAATCTATGCCACGAAGAATTGAGGCAGTTCTGAAGGCAAAAGGGGGTCCAACCCGTTACTAGCATGGTGTACCTAATAAAGTGGCCGGTGAGTGTACGTATGCTATCTTAATACTTAAGGAATCAAAATATCATGATAGTATTGCATCGTGGCCAAAGTATTGCGATACATATTGTATTGTGAGGTCCTTTGCAATTCCCACCCCTTGGATTTACCACAGAAAGCTAAAGGTTAATGTTAGGGAAAGGTTAGTGGAAGTGAGGGACCATTATCCCCAGTTTACACTGCTCACCCTCCACCGTCTCACTGCATGTACCTATTTTCACAATCCTAGAGGTCACATTTTTCAAACGTGGCATAATTTCTGCTTGTAAAAATGCTGTATACTTTCATTTTCTCTCGGACAGTCTTGTTTCTCATATCTCTAGGTTCTTTTATTTTTGGACTAACTATTGAGTCAACTTTAGTTTTATTTTTTCTAATCAGAAACATTCCATTTAGATGATTATCATAGACAAGTGCAATAGTGAGTGAAGAAAATGAGTGGAACAGCATTAGACCAACTTTCTCTTTTGCTTTTTGATGAAACAAATCCCTGTTTTTATTGTACAGTTGGTGAACATTGAAAATGCCAAACACAGAACATTTACATTTCATTCAAATAAATATTTAAAAGCCATAGATCTCTTGGGCAGAAGAGAACACACAGCATGGAACAGCTCACAGCAAAAATATCAAAATTGCCAAGAACTATAATACATCAGAATTTTTGTGCCATACATATTATCAAAATTGATAGATGCTTTATTTTCCTTCATAGGCTGCGGGCCTCACTAAAAAACACCTACTGTTTTGAGCCCATCACCAGAGGGACTTTTTGCACCATGTTGTGTTTCAGATTGGCTTTATCTGCGGTATTTGGTCCAGCTCTCAAATACTTAGACTGGCAAACATTTTCTCCCAAAACACTCTTAATGACTTGGCACAATAAATTATATAATGTGGCTGTGGGTGAAAACAGCCACATTGTGGCCTTTCTTTAAGCTGAGTGCAGCAAACTAAAGGTGTTTCTGGAAGCTGAAGAAACTGTACCACATGTTCTGATCAGGAGGTGGAATTTAAAGGAGAAAATAGGCTCAGTACAGTAGGTCCTACCATTCCATGATTATTTAACAATGTGTACCCTGCCTCTTGCCCAAAGATGCTGGGATAGGCTCCAGCCCCCCCGCGACCCGAAAAGGATTAAGCGGAAGAAGATGGATGGATGGATGGCTAGTCATCTAATAATTTTTGTGGCTTTGCCTGAGTGGGGGTCAGATTATGGGACAAAACGGTTGTCTGTCTTATAGAGGAAATGCTCTACACCTCTGAAGAAAAGGGTAGGAACTACAGTATACCCTAACTTTAGGTAAAGATCACAATTAGCCTGATAGGCAGTGATGAAAATAAAAATTCAGTAAAAGCCTCTGGTAGGGTCACCCAAGACAAACTGGTCCTGGGTGAAGGGCCAGACTAAGAACGATCCAACAGACTCTCATGATAAATACTAGAACAAGGATTCAGTGTACCCTGCCCGGTATGGGGGTGCCGGGGCCCCACCTTGGAGCCAGGCCTGGGAGAGGGGCTCGATGGCTAGCGTCTGGTGGCTGGGTTTCCGCCCATGGGACCCGGCCAGGCTCAGCCTGAAGGAGTTACATGGGTCCGCCCTCTAGTGGGATCACCACCTGCAGGAGGGATCATGGGGGTCCGGTGCTATGTGGATCAGGTGGCGGTCAAAGGCGGAGACCTTGGCGGTCTGATCCCAGGCTTCCTAAACTGGCTTTTGGGACGTGGAATGTCACTTCTCTGGTGGGGAAGGAGCCTGAGCTGGTGCACGAGGTTGAGAGATACTGGCTAGATATAGGCGGCCTCACCTCAACGTACAGCTCCGGTTCCAGAACCAATCTCCTGGAGAGGGGGCTGGAGCTTGAAAGACTCTGGAGTTGCCCCAGGTAAGAGGCGACGAGCAGGGGTGGGTATTCTTGTATCCCCCCACCTTGCTGCCTCTATATTGGAGTTTTTCCCGGTGGATGAAAGGGTTGTTTCCTTGCACCTTCAGGTTGGGAAACGGGTCCTGACCATCATTTGTGCCTGTGCACCAAATGATGGTTCAGAGTACCCACCCTTTTTGGAGTCTCTGACTGGGGTGCTGGAGAGTGCTTCTCTTGGAGACTCCATTGTCCTACTGGGGGACTTCAATGCACCCATGGGCAACGACAGTGAAACCTGGAAGGGGGTGATTGGGAGGAACGGCCTGCCCAATCTGAATCCGAGTGGTGTTAAGTTATTGGACTTCTGTGCTAACCACAGTTTGTCCATAATGAACATCATGTTCAAGCATAAGGGTGTCCATATGTGCACCTGGCACCAGGACACCCTAGGTCGCAGGTCGATGATCGATTTTGTTATCGTGTCATCAGACCTGTGACCGTATGTCTTGGACACTCGGGTAAAGAGAGGTGCAGAACTGTCAACTGATCACCACCTGGTGGTGAGTTAGATCCGATGGCAGGGGAGGACACCATTCAGACCTGATAGACCCAAACGTATAGTGAGGTTGTGCTGGGAATGTCTGGCTGAGGCCCCTGTCCAGGAGGTCTTCAACTCCCACCTCCGGAAGAACTTCAACCACATTCCGAGGGAGTCTGGGGACGTGGGCCATGTTCTCCACCTCCATTGTTGAAGCAGTGGCCCAGAGCTGTGGCTGCAAGGTTGTCGGGGTATCTCGTGGTGGCAACCCCCAAACCAAGTGATGGACACCAGTGGTGAGGGGGGCCATTAAGCTGAAGAAGGAGTCCTATCAAGCTTAGTTGGCTTGTGGGACTCCCGAGGCAGCTGAGGTGTACCGGCAGGCCAAGCGGAGTGCAGCCCGGTGGTTGCTGAAGCAAAAACTCGGGTATGGGAGGAGTTCGGTGAGGCCATGGAACAAGACTTTTGGTCGGCCTCGAAGAGATTCTGGCAAACTGTCTGGTGGCTCAGGAGGGGGAAGCAGCTCCCTGTCCACACTGTGTATGGTGCGGATGGGGCGCTGTTGACTTCGACTGGAGATATCGTTGGGCGGTGGAAGGAATACTTTGAGGATCTCCTCAATCCCACTGATACGCCTTCCATAGAGGAAGTAGGGCTTGTGGATGAGGGGGAGACTCGCCTATCACAGGGGCTGAGGTCGCCAAGGTGGTTAAAAATCTCTTTGGTGGCTGGGCCCTGGGGGTGGACGAGATTCGCCCAGAGTACCTCAAGACCCTGGATGTTGTAGGGCTGTCATGGTTGACACGCCTCTGCAACATTGCGTGGAGGTCGAGGGCAGTGCCTTTGGCATGGCAAACTGGGGTGGTGGTTCCTCTCTTTAAAAAAGGGGACTGGAGGGTGTGCTCCAACTTTAGAGGGATTACACTCCTCAGCCTCCCTGGGAAAGTCTATGCCAAGGTACTGGAGAGGAGAGTCTGGCCTTTGGTCGAGCCTCGGATTCAGGAGGAGTAATGTGGTTTTTGTCCTGGCCGTGGCACATTGGACCAGCTCTTTACCCTCTTGAGAATCCTCGAGGGTTCGTGGGAGTTTGCCCAACCAGTTTACATGCGTTTTGTGGACTTGGAGAAGGCATTCGACTGCGTCTCTTGTGGTTTTTTGTGGGGGGTCCTTTGGGAGTATGGGGTATCGGGCTTGTTGTTACGAGCTATTCGGTCTCTGTACGACTGTTGTAAGAGTTTGGTTCATATTGCCAACACTCGGTCGGACTCATTCCCAGTGAGAGTTGGACTCCGCCAGGACTGCCCTTTATCACCAATCCCGTTTATAATTTTTTTGGACTGGATTTCTAGGTGCAGCCAGGGAACGAAGGGTGTCATGCTTGATGACCACTAGATCTCATCTCTGTTGTTTGCAGATGATGTTGTCCTACTGGCTTCATCCAGCAATGACCTACAGTTCTTAATGGGACGGTTTGCCGCTGAGTGTGAAGCGGCTGGGATGAGAATCAGTACCTCCAAGTCCGAGTCCATGGTCCTCAGCCGGAAGAAGGTGGATTGTCCTCTCCGGGTTGGGGACAGGCTCCTGCCCCAAGTGGAGGAGTTTAAGTATCTTGGGGTCTTATTCACGAGTGAGGGGAGAATGCAGTGAGAGATTGATAAACGGATCGGAGCAGCATCTGCAGTGATGTGGACGTTGAACTGGTGTGTTGTGGTGAAGAGGGAGCTGAGTTCTAAAGCAAAGCTGTCAATTTACCAGTCAATCTATGTTCTGACCCTCACCTATGGTCATGAGCTTTGGGTAATGACTGAAAGAACGAGATCGCGGATACAAGCGGCTGAAATGAACTTTCTTCGTAGGATCGCTGGACTCCCCCTCAGAGATAGGGTGAGGAGCTTAGTCATCTGGGAGAGGCTCAGAGTAGAACTGCTGCTCCTCCACATTGAAAGGAGCCAGTTGAGGTGGTTTTTTTTTTTTTTTTTTTTTTTTTTTGTTACTTATTTGTACCCGTAGGTAGATTTGGTTTGCAGTCTGGTGACAAGCCACCGGCTGCCGGTCGCTGCGTGCGCGAGCGCCCTAAACCTACATGTTTTTGGTATGCGGGAGGAAACCGGAGAAATCCCGGAGTAAACCCACGCAACACGGGGAGAACATGCAAACTCCACACAGCTCACTGTTGGTCGGGGGTTGGGATCGAACCCACGATCTCATGATCCCCGCGATCCCCCGGCCGAGGGTAAAACTGTGCTGTCACAGTGCTAAACCACTGCACCACCGTGCAGCCCATCTGCATCAGCCCATCTGCACGGTATGGGCATCTGATCAGGATGCCTCCTGGACGCCTCCCACTTGAGGTGTTTCGGGCACGTTCCTCTGGGAGGAGACCTTGGGGCAGACCCAGGACTCGGTGGAGAGACTATGTCTCCTAGCTGGTCTGGGAACGCCTTGGTATCCTCTCTGAAGAGCTGGAGCAGGTGGCTGGGGAGAGGGAAGTCTGGGCTTCTCTGCTTGAACTGCTGCCTCCGTGACCCAGACCTCCGGAAAAGTGGTAGAAGGTGGATGGATGGATGGATGGATGGATGGATAAAAGCACTCAAATTTGACTTTTTTACAAAGGAAATTGAATAGCACTTTTTGCCACATAAGGAACAAGTGAGTAGTATTCAGTGTTGGATCGCGATACTTGACATTAATGACAATACACCGATCCTAAATGCACGGATCGATCTTTTATTAATTATATATATTCATAAACATTGCATACTCTCTTGGGTATTCATCCAATTGCATTTCCAGTCCACTAAATGGTGCAAAGCAAGCACCCAGTCAAGCGAAGTAATTTATTATCTTGTGAAATTTGCAGCCAGTGTTGAAAGTTAGGAAGCAGTTAGTTCAAACTTAGCTCAAATTTTGGGCCTTTTTTTTAATTTTATAACAAAGATGCAAGGAGAGACCTTGACATGAAACACAACACGCAAGAAGCACTGCACAAAAAAACCCCCACGCAGACCAATCATCCCACATCATTAAACTGTTATCATTTTTCGTGATGTGGGATTTTGGGAGTTGTTGTCCGCTAGTCGTTTAAACAAAAGCTAAATATTACTCTGTTATTATACGATGTAGGATGAAGTGCCTACTAAAATTATTTGTCATAAGGTACAGGAATTATTTATTTATTTAATAGTGGGTGTGAAAGGGGGCGGAGTTGAACCGTCACTTCTACACCCGCTAAATTAAATAAAAGCACTCGTAAAAGGGGCACCAGTCCTAACGGACAATAAAATTAACTTTAGTTTTAATTAATTTTGTACCTTAAATTACTTCATGAATCAGTCTCAAAGTTTCAGTGAGTTTTTGTCCTGCCGTGATTAGGAAACCTGTATATGCGAAAGGAAAACGCTTCAACTGCTCTTATTCACTCATTTATTAAAATCATTCAGGTTACATGACATGGCGTTCAAATGATGAATAAACAGATTCAGATGATGACAGCGTAAAATATCACATCAACTGATATTGAGTTCCTGAACATAAAATCCAGCGTTACACCTCTGCAGAACCAAGGAGAACTAGACTTATGTTTCAACAGTAAATGAGGCTGGAATGTTTTAACAAAACAACGCAATTTTATGGGGAAAATTCATAAGCTAATTACCTAAAAATGACTCCTGAATTAATCTACAAAATTTAAGGGCAGTTACTTAAAAATGACTGAAAGTTTTCGTTCAGTTTACAGTCCTATCCTGTGGCTGAGACTAATTGAGCCCTGAAATACGGGCCATATTCAATTGTAATTTAATCGTTAGGACATCACCTGTTAACCCAGAAATAGGAGGAATAAGTCTCACCACACACGGCCGTAGGTCCAAGTTCCGCGGGTCGGTACCGCTGGATTTTTGAAGTTAGGACGCCGGGAGGAAGCTGGTGCTGCAAGATGCCTCCTCACTCACAGCCGTGGGGCGATAACTTAGCTGGGGGGCCCTTCAAAGAGACATTTGCAGCCGTGGGTGGTTTGTCTCAGGGCGGCGTGAAAAGTCCTTGGGAAAAGAATCCAAATTTGGGGTCTCTTGTAGCAGGATAGACCAAAAAAACTGAAGGAAAATCTTCTCAGCCTCTTCACTTTAAACTAGGCAAATTAAAGGTCCACTTTAATGGCGTGAAAAGTCATTAAAAAAAATGTTAGAAAAGCATTTACTAGGATAAGAATGGCTTCTGAGGTGAAGGAAAAAGTTTGAGAATTTGATTCTCTAAAAAGGGACGAGCTCTAAAGAAAAATGGTTTCTCCTCAGTTTCCAGAATATAAGAAAAGATTTGACAAACACACAGAGAATAAAATAAAACTTCACAGGGCCTTGAAACGGTGGAATAAAATCTTCTTCTGAGATCTAGATTACTATTCTGCTTCTTTAATCTGAATTTAGTTCCTAATTTTTCTCAAAATCTCTTTCTTTCTTCTTTCTTTGTTTCTAATTCTTAATTCTATTTCTAGCTAATCTTCCTGCCTGTTGTCTGATCTCTGACTTTTTCAAAAACTCTCCTCTGTGCTGTACTGTGCTCTGTTTTTCTGTCTTGTTTTTTTCTGACTACTCATTCTTCTTCTTCTTCTTCTTATGATGTTTTATGGCGGTTGGCAAACAGCTTGTAGGTGCATTACCGCCAACTTCTGGAATGGAGTGTGATTCAGAATGGCATTACTCTCCTATATCCTTGAAATTAGTCCTGTTGCCCTCATAAACCTAAAAACTGCCTTATAGACCGCATCCCCTGAACTTCTCTGCAAAATGTCTTTTATACTGAGCTGGGTTTTGTTCCTGTATAGACTGTCCACCAATGCTAACCGTGCAACTTCATACTTTGGACAGTGCTTAAATACATGTTCAACTGTTTCATCATTTCCACAATAATCACATTTTCCATTTGGGTGTTTTTCCATGATAACTAATGTACTATTCAGCCCTGTGTGACCTAATCTTAACCTGGATATGATGTCCTCCTCCTTTCTGCTCCTTTGTCCTTCTCTAGCTCCCCCTACTTTCTTTTGTATGCCATACAGGCTTCGTCCTTTACTTCCTTTGTCCCACTCTTCCTGCCACTTCTTTTTAATTTGCCTTTTGATAATGCTCTTGACCTCTGCTTTGCTATGTTTCACATTCCAACTAACTTGACTCATCCTAGTTGCCCTTTTTGCATATTTATCTGCTAGTTCATTCCCCTCCACTCCAATGTGCGCCGGGATCCAAATGAATCTGATGTTCACTCCTGCCTTTGAGATTCTCCCTACTGAATGTACAATTTCCATCACCAAATCCTGTCTTGACTCTGAATGCATTTGCCCAATACTCTCCATTGCGCTGCTAGAGTCAGACCCTATCAAAACCTTTCTGGGTTTTACTTCTTCCACCCAGCCCAATGCCAAGCAGATTGCCAGAAGCTCCCCAGTATACACAGCCAGGTCATCACTAACCCTTTCCTTCTTCATGACATCTAATTCTGGAATGATGAATGCTATTCCCACAATGTTTTTTGTCGATTTAGATGCATCCGTATAAATCTTTATAAAGTCAGGATAGCTACCGTCTAAATAGTTATTGACCTCCTTCTTGTTTATCCTCCCTCTTATGTCATTTGTTAAAAGTCTAAAATCCACCTTTACTTCTTCCAGACTCCATGGTGGTTCTGCAGAGAGAGGGACTGTTGGACATACTGCTTTATCAGCAACCCTTAGCTCCCTGACTTTATTCTTTATTGTCCATCCAAAGCTTCTCATTTGTCTCTTTTCCTTCTCTTGGCAAGGTTTCAGCACACTGTGCACTGGGTGACTGTCACTGAATCCTCTGATGTTGGCCCAGTATGTGGCTGCTATTTGGGTTCTTCTTAACTCCAGAGGCATTTCACCCATCTCCACCTGGAGTGCTGTTACTGGAGTAGTTTTTATGGCCCCACAGCATAGCCTCAGAGCTTGGTATTGAATTATATCCAATTTTTTCAATAATGTTTCTGAAGCTGATCCATATATAACACACCCATAATCAAACACTGACCTAACTAATGCTGCGTATAATGTTTTTAAAGCACCTCTACTTGCTCCCCATTCTCTTCCCCTCAAACATCTAATAATATTTAAGACCTTCTTAGATTTTGCCACAATTTTTTCAACGTGAATCTTCCAAGAACAACCCTTATCAAACCACACTCCCAAATACTTGAAACACTCCACACTTTCTATGTTTTGATCATATATTTTAAGATTTACTTGATTGTTTGTTCTCTTCCTTGTGAAGACGATAGCCTTTGTTTTTCCCACCGAAAACCTAAATCCCCATTTCACTGCCCAAGCCTCAATTTCGTTAATCGCCTGCTGCAACTTTTTAACAATAAATGATAGATTTTTCCCTCTTGTCCACATAGCACCATCATCTGCAAACAAAGAGACACCAACAGAACTCTTAACTCTAGAAAAAATGTCATTGATCATGACTGAAAACAAAATGGGACTAATACTACTGCCTTGTGGGGTTCCATTTTCTATTATTTGGCTTGAGCTATGCTGCTTCCCTATTCTTACCGAAATTTTTCTGTCACTCAAAAATTTTTTAATCCATCTTTTCATTCTCCCTCTAATGCCTAGCTTATGTAGTTTGATAATCAGCCCCTCCTTCCACATCATGTCATATGCCTTCTCAACATCCAAAAACACCGCTACCACACTTTCCTTATTCACTTGGGCCTTCCTAATCTCATGTTCCAAACAGACAGCAGAATCAGTAGTACTTCTCCCTTTTCTAAATCCGCTTTGGTAATTTTTTAATGCCTCTCTAGACTCCAGATAGTATGTTAACCTTTTATTAATCATTCTTTCCATAGTTTTACCAACATGGGATGTTAGAGCGATCGGTCTGTAACTCTCACCTAAACCTGGATTTTTACCTGGCTTGCATATTGGGACAACAACCGCTTCTTTCCATGAAGTAGGCAATATCCCTTCTTCCCAAACCTTGTTGTTCAACTTTAATAATGTCTTTTTACCAGCTTCACTCAGGTTTTTAATCATTTTATACGTCACTTGATCTTTCCCTGGAGTTGTCTTACATATTTTCCTTAACGTATGATTTAATTCAGCCATTGAAAACTCCCGATTTAGCCCATTCTCAAATTCTCCCTCAGCTTGCAACGCTTCCGCATTATTTAATTTTGTCTGCTCTCTTCCATTTTTTTCCTCAAAGCTCAAATTTTCTGCACTACTTATTTTACTGAAGATTTTAACTAAATGCTCTGCCTTTTCATTGTCGTCCACTATCAAACTGTCCCCGTTCTCCATAATTGGATACTTCAGCTCCCTCCTTATCCCAGACATCCTTTTAATTGTTCCCCATACCTTCTCCAAGGGGGTACTTCTTCCCAATGATTCACAGTATTTCCTCCAAAACTCTTTTTTGGTCTGTTTAATTATTCTCCGCACTTTAGCCTGCTCCTGTTTATAACTGATCAAGTTATCCATACTCAATACATTTTTTAAAACTTTAAAAGCTTTGTTCCGATTTTTAACTGCTTTAGAACACTCTGGAGTCCACCAAGGAACTAGTTTTTTCCTTTTTCCCCAACCTCTTCTTGGGATAGTTTCCTTTGCTGCTTTAATGATTGCTGTTGTGATTCCTGCATTCATCTCTTCCACTGTCTGGTTTACTTTTATTTCCTTCAGTTTCCTCTCACTTAAAATTGAAAATTTTCCCCAATCTGCCTTATCAGATGCCCACCTCTTGTCTCTTCCTTCTTGGTCAATATCATTTCCTACTCCAATATCAACCACTATTGGGAAGTGATCACTTCCTATAGTGCTTTCCCTTATTACCCTCCACCTGCACCTGCCAGCCAAGCTTTGTGAGATCAAGGTGAGATCTATAGCAGATTCTGTCCCCCTCGCCAAATTCACCCTAGGGCCTGAACCATCATTCAAACACACTAACTCCTTGTCCTCCATGATCTCTTCTATAACCTCTCCGCTAGTGTCATCTTGTTTCCCCCATAATGTACTATGCGCATTGAAATCCCCGCACCAGACCACTCTCCCCCTCCAGTCCTGGAGAATTGTCTCCAACTCACTTTTGACTAGTTGCTTACATGGATTGTAGAAACTGATTATTTTCATACTGCCCTCTTCAGTCCATATCTCGATGACAATTACTTCCAGCTCTTGTACTGTGATCAGTTGCCTATACTTCACCCCTTGTCTAACGAAAATTGCACAACCCCCACCTCCCCCATCCTTCCTATCTTTACGTATTCCAGAATATCCCTTAATTGTGAAATCTAGTGATGGTTTAAGCCATGTCTCCTGCACACAAATAATATCTGGTTTTGTTGTCAGTTTCTGGAGAAATCCTTTAAATTCCTGCCCATTTGCAATCAGACTCCTTGCATTCCACTGGAGGATGGTTGTCATGGGTTAACCTGTTGGCCCCCCTCTACAGCTCCCTCTCCTTGACTCAGTTCTGTATGGATTTTTTCCCAGGATAGATCCTTGGTATTAAAGAATTTTGTTGCCGCTTTCACAATGATCTTTATCTTCTCAGTTCTAGTCTTAGCCTGCTCCGAGCAGTTGATGACATAGGCTAGAAAAAGAACAAGCTTATCTGTTGTGATATTAGTCTGGCAATTTGGTGGTTCTACTTCCTTGTTATTGACAGTGTGTTCTTCTTTCTCCTGTTGATTCACGACCCTTGCTGCTTCTGCGTATGTCAACTTCTTCTCTACTCTTGCTTGCTGGATTTCTACTGCCTGTTTTGTCATTACACAGCCTCCATAAGCTGCTGTGTGATTCCCTCCACAATTACAGCATTTAATTATGCTGTTACTTCCACATTCTCCATAACTGTGCTCACCACCACATCTTCCACACCTCTGCTTTCCTTTGCACACACTAGCTATATGCCCATATCTCTGACATTTATAACACCTGAGAGGAGGGGGGATATAAGCCCTAACAGGAAAACTCAAGTATCCAATCAGCACTTTTTCTGGCAAGGTCTTGTCTCTAAATTCCAGCATTACAGATGGGCTATCCACCTTTTCCCCATTCCTGACTGCTTGTAGGCATCTAATCCCCACAACTGTTCCTCCTTTAACCATTTTTTTTAGTTCTTCCAAGTTTCCCCCCACTGGGATTCCAGATATCACCCCCCTAACACCATCAAACCCTGTGACTTCTTTCCTTTCTGCAATCTCTTTCTTGCACACTCTCTGCAGCTGGAGTGCTTTGTTCTTTTGTTCTGCATTCTTACATTTCACTAGGAGATTTCCATCTCTTAACACTTTGGCCATTTCTATGTCTCCTATAGCACTTCTTAATCCATTGGTTAGAGCTAGTGGGCTCACAGCTGTAATTTCTTGTCCTGGTTTAAACCTCAAGATAATTTTAAATTCTTCCGCTACTATTTTCCTCCTCACCTCGCGTCTTTCCTCGTCACCTGATAGCTGCCGCTTGCCATTCTGCTTTACGTCTCCTTCATTCTTGCTCTTTCCTACTTTACTCTTCCTACTCCTTACTGAATTCCATCCCATCTCCATATCTTCGTCATCAGTCAGACCCCCGCTACTACTACATGCCATTCTGAATCAGTCTCAATCAAAAATATGCCAGTACCGCTTTCTGTCGATTCGTTCTTCCACTCAGTCTGGTCCGTTCCGACGTCCGTGAGGTGAAGAAAACGCTGCACGCCAATCGTGGGGCTCCGTGAGCTCGTAATCACATATAGTAGGTAGTCGAATCAAGAGGAAGTCAAAATAAATCAAGTCATTAAGTGATCGTCAAGTCAATCGTCGAAAGAGTGTGAGTCAGTCTTCGCGTCTCTGATCAAGTCTGAGAGCGTCATGTGAGTGAAATGAATCGAGTCGGTGGCTTTCTTCTCTCCAGAGGTCAGGAAGCTGAAGTGAAAAGGTTCTGACTGCTCAAATCTAACTTCTGTCTTTTAAAGTTACCTCGCCGGGTCGTAAAACTGATGAGGTCAGTCGTCAACTGACCAATCTACTCTTTCAGAATCAGTTTGAAATGGCTGTTATCCAATGTGAAAACACTTCTTTGTTTGAGAGCAGCCAACCAAATGGCGACACCATCCCATGAAATTTCAGAGGGAAAAATCAACACTCAGTCAGTTCTTATAAGATAAATGCTCAATATAAAATCTAACTAAATTAAATGACTTGGCTAATATATGGTGATCATGCATTTATACCATTACTCCAATAACACTCATGAATATAACATTTCTTATACATAATTATAATACATGCATTCACATTTAGATCAAGATTAGAACAGCAGAACATGCAGCAAACCATGGTTGGTGATAAGAGGGATGATTTTCAGTGTCCTTAGGATCCAGGATAAGCTGAAAGAAACTTAATATTTAGAACAAATTAAAAGTCATCCTACGTACTGAAAACATATTCCGTAGGTATCCGCTAGGAGGTACTGTTGAGCTATAGATGAGTTCCTTTATTATCTGGCGAAAGTACCTGGACAGTATAGCCTATAAAACCGTCAGATTAAGTGGTTTATGACTCTTTTAAAAACATTGGTTTCCTGTGAAAAGGTACGTTATCAAATGCAGTGTTCATGTTGAGAGGTCTGGTCTCCTGAGTTTTATGTTGCTTTGAGCCTTTAAAAGCAAGCTCTGATCCTTACAATCTCTGAAAGCAGCGACTGTTTACATTGGCCCTGGGAAAGCAAGCATCGTTGGTCAGGTCTGGAAGAAGCCTGCATGAGTCAGCAAAAAGCCAGTGATATTCCTGAGAAGGCAGAAAGGTGATATTCCTGTGTAATGAATAAAATGAAATTCCTGTAAACCGGAGAGAAGTGATCTTCTGTCTTGGTTTTGAGGAGGACGATGATGCTACAACGACAACCGACAACTTTAATTACGTGGAAAATTGTCACGGTCAGAGAGCGCATCTGTACACCAGATGTGGAGCTTCTGTCTGTATCGCTACGCCCCTTTTATCTGCCCTGCGAGTTCCCCCAACTTTTCATAACGACTGTGTACATTCACTCAAGGGCAGATGCTGCCTCCGCCTCCAGCACCGTCTTTGTACAGCGGTTGCAGTCGATGTCCCCAGAGGCTCCACATTTTATCCTTGGGGATTTTAACCATGTTTCTTTAAAGAAGACACTTAAAAACTTTTATCAGTATGTCTCCTGCCCAACCAGGTGAAAAAAGACATTGGACCTGTGCTATGGATCCATAGGGAGGGCCTATAAATCTATTCCCCTTCCTCCTTTAGGATCCTCAGATCACAACTGTGTACATTTGCTCCCCACATATAAAACTTCTCTCAGAAGAGATAAGGCAAAGACCAGAGACATAAACGTGTGGACCGAGGATTCAGTGCATTGCCTCCAGGAATGCTTTAATTGTACGGACTGGGAAGTGTTCACACTGTCCTGCGGAGATGATTTGGACTCTTTAGTGGATGTGACATGCTCATACATGGCTTTCTGCAGAGATATGATTGTTCCACGTAAACGTGTCAAAATATATCCCAACAACAAGCCATGGGTTACAAAATCAGTTAAATCCTGCTTACAGAGGAAAGCACTTGCCTTTAAACAGGGGGTTGTTTCTGAGCTACAGGTTGCTGCAAAAGAGCTGAAGGCTGAAATTTTAAGAGCAAAACAGAATTATAAATCAGAGTTGGAAAGCAAGATGGCAACAAAGAAACTTGATTCAGCCTGGGCCAGTATGAAAACTATTGCAGGCCTTCAGAGCACAGAGCACAGTAATTGTGTGTTTTTAGATGGTTTTAATTCAGACACAGAGCTGGCTAATGCTCTTAATTGTTTTTATGGTTGTTTTGACTCCTTTGATTTTAGCACAGAAACCCAAGATTTGAAACAGAAACTCAAAGACAATCAGCACTTTAATATTGAGGTGCAGGATGTTAAAAGGGTGTTCTGTGCTGTAAAAGTCTGGCTGCACGGTGGCGCAGTGGTTTAGCACTGTGGCAGCACAGTTTTACCCTTGGCGGGGGGATCGCGGGGATCATGAGATCGTGGGTTCGATCCCAGCCCCCGACCAACAGTGAGCTGTGTGGAGTTTGCATGTTCTCCCCGTGTTGCGCGGGTTTACTCCGGGATTTCTCCGGTTTCCTCCCGCACACCAAAACATGTAGGTTTAGGGCGCTCGCGCACGCAGCGACCAGCAGCCAGTGGCTTGTCACCAGACTGCAAACCAAGTCTACCTACGGGTACAAATAAGTAACAAAAAAAAAAAAAAAAAAGTGAACAAAAGTCAGGGTCCTAATAATATATGTGGCCGCTTGGTAAAGTCCTGTGCACATGAATTGAGTTCTGTATTTCACTACATTTTCAATAAGTCCTTACAGACACAATATGTGCCTAAGATCTGGACAGATGCTGTGGTTGTCCCCGTTCCAAAATCTAGCTGTCCTAAAACGGTAAATGATTTTAGACCAGTTGCTTTGACTTCAATTTCAATGAAAATTTTTGAAAAACTGGTCAGATTTGAGGTCCTAAAGCAGATTGAGCATGCATTGGATCCTTTGCAGTTTGCCTATAGGCCTCACAGAGGAGTGGAGGATGCCACTGTCACTCTGTTTAACATGCTTTTTGAACATCTGGATTTTAATGGGACACATGCCAGGCTTTTATTTGTGGACTTTTCTTCCGCCTTTAATACAATCCAACCTCATATTTTAGTTGAAAGGCTCCTGCAACAATTTGATTTGAGTAATAATCTGGTGGGTTGGATTCTGGATTTTTTTTAACCAACAGGACACAGAGAGTAAGGGTCAATAGTACATTGTCTGACCAAAAGTGTTCTTCTACTGGCTCTCCGCAGGGGTGTGTGTTGTCACCACTACTCTTCATCCTGTATGCAAACGTGTTGGAGCAGACATGACAGCAGACACATTATAAAGTATGCTGATGATTCAGTTGTTGTCAGTTTCCTCCAGGATGGTGAGAGTGGCCACGGCCCAGTAGTTGATGATTTTGTTCACTGGTGTGAGGATTCCTACCTGCAGCTGAATACGACAAAAACTAAAGATATGATTATTGCTGGCGCATACTGGCTGCCGCTCTGACACTTGCGTTCCCTGTGTTTTCTGACTTCCTGACGCTTGTATTCCCCGGACACCCGTCCTTTGCAGCGATACTCTTTTTGAGTTTTTGGACTCCTATGTGACTCATCACAGCTTGCTAAAGTCACCAACTGATTATTAACTGATCGGGTTAGCTTCCGCTAACCCGGAGCTAACTGCTGCTACACCATCGGCTACTGGAGTTAACCTGCAGCTAACATGCGTTTTCCTCTTGCTTCTGGTGGGATTTACCTCTGGTCTGTGCTCGCCTGGGTTTTCCTGTCATTCATCCGTCTCCCAGTGACCGGGATCCTCCAGTACTTGGAGGCAGAGGTCCTCCAACTCCGCTTCCTGCAGGCTGGACCGCCGCCATCTGTGCTTCATCTCCACCCGGACCTCGTTGTCTTCCCCCGGTGAAGATGCATCCACTGGGGCTCTCGTCGGAATTACCACTCAGACAACTCCAACCAGATAAAGTCCATTTGGTCCGCATCTAGACGCCCTCATCGGAACACCGGTCGGACTGCTGATCACAGTGTGCTAGCCAGCTTGGCTAGGTCAGCTAGCCCTGCTGTCAACTCCAACACTGCCTTAAGTTTCGGCCTGCTGAACATCCGCTCGCTGACTGGTAAGGGGCAACTCATCCAGGATCTCCTCATCGACCGTGAGTTGGATTTTTTATGTTTGACTGAAACATGGCACCAGCCAAATGACTACGTTTCTTTGAATGAAGCTAATCCGCCTGGGTTTGTTTACAATTGCAAACCACGTGACTCTGGCCGGGGAGGAGGTCTTGCGCTGTTCTTCCGCGAGCAGTGGAGAGTCTCACCGGTGTCTGTCCCCGCCTCTTCCTCGTTTGAGTCTATGGTTTCAGTGCTGTCTGGTCCTGTTCCTACAGTAGTGGCAGCAATTTAAGATAAGATAAGATAAGATAAGCCTTTATTAGTCCCACAACGGGGAAATTCCAGGATTGCAACAGCACAGGGATAGCAACACTCAGAGCAACAATCAGAAGGCAAGAAAAAAAACAAGCAAGCAAGAGCAGCTAATAAACATATGTACGTATTACTATAAAATATATATATATACACACACACACAGACACACAGTGCAGAGCATTGTAGCTGGATGGAATAAATATATGAATATATGAACACACAGTGCAGAGCATTGTAGCTAGATGGAATAAATATGTAAATATATAAACACCCACAGTACGGAGCATTGCAGCTAGGTGGAATAATATGTAGATATATAAATATATAAACACCCACAGTACGGAGCATTGTAGCTAGATGGAATAAATATGCAAATATATAAACACACACAGTGCAGAGCATTGTTGCTAGATGGAATGAAACAGCATAACCGTCTACTTAGTTATCCTACATGGTATGATTATGTGCCCATACATATTCTCACCCTCCATAGCGACCGGTATGTTCCTAGTTGTATGCCGGAGAGGACCATTGTGTAAGTCTATTGCATCTTTTGCATTCAAAAAACTATTAGTTTGTTACGTCTTTTTGCTATCTCTGCGAGCAGCCCTGCTTAGGTTGTACAGTCTGACAGCCGTTGGTAGGAAGGACCTACGAAACCTCTCGGTTGTGCACCTGGGATGATGTAGTCTGCTGCTAAATGAGCTCCTCAGTGCATTCAGTATGTCCTGCATAGGGTGGAACTCGGACTCCAGCAGAGATGACAGTTTAGCCACCGTCCTTCTCTCTCCTATCTCCTCCATCGGATCAAGGCGCTGCCCCAGGACAGAGCTAGCTTTCTTTTTGGCTGAGCTTTCTTCGTGCTCTCCCAATATAGTAATTCTTGGTGATTTTAACATACACATAGACAATGTAAATAATAACCTCACCAGGGATTTTATATTCTGTCTTAACAGTTTTGGTTTTCAACAGTTTATCACTGTTCCAACTCATTCAAAAGGACACACCCTTGATTTAATTTGCTGTTTAGGTGTTATTCCTACCGGTTGCAAAACAGATGTGCTCCCCTTCTCTGATCATATGTTAATTTCTTTTGATGTTAATCTGGTTCTTTCAAAAAACAAGTCCTCCCGTGACATTTCCTTCCGTAATATCAAGTACATTAATCTGGACGCTCTTTCAGCTGGTATTAATTCTCTACTCCACCCTGACAGTCTCTCCAGTCCTGATGAACTTGCCTCACACTATAATAACAGTCTCCAGAGTCTTCTCAATAACTTGGCCCCCCTGAAAACCAGATCAGTCACATTCACCCGTTCTTCACCCTGGTTCACTCCTGCTCTCAGACAACTTAAAGCCAAGGGACGCCAGTTGGAACGTCTCTTTAGGAAAACTGGTTTAACTGCTCATCAAGAAATGTACCAAAATCATATCACTCATTACAAGGACAGCTGCAAACACGCCAAATCCACCTACTATGCCAGTTTGATCAATTCATATGAAGGTGACACTAAGGCCCTATTCTCCATACTGAAAACCATCACTCAACCACCGGACTCCCTTCCCCCGCACATGGTCTCCTCTGTGTTCTGTGATAATTTGATTTCATTTTTTACCTCCAAAATTCAGAATATTCATCAACAGCTCGTCCCAATGACCTCTCACAATCCTTTACCAACATTTCCTCCTGTGCCTCCTACCTTCTCCTTCTCTGCATTTACTCTTCCCTCCATCACTGCTATTTCTAAACTGATAAGCACATCCAAATCATCTACCTGTCGTCTAGATCCCCTCCCAACCATTCTCGTCAAAGCATCTTTGTCCTCACTTGCACCTCTTATTACTCATATCATCCACTCCTCCCTCACTACTGGTCTAGTCCCCTCACCCCTAAAAACAGCTGCCATTACCCCTATACTCAAGAAACCTGGTCTGGATCCCAACAATCTAAACAACCTCCGTCCCATCTCCAACCTGCCATTTCTGTCTAAAATTTTGGAAAAATCAGTAGCAGCCCAAATCCACTCCCACCTCTCCTCTAATAACATTTATGAAGAGTTTCAGTCCGGTTTCCGTCCTCACCACAGCACAGAAACGGCCCTTCTTAAAATCACAAATGACCTGTTAATGTCAGCAGACTCTGGACTCCTCTCCATCCTCATCCTCCTTGACCTGACTGCAGCCTTTGATACCATTTCTCACCCCATCCTCCTCCATAGACTGGCATCTCTCGGTTTTTCTGGTACTGTTTTAAACTGGTTCACATCCTACCTTTCTGACCGCTCCCAATTCATCCATTTAAAATCATACACATCCCAGCCATCGTCCATCTCTTCTGGTGTCCCCCAAGGTTCAGTCCTTGGTCCAATTCTGTTCATCATTTATCTTCTCCCTATTGGTCATATTTTCCATAAATTTAATATTTAATTCCATTGTTACGCTGATGACACCCAGCTGTATCTTTCCTCCAGACCTACCTCCAACCTCCCTCCCACCTCCCTCTGTGACTGCCTCCATGAACTCACTTCCTGGTTTTCCTCTAACTTTCTTAAACTTAACAGTGATAAAACAGAAGTCCTCTTAATTGGTTCAAAATCCATCTTTTCAAAGCCAAACAGTATCACCATCACCATTGACAACACTACTGTTTCCCCCTCCCCTCAAGTCAAAAACCTTGGGGTAATTTTGGACACCACCCTCTCCTACAAATTCCACATCAATAATGTCACCCAGTCAGCATTTTTCCATCTACGTAACATCAACCATCTCCGTCCCTCCCTCACTCCTGCCAGCACCGCCATCCTGGTCCATTCTCTCGTTACCTCCCGCCTGGATTATTGTAACTCCCTTCTTTTTGGTCTCCCCCTCAAATCTCTTAAAAAAACTCCAACTGGTTCAGAATGCTGCTGCCCGGATCATTACCAGAACTCCATTCACCCATCATATCACCCCGGTTCTGCAGCACCTCCATTGGCTCCCCATCAAACACCGCATTGACTATAAAATCATCCTCCTCACCTACAAAGCCCTCCATGGCCTCGCCCCCCCATACCTGGCTGCACTCCTCTCCGTCCATACACCATCCAGAACTCTCAGATCATCTACTACCATCAACCTCATTGTCCCTCCTGCACACATTACCACCATGGGCCTCCGATCATTCAGCTGCACCGCCCCCCGCCTCTGGAACTCCCTCCCACCGGACCTCAGGAACTTAAACTCACTTTCCACCTTCAAATCCCACCTCAAGACTTTTCTGTTCACTAAGGCCTATTCTTTGTGATTCTTGTACTTGTGATGTGTTTTTAAATGTGTTTTATTGATTGTTTTATTCTTGTACGGCGTCCTTGAGTGGCTTGAAAGGCGCCTTAAATAAAATGTATTATTATTATGGCCACCATAATATTATGGCCACCACCGTGGGCAGCACGGTGGTGCAGTGGTTAGCACTGTTGCCTTACAGCTAGAAGGTTCCTGGTTCGAATCCCCAGGCTGGCAGGGGTTGGAACCTTTCTGTATGGAGTTTGCATGTTCTCCCTGTGCTGTGTGGGTTTACTCCGGGGGCTCCGGTTTCCTCCCACAATCCAAAGACATGTATGTTAGGTTAATTGGTTGTTCTAAATTGTCCCTAGATATCTGTTTCCTATAGGCCCTTAGAATAGAGGGTTAGCATTAGTGAAAGCGCTTTGAGTGGTCTTTGTGACTAGAAAAGCGCTATATAAGTGCAGGTTAGTTAGTTAGTTAGTTAGTAATTATTATTATTATTATTATTATTATTATTGACTTTAGGAGGAAAACTCCCAGGCACGAAGTCATTGGACTAAAAGGCCAGACCACTGAATGTGTACAATCCTACAAATATCTTGGGACGATTATTGATAGTAATTTAAACTTTGAGAGAACTGTGAAAGGGTGTGCAAAAAGGGTCAGCAACATTTGCATTGTTTAAGGAAACTTGCACGCTTCCAGATTGACTGAACCATAATGACAATGTTTTATCAGGCTTTTGTTGAATCTGTTTTATCCTTTTCTTTAGTGTCATGGTTTGGTCAGATAAAACTGAAACAGAGGAAATCCCTGGATCAGGTACAGTAGTTAGATGGTCCAGTCGCTTGCTTGGTGAGTCCCAGCTGAGCCTGACATCCCTGTACACCAGACGGGTACAGAGGATTGCTACCTCCATTTTAAATGATGACTCCCACCCTTTGCACTGCCACTTTCAGCTTCTTCCCTCCAGACGGAGGTTTGCTGTCCCAAAAAGTAAAACCCAGCATTACAAAAACAGCTTTGTTCCTGCTGCTGTTTAAGAGTTGAACAAGATGTAACAATATATTGCACATAATTTAGTTACCTATTTATTAATTTTATTTTATATTTACTTATTTCTGTAGGTTTTTTATTTGGGTTCTAAATCTTTTATTGGGTTTTAGACTTTTGAGTTTTTAACCTCTTTGACTAGTCTTTAACTTGTTAATATGACCCTTCTGTCTTATCTCCTTGTTTTTTTTTTTTCCTCTTATCTCTTTGTCCTATGTCCTGATTGGTGGAGCCTTGAGTACTTTTATCATGATTATAGTCAGCTTCATGTGTGCCTGTGTTTGTGTTCATGTTGAATGCAATTGTGGTTTGTAAATATGGATGTCACCTGACTGCAAAACAAATCTACCTACGGGTACAAATAAAGGAACCTGAACCTGAATTACAGTGTTGTAAAAAGTGTTTGCCCCCTTCCTGGTCTCTCATTTTTTTATATGTTTGTCACACTTAAATGTTTCAGATCATCAAACAAATTTAAATATTAGACAAAGATAACACAAGTAAACACAAAATGCAGTTTTTAAATGAAGGTGTTTATTATTAAGGGTAAAAAAAAATCCAAACCTACATGGCCCTGTGTGAAAAAGTGATTGCCCTCCCTGTTAAAACATAAATTAACTGTGGTTTATCACATCTTTGGAAAGCTGAGTTCAATTTCTCTAGCCACACTCAGATCTGATTAGTGCCACACCTGTTCTCAATCAAGAACTCACTTAAATAGGACCTGCCTGACAAAGTGAAGTAGACCAAAAGATCCTGAAAAGCTAGACGTCATGCTGTGATCCGAAGAAATTCAGGAACAAATGAGAAACAAAGTAATTGAGATCTATCAGTCTGGAAAAGGTTATAAAGCTATTTCTAAAGCTTTGGGACTCCAGCCAACCACAGTGAGAGCCATTATCCACAAATGGCAAAAACATGGAACAGTGGTGAACCTTCCCAGGAGTAGCCAGCCAACCAAAATTACCCCAAGAGTGCAGCGATGACTCATCCAAGAAGTCACAAAAGACCCCACAACAACATCCAAAGAACTGCAGGCCTCACTTGCCTCAGTTAAGGTCAGTGTTCATGACTCCACAATAAAAAAAAGCGACTGGGCAAAAATGCCCTGCATGGCAGAGTTCCAAGATGAAAACCACTGCTGAGCAAAAAGAACATAAAGCCTCCTCTCAGTTTTGCCAGAAAACATCTTGATGATCCCCAAGACTTTTGGGAAAATACTCTTGTGGACTGACGAGACAAAAATTGAACTTTTTGGAAGGTGTGTGTCCCATTACATCCGGCGTAAAAGTAACCGCATTTCAGAAAAGGAACATCATACCAACAGTAAAATATGGTGGAGGTGGTAGTGTGCTGGTCTGGGGCCATTTTGCTGCTTCACGACCTGGAAGACTTGTTGTGGTAAATGGAACCATCAATTCTGCTGTCTACCAAAAAATCCTGAAGGAGAATGTCCGGCCATCTGTTCGTGACCTCAAGCTGAAGCGCACTTGGGTTCAGCAGCAGGACAATGATCGAAAACACAGCAGCAAGTCCACCTCTGAATGGCTTAAGAAAAACAAAATGAAGACTTTGGAGTGGCCTAGTCAAAGTCCTGACCTGAATCCGATTGAGATGCTGTGGCATGATCTTACAAAGGCGATTCATGTTCAAAAAACCTCCAGTGTGGCTGAATTACAACAATTCTGCAAAGATGAGTGGGCCAAAATTCCACCACAGTGCTGTAAAAGACTCATTGCCAGTTATAGCAAACGCTTGATTGGAATTCTTGCTGCTAAGGGTGGCTCAACCAGTTATTAGGGTTAGGGGGCAATCACTTTTTCCACACAGGGCCGTGTAGGTTTTGATTTTTTTCCCCTTAATAATAAACACCTTCATTTAAAAACTGCATTTTGTGTTTACTTGTGCTATCTTTGTGTAATATTTAAATTTGTTTGATGATCTGAAACATTTAAGTGTGACAAACATACAAAAAAATGAGAAATCAGGAAGGAGGCAAACACTTTTTCACACCACTGTATCTTTTAAATTGACAAACATCATATTTGTCATTCATGGCAAAATTTGATTGGGATCAAAAGATAATTTCGTTCTTACCATTCATTTCAATGGAGAGTTTTTTCCGACTTAAGGTCCAGTATGCGAAAGTAGAGGGGGCGTGACTTAGGCTCTCTATTGGGAATATGCTTAATATATAAGGGAACTGGTACAAAAGGATTCCGCCTTGAATATCCACACTAGTCTTAAAGAAGAAAAACAAGATGTGTAATAGATATCCACTTATATTTACTGTACATTTAGTGGCTTTTTCAACCCATCTTTCATACACAAGGATGAACCATATTACACAGACTTGTTTAAAAGGACAGATTTTTGAAAAGGAAAAATATGCTTTGTTGAGCAAGGATTGCTTTACTGAGTCATGTAGCAACAATGTCCGTATTGGGTCACAATAGTTCTGTTGGGAAGCCCAGCAGTGAAGCCTAGTGGTGAGAGCTTGCATTGCAGTCACTGGAGCAGCAGTCTCACTCAGCCACAGCAACTGAGTCGTCACAGCCAGTTCTGCCCAGCCACAATAAGCAGCTTGTTGTAGCTCTGTTTTGTTACACTGTGCGTTCATGAAAAGAATGTAAGTACTGTGCCACTTGTTTAAAGCAGTTCTTATGTTAATTTGCGTGATTTCCGTGTAGTTTGTCCTTGCTAGTTTATAGGTAAATGTAGAAATGTGTAGCAGCTAATACAGACCGAATTAAGGTAAGTGGGCCCAGTTTTCTTCACCATGCTGCACTAGACATTGTTTTTGGTTTATTGTTAAATTGATTTAGGTTCCTGCTCAGCTGCCAGTGGCTCTCGTACTGATATTTGTGTGATTATATATACTGTATATTCAGGCTAATTGGTACTTGTGAATTATTTAATTGATGTATGTAAGCTTTGGCACTGGTTTACTTTGCTAATTTATACAGTGGGGTAAAAAAGTATTTAGTCAGCCACCAATTGTGCGAGTTCTCCCACTTAAAAGATGAGAGAGGTCTCCAATTTTCATCATAGGTATACCTCAACTATGAGAGACAAAATAAGAAAAAAAAAAAAATCCAGAAAATCACATTGAAGGATTTTTAATGAATTAATTGGTAAATTCCTCGGTAAAATAAGTATTTGGTCAATAACAAAAGTTCATCTCAATACTTTGTTATATACCCTTTGTTGGCAATGACAGAGGTCAAACGTTTTCTATAAGTTTTCACAAGGTTTTCACACACTGTTGCTGGTATTTTGGCCCATTCCTCCATGTAGATCTCCTCTAGAGCAGTGATGTTTTGGGGTTGTCGCTGGGCAACATGGACTTTCAACTCCCTCCAAAGATTTTCTATGGGGTTGAGATCTGGAGACTGGCTAGGCCACTCCAGGACCTTGAAATGCTTCTTACGAAGCCACTCCTTCGTTGCCCGGGTGGTGTGTTTGGGATCATTGTCATGCTGAAAGACCCAGCCACGTTTCGTCTTCAATGCCCTTGCTGGTGGAAGGAGGTTTTCACTCAAAATCTCACGATACATGGCCCCATTCATTCTTTCCTTTACACGGATCAGTCGTCCTGGTCCCTTTGCAGAAAAACAGCCCCAAAGTATGATGTTTCCACCCCCATGCTCCACAGTGTAGGTATGGTGTTCTTTCTCCTCCAAACATGACAAGTTGAGTTTTTACCAAAAAGTTCTATTTTGGTTTCATCTGACCATATGACATTCTCCCAATCCTCTTCTGGATCATCCAAATGCTCTCTAGCAAAGGCCTGGACATGTACTGGCTAAAGCAGGGGGACACGTCTGGCACTGCAGGATTTGAGTCCCTGGCGGCATAGTGTGTTTCTGATGTAGCCTTTGTTACTTTGGTCCCAGCTCTCTGCAGGTCACTCACTAGGTCCCCCCATGTGGTTCTGGGATTTTTGCTCACCGTTCTCGTGAAAATTTTGACCCCACGGGGTGAGATCTTGCGTGGAGCCCCAGATCGAGGGAGATTATCAGTGGTCTTGTATGTCTTCCATTTTCTAATAATTGCTCCCACAGTTGATTTCTTCACACCAAGCTGCTTACCTATTGCAGATTCAGTCTTCCCAGCCTGGTGCAGGTCTACAATTTTGTTTCTGGTGTCCTTTGACAGCTCTTTGGTCTTGGCCATAGTGGAGTTTGGAGTCTGACTGTTTGAGGTTGTGGACAGGTGTCTTTTATACTGATAACGAGTTCAAACAGGTGCCATTAATGCAGGTAACGAGTGGAGGACAGAGGAGCCTCTTAAAGAAGAAGTTACAGGTCTGTGAGAGCCAGAAATCTTGCTTGTTTGTAGGTGACCAAATACTTATTTTACCAAGGAATTTACCAATTAATTCATTAAAAATCCTTCAATGTGATTTTCTGATATTTTTTTTCTCATTTTGTCTCTCATAGTTGAGGTATACCTATGATAAAAATTGGAGACCTCTCTCATCTTTTAAGTGGGAGAACTTGAACAATTGGTGGCTGACTAAATACTTTTTTGCCCCACTGTATTTGTATCTTTTAATTATAGACCACACCTGTACACCCCTATAATCTACCACTGAATGGTCTTCATGCTACCTGTTGTATAGAGGAAATAAATATTGAAACGACATCCCTTCTCTGAAGCCTAATTCTTTAATCAGTCTCTCCAGGATTTCGCGATGTTGCGATCGCACCAATTCACGCAAAATCAGCCAATCAGCACAACTATTGCATGACCTTGCATCTTTGTCCACTCATCGCAGCTTTCCTGCAATTTTGGTCAATCCTTGTCAACTTCCGCCAATTTCGCCAATCAAATTTGTCTAACTGGTGCTGAAACACTCAGTCTAACCAGTCAAATGCATCGTTGCACTGTGTTCACTTCCGTGTTTACAGTGAGTAGTGAATTTATAGTTTACAGTGAGTAACGGAACACATCTGCAAACAGAGTGTGTGATTTAAAAAAAAAACCCAAAACACTCCCCCACGAGGTTTTCAACACCGCCCCTTCCTCCGTCTTCCCCAGCCTGCCCGTGGACGCCTCACCATGCCTCCGTCCTGACCGCGTATGCAAAGCGCTGGGTTTGTGTTGAAAAACATGCGCCTGCCCAAAAGCACCCCGTTGTGGGCGCACGTGTGAGGAGAGTACACTACATTACAGCGAATGTTTGCCGGACCGGCGGCGCCACACGAGTCGGCTGCCTGTTGCAACAGCCTTTTTTTTTAATCTTCCTTCTTCTTTCTACACCTTTCACTCTGTATATATATCACGGACGCACGGATCACCCCGGGGGTCTCCCGGGTCGGCGGACGGAGCCACGGTTTGCAGCGGGAGACGTTACAGCGGGGAGGAGCTAGTGCTGCTAGCTAGCACTTGGCCGCCGCCCGGTGCTAATGGGAAACTCGACATACCGGGAGCTGTAGCGAAAATGACGCGGGTGCCGGGCTGGAGTTTAGGCGGCGTGAAAGAAATATAAGACAGAATAATAAAGAGCGATGGCAAGAACCAAGCAGACCGCCCGTAAAATCTACTGGAGGAAGAAGCCCCTCCCCCAGGAGACAGCTAGCCACCAGGGCTGCTCGGAGAGGCGCTCCGGCCACCGGCAGAGTGAAGAGGCCTCGCCGTCACAGGCCCGTGGCTCTGAGAGAGATCTGTCGCTGCCAGAAATCCACGGAGCTGCTCATCCGTAAGCTGCCCGTCCAGCGCCTGGTGAGGGAGATCGCTCAGGACTTCAAGACCGTCCTGCGTTTCCTGAGCTTCGCCGTCATGGCTCTGCAGGAGTCCAGCGAGGCCCACCTGGTGGTCTCTTCTTCGCTAAGGGGGTCACCATCATGCCCAAAGACTTCCAGCTGGCCCGCTGCATCCGCGGAGAGAGAGCTTAGACTTTCTGCTGCACATTCACCAGCCATAATGCTCTGCACTGTGTCTATATATATGTACATTTATAGTAATATGGACATATGTTTACTAGATGTTGTTTTTTCTTGCCTTCTGATTGTTGCTCTGAGTGTTGCTATCCCTATGCTGTTGCAATCCTGGAATTTCCCCATTGTGGGACTAATAAAGGCTTATCTTATCTTATCTTTAGAGGTAAAATCATTACTCCATCTGGTCAGTGAGCTTTAAAACTGAATCTCCATTGTGGACGGACAAACGCACCTACCCATCCAACCCCCCCCTCGCCGTCCCATTGTAAATGAAAGAGGTGTGTTTGTGTGTGTGTGTGTGTGTGTGTGTGTGTGTGAAGCCCGACATGCAGACAGGTAGGCATGGAAAGACATAGAATATTCTGTATTTTTTTTCCCAAAAAACACAGACTCCAGTAGCCAATACAGTGCAACAGAATAATTTATTTTTTCCTCTCCGCTCGGTACCGAGTGGTTGGGAACTGCAGGGAGTTTTCAAATGAAGGTGCTGCCATTAATTTGCAAAGCTCTACTCTTGAACATGCATTCAATGCAATTTAGCTGTTGTAATGGATATTGTGTTAATGTTTGTATTTGCTGTTGCACAAGAGTTTTTCTGCATAGCAGAAGTTTCTGCTTAATTTACAAATCACTAGAACAGGAAATTTTTGACAATCCTGTGCTTTTCTTGTATTGTTATATAGAATATCACTGCAGTAAACTGGAAAAAAAGCATCTGCTTTAAAATTTGGAGTTCTTCCCACAACTTTTAGTGCAGAAAACACTCTAAAAACATTGCAACTTTTCCCGCAACTTTTTAAAAAAGCTCCCCCGAATTCAGGCTTTTTGACCCGCAACAATTGTAAAAACATCCTGCAACATTCTGGAGGGACTGTTTAATGGGAATTAAGTCTATATTCTACCACCTCAACCAGCATTATTCACAGCGGTGAATTTGAGTCTGCTGCAAGTGGTCCTTCGAGCTGGATTGAGAGCCCCTCTTAGAGAGTATAAACAATGCAGGTCCAGGAAATCCAGAGAGCCAGAAAGGGCCATGCAGAGAGTGCAGATTGCCCCGTCATCTTGCTGATTACCAGATTGGCTCGACATTCTTATTGGTTCATCCTCAACCTGCTTCTTCTCACCATTCCAGTCAACATGGAAGCAAGCACAGGAAATCAACCAGTAAAAGGACATCCAGCTCTGGCTCTGCCAGTTACGACTCCAGATCCAGTCGGGGTACAGCAGCCTCTGTCAGTATGTATACTGGTCAAGCTCTCTCCCTTGTGTCTACTGCTATTTTAGAGGAGAGGATGAAGGAAATGAAGCTTGAGAATCTTCGTCACCAGATTGAGGAGGATTCACAGGATGATGTAGAGTATCAGCGCCTACAGATCCAGGCAAAGGAAGCACAGCGTGTTCAGGAGGAGGCTGTCCAAGCAAAGGAGGCCCTAACTAAACACCTAGATATGAACCGTCGCTTGAAGGAAGCAGAAAAGGAATTAAAGGTGGCCAAACTTGTCACATCTCTTCTTACAGCTGAGACAGGACAACACACACCAGAACCCCCTTTATCTCCAGACAGCTTCCTTCAGCCACCTCCACCTGCACAAAGTCAGAAGGCTGACAACAGTCATCCAACCCTCCAGGGGTTCCTGCCAGTCCAGCATGCTATAATACCTGTTAAAGCTACAGCTGTCATAGCATCCCATACGTCCCTAGTCCTTTCGCAGGCCACAGCGTCAGGCTCAGGACCTTCAGCCACTTCCCAACCGGTAATGACCAGCATTAAACATTCTCCTCCCTTCATACCCCATTCTGATACAGATTTATCACCGTGTCAAGCACACTCCTCCATACACCCCCGTGTCATCATCGTTGGCTCCACCCCCACCTGTGGCTCAAGGTGTCTCCACCTCCTTTTCTATCTAATTGCCCTATTCCGTTACCTCTCAGCCACCATTGGGGCACAATACTTATTTCAGTCAGACAGCTCCAGTGCCTACTGCTCCTCAACCTGGTTATGTACCACCACCCGGAGCAGAACTGTTGATCACTTTAGCGCAGGGGTGGGCAATTAATTTTCACAAGGGGCCACATTACAGACTGAGACTGTTGTGGAGGGCTTCGTTCAATAAGCTGAACTCACTTCTGCTTATTAATATTCATTTTATCACTCTGTAAAAAAGCTTGAAATTGTATAATTTGGATAAACTTTTACAGGTAAAAGTAGATTTATGATTTTGCAATTAAAATATGAAACAGGTGTGGTAAAAAGGCCAACATTAAAATATCATTTAATTAACAATGGCAGCAATTTTCAACAAAATATGCATATTTGCAGTATTTCAAAGACCAGCATTAAATCAACTTTATACAGTTTACTGCTGCTATTCTGTTTACAGTTTATCACCACATTGCACATTTTTTTTCCACAATATCTTTATTGAACCTTTTTTTTTTTTTAACAAACATGACACAAACAATCAAACACGAACACTAAAGTACTACAAAAAAAACTGCACTAAAAACACCTACAACCACCAACAAAATCAAGTCTTCAACAATGCTCCTCTGTTTAGTCTAGACCAGGGGTGTCAAACTCATTCCATGGAGGGCCAAGACCCTGCAGGTTTTACTTCCACCCAGTGTCTTCAGCAGGTGTTTTCACTGATCAGCAATCAGTGGGAAGAAATTCAGTGAACTCACCTGTTGAAGACACTGGGTGGAGGTAAAACCTGCAGGGTCTTGGCCCTCCATGGAGTGAGTTTGACACCTGTGGTCTAGACAATCCATTACATAAGTATACATATTATGTTCACCAGTTTGGAATTTACAAGGTCCACACACATCATTCACCTTCTTCTTCAAGAGTTATGTTTAAATTTTTTACATAATCAATAAAAGGTCTCCATATATTCTCAAACACACTTTCCTTTGATTTCAGTATGTATGTTATTCTTTCTAATGGAAGGTTTGTTAACATCTGTCTTAACCACAGAGTCACATCTGGTCTATGAGTCTTTTTCCACAGTAGTGCAATACATTTTTTGGCATTAAGCAAACCGAGGTCTATGAATGTTCTTTCACTTTTATTAAAGTTATGCTTTTTTGGGTACAGACCCAACAAAAACAGTTTAGGATTCAATATCATTTGTTTTGAAATTATTTTTTCAATTGTTACCCTCACTTCTTCCCAAAACATTCTAATTATTCTACATTACCATAAACAATGAAATAGGGTTCCTTTACTTTCCATGCATTTTGTGCACGTATCTGGTATGTTTTTGTTATATCTATTTAACTCCACCGTTGTAACATACATCCGCATTAACCATTTAAAATGTATCAATTTAAGATGTACATTTATTGATTTGGTTTGAGCTTCTGTACAAGCCAATTCCCATTGTTCCTCTGAAATTTCAATTTGCAGATCTTCTTTCCAGTAGTTTAATCTTTTCTGTGAGTTTTCACTTGAGGATAGTGTCAATGAGTTATAAAACTCTGAAATAATACCCTTTCTTTTACTATCTTTCATCAACATTTTTTCCAAGGATGAATAAATAGGTCGAGTGAGAGCATTATTTTGGTTTGATCGAATAAAGTTCCTAAGTTGAAGATATTTAAAAAAATGTGTTCTATTAAGATTAAATTTGATCCTCAGCTCTTCAAAAGACATTATGTTATCTGAACATGACAAATATAAATCTTGAATTTTTTGGATCCCTTTTAAACTCCATACTTTAAACACAGCATCCGCTCTCCCTGGTTTAAAATATTGATTACCCCATATTGGACTAAATTGTGACAGTAAGTGTGGTTCCTTTAAATATTTTTTAGTTTCACACCATATTTTAATCATATGTTTTACAAATGGGTTTTTAACTTGTTTCTGTAATTTTTTTGCCGAGTCTGAATATATGAATATGGGAAGAGGTAAAGGCAAATTGTATGATTCCATTTCAGTCCAGTGAGGGAGATCATTTGATGAAAAATAATATGTCATAGACCTCAGTTGTGCCGACCAATAATACAACATAAAATTTGGACATTTCAGACCTCCACGATCAAATGGTAAATATAATAAAGACAAACGTAATCTAGCCCTCCTGTTGTTCCATATAAATTCCACTAACTTTTTTTTTATTCTTGAGAATAAATCTAAAGGTGGTGGTAAGGGAATGTATTGAAATAAATAAAGTATTTTAGGTAAGATATTACTTTTAAGTATATTGATTCTCCCGATCATCGACATTGGTAGTGACATCCATCTCTAAAGTAACTCATTAATATCTGTCATTAAGGCTTCATAATTGACACTGGCGACTGATTCTAGCTTAGGCACAATTTGAATTCCTAAATATTTAAACTGATTTACAACATTGAATTGATTTACCTCAGGGGCTGGGTAATTTCTCTGGGTCTCATTTAGCATTAATATTGAAGATTTAGTTTTATTTATTTTATATCCTGATATTTCCCCAAAATTCTTTATTAAATTCAACAAGGTCGGAATTGATTTTTTAAGATTCGACATAAACAAAATTATGTCATCGGCATACAGGGAGATTTTATGTTCTGTTGGTCCAACTTTAATTCCATATATTTGTGACTGTAGACGTATCGCCATCGCTAAAGGTTCAATTGCCATAGTAAACAGTAAAGGTGAAAGTGGACAGCCTTGTCGACATCCTCTATTGATTTTTATTGATTTTGAAATATTGTTATTTGTTAGGATTTCTGCTGTAGCATTATTATATATTATCTGAACCCATTTTATGAAATTATTTCCAAGTCCAAACCTTTGTAAGACTTCAAAAAGAAAGGGCCATTCGACTCTATCAAAGGCCTTTTCGGTGTCCAGTGATAGGAGAGCTGTATCCGGTGCTTCTTTATTAGAATAAATAATATTAAATAGTCTTCTTACATTATGGAAGCCTTGTCTTCCCTTTATAAAGCCATTCTGATCTCGATTAATAATATTTGGTAAAATTTCTTGTATTCGTCTTGCTAAAATTTTACAGATTATCTTAAGGTCGGCATTTAATAGGCTTATTGGTCTCATATTTTCACATTTATTAGAGGGTTTACCTGGTTTTGGCAACAGTATAATTAAGGCATTATTCATGTATGATGGTAAATTACTATTTTGAAATGCTTCTAAAACCATTTCCAAAAAAGGTTTTATTAATTTATTCTTAAATTTTTTATAAAGGTCAACTGGAAGACCATCTGGTCCTGCACTTTTTCCTGATTTCATATTATCAATGGCTAGCCCAACTTCTTCTTGACTAATTTTAGACTCCAGTATCTCCCTGTTTTCATTTGAAATACACAGTATAGATAGTTCGTTCAAAAACCCATTTAGTTTTGTTAAGTCAGATTCATTTTTGGTATCATATAATTTTTCATAGTAATCTCTAAAGGCTCTATTAATTTCTAAAGGATCTATAACTACCTGTCCGTTACTTATAATATTGGTAATTGGTGTTTTAAATTCTAATTGTTTAATCTGCCATGCCAATAATTTTCCTGATTTTTCACCTTGTTCATAAAAAGATTGTTTCAATCTTAGAAGACTCGAGGCAGCTCTATTCGCTGATTTTTTGTCATATTCAGCTCTCAAAATCAGTAATTCGTTCTCCAACCTTGGATCACTTCCTGCATATACTTTTTCTTGAAGAATTTTTATTTTATGTTCCAATTGAACTCTCTCCTCTCGAGTCTTCTTAGATTTTGAACATGTATAACTAATAATATGTCCCCTAATAAAAGCTTTGAAAGCCTCCCACTTTACACATGCTGATGTTTGTGTAGTATTGATATCAAAGAACTCATCTATCTGTTTTTCTATGTACTTAACAAATTCCTCATCCTGAAGCCATTTATGCTGAAATTGCCATCTACCTGGTTCCTTTGTCAATTTCTTATCTACATACATTAGACAGCAGGGTGCATGATCAGAGATCACGATGTTATCATAAAAGCAGTTTTGAATCTTGGACCTTAATTCTACGGAGATCAAAAAATAATCAATACGTGAGAATGTCTTGTAGGTATTGGAATAACAAGAGTAGGCTTTAACTTGTGGATTAATTTCTCTCCATATATCTAGCAATCTCAATTCTTTCATAAAATGAATAATGGTCATCCTACATCCATTGTGCGTACAGTCCAATCCTGTTGATCTATCTATACCAGGATTCAATGTACAATTAAAATCCCCTGCTATTATATGTTGCCCTGTAAGTGATGATAAGATAAGAAATAAATTAGCAAAGAACTTTTGATCATCTATATTGGGACCATATAAGTTTACCAAATTTATATTTTCTAATAACAAAGATCCTTGAATGATTAAATATCTTCCAAATTTGTCTCCAATTACATTTTTCACTTGAAATGGGACTGATTTATGTATGAGAGTCATAACTCCCCTGGCTCGGGATGAGAATGATGAGGTGAAAACACTTCCTTGCCATCTACTCCTAATTCTTTTTACATCCTCTTCTATTAAATGAGTTTCTTGTAAAAACACAATTTTTGAACCCATATCTTTTATTTTATTCATAACTTGTTTAAGTTTTTTTAATTTTTGTAGACCTCTGCAATTCCATGAAGTTAAATTAAGATTAACGCTTTGGTTTATGATCAATAGGGAGTTTGGGATTACCTTGCAGTATAAAGATGCTCATACAGAGAAGCAAAAACATGAGTGGTTGAACATTCATCCTACAAACTACACACAAACAAATTCCCCCTTCCCACATTTGTGGTAATCCCCCCAAAATCAAAAAAAAAATTCCGTCTCCCGATATAGCCATCGACCGTTCCACACCCACGAGGACCAGCCAAAGCCACTCCTTCTTCATCCTCCCAGTCACCCTAACTCTGCTACTTTTAATGACATAACATTAACTCTCTTCTGTAGTTTTCCAACTTAACTCCAAAATTTTTAGCAATTTTGTACATCATAGTTTTGTTGTTTGTTTTTTTTTTTAATATATAATACAATCTATATTTTGTAAACTTGCTATTTGCTTCAGATCAGTCAGATGCCTGTGCAAATGCTTAAATGTTCTACCTTATATTTTGTTCATGCTTAGCTCCCACCAGTCTCTTCTTGATGAACTCCTGCGCCTCCTCTGGGGTCTTGAAGATGTGGGTTCTGTCCCCATACGTGGTCAACAGTCTCGCAGGATAAATTACACCATGACGAATCCCAAGGTTGCGCAGCTCTTTACGTACGGGATCAAACTGCTTCCTCAATTGTTGGATTCCTGTGGCCAAATCTGGGTAGAACCGCACCTGCTGGTCCTGGTGTTTAATCTGGCCTTTAGCTCGCGCCGCGTTGAAGATCTTCATCCTGTCTCTGTTGCTGATAATCTTCATAATAATCGTCCTCGGTGGTCCCTTATCTCTCCGTGGGCCGATACGATATGCGCTTTCCAGAACGACTGCTGATTGCAGCTCCGCGCTGCCCAGCGCCTCCGGAATCCACTTTTCCAAAAAGGAACATGTGTCCCGACCTTCGGATTCCTCCGGTAGACCCACCAGCCTCAAGTTGTTCCGTCTCGACCGGGATTCCAAGTCCAAGACATTATTTTCCAGATTTTTATTTTTTATTTTTCCAAAGTGCGCACCTTTAATTGAAGACAGGTGACGTCATCTTCAGCACTAGAGACACGAAGCTCTACCTGCGCCATTCGTTCTACACAGTCACCCAGTTCTTTTCTCATTCCTTCCAACGCTGCCATAATCCCATCAAACTTAGCGGAAAAGTCCGCTCTCATTGAACTAATGGCGTTAAGCACCGCACCTGTGCCGCCTCCCACATTCACTGCACCGCTGCTCGCTTCCTCCGCCATATATGGAGCTTCTTTATCTGCTGCGTCACAGACGTGAAAGTCCGTTAATTTAGACTGTTTCGGCGCCTCGCTTTTTCCTCTACCTGGTTTTCCAGCCTTAGGCTTCACCGACATATCCTCGTCCAAACGCTGGGATAGGTTCTGTCCCAAATGAGAGAGTTATTTGCCGTTTTTTCGTCTCCAGGAGCAGAGCAGAGCGAGACGTGTCCCTCTCACGTGGCCGCCATAACCGGAAATCACATTGCACATTTTTAGTTCTTTTTTCATGTTCAGTTGGAAAAATCTAGTCTGTTTTGAGCCTGAACAAGTGCACTAAAGTCAGGCAGAATGTTGGAGGAGCATATGCGAAGAACAGCTGACAGGTGAGTATGAGTATGAGGGGATCTGTATCTTGACTTATTGAATTTCATCACAGAACACTTGTTCACATGTGTAGGTCGATCCAAAGAGAACTAACATCTTCTGTGCATGCCTCCCCATGTGTGAAAAGTTCTCTTCTTTAAGAGAAGAATAAAAAATCCAGCAGTGATACTAACGTAAAACGCTCTGCAGTCAGTGTGTCAGACTGCAAGTCAATCAGTTCAAGCTGAGCATCACTTAGCCACACTGCAAGTCAAGGGTTAGTTACAGCATCAACAACGTGGTTATTTTTTAGAACAGACTTGCACAATACCTCCTGGTGTATCATACAGTGTAAAAATACTAATTTCTATTCTGGATTCATTTCAGTCACCTTATCTTGCATTCGCTTCAAAAGTCTGACATTTTTTTCCCTGCCAGATTTGAACATCAATCAGTTGTAACACCTAGCAGTTTGTGCCATTTCTGTCCTAGCTTGTCCAAACACGCACTGACCTCCATGAACAAATCACTCCCCGTCGTCGTCCCCTTCGTTGCTCCAGATTTCCCGTGATGTCCTCAACCCTTCTCGTTCCGCTCTTCTGGAGAGGGATATATTCTCAAACACTTCTTCTTTCTCATGACATAATAGCACTGCAGAATCCACCAAACACTTCCTGATAACCTCCCCATCAGAAAATGGCTTACTGGTTTTTGCTATTTGTGGGCTGCCACAAAACTAGTCCTGACTGCAGCATCCCTGGATGTGTAAATTTTAGTAAAAATTCCCTGCTGCTTTCTTGTCAGCTCCCCCTCAGTCAAGTTCTTGTATTTCTCTGCGTTTAGTCTCATGGCAATTGAAGTTGTAATCCTTAAACACTACAATCTGCTCTCCACACACTAAGCACACGGCTCTACCTTTGACTTCAGTAAGTAAACACTTCGAAGTCCTTCTTTTTTAACAGGAGGTGATATTTTTGAGGGCTAACAACGTCTGTTCACCAGCAGTGCGGTACTCCTGCTCACTGGCCCAACCAACGGTGCGTAAACTGGAAAAAAAAAAAAGCTGTCACCTTCAAAATAAAAGCAATGTGGTTGTGACGAGTGCATTATTCACGTTTAATTCCTAATCTTCCATTGACTTGGCATGGGCCTGTCAGGACCAGGCAGCGGGCCGGATGTGGCCCACGGGCCGTAAAATGCCCAGGTCTGCTTTAGCGTATGGCATCCCCAGACCTACATTGCCTGAATTCGAGAGTGGATGGGGGAGCGATTTTTGTCCTACTAGATAACCTGTTGAGTAGCCACAGCCTTCTCGGTGAGCAGTACAAGTATCAGGTGTTGCTCAGCCACCTAAAGCTCTCCAGTGCTTTATAGCTGGCCAAAGCCTATATGTATCATCCTCAGCCCTATACAGCTGCTTTACAGGCACTACAAGAGAAGTCTGGTCAGCCAAGACAGCTTGTCCAATTGGAACTGGGAGCAACCTTGAACACTCCGCCACTCAAGTTAGGGGATGCTACTGCCTTTGAAGCCTTTGCATTAGCTATTCAGTTCCTGGTTGGCATGCTGCGGATCCTTGAAGAGCAGAATAGTTTTGAGCTGATGTGTGGATCACATGTGGCTCGGCTACTGAGCAAGATGCCGCCAGCTCTTCGGGACAGCTTTGTGGAATACTTCCTCAGCCATGGAATCCTGCAGACGGGTACAAATCAAACTTATACTCTCCCTGGCCTCGCTGCCTGGCTGCAAATTAAATCACAGGCTAAAAGGATATCTAGTCGGGCTGCAGCTTTATTCCATACGGAGTCTTACAGACCTGTGAGGAAGGAAAAGGTAGGACCTCCGGGATAGAACGGTCAACATCAGTCCTCCTCACAGTTCAGAAAACATCTGTCTCACCTCAGCCCACTCAACCAAAACCGAGTACTAAGCCAATACCCTACTGTCCTCAGTATGATAACAAGGACCATTATATCAACTCTTGTGATGAGTTAAAAAAAAACTAAGCCTCAGGAAATTGGAAAATGGATTAAAGATGGCAAGAGGTGTTGGAGATGTGGCTGAAGTCATGCTGTAGACACCTGCAATTTGAAATGTCCCTGTACAGTGTGTAAGGAACTACACCTCACAATCCGCCATGACTCTGTACAGGAAATCTTTAGTGCTGTCCTGATGGTCAGCCTGCCTACCACACAAATCTATTTTGACCGACCCAACAGATCCCAGAGGGTAATGATAAAGGTTGTGAAGGTTCTTATACACAATGGTGATTCCACAATGGAGGTTTATGCCATCCTTGATGATGGATCAGAGCGGACTGCATCCTTTCCCCGGTTATTCAGCAGCTGCATCTAACCAGCACCCCAGAGACACTAGCGCTTCAAACCGTACACCAAAGTGTAAAGCATCTTACTGGCTCTGCAGTCTCATTCAAAGTATCACCTCCAGACAAGCCTACTGAGAAGTACCAGATTCTGAACGCCTTCACTGCTGATGAGCTCAATCTTGCTGAACTCACTTACCCTGTTCCTGCCCTCCAGCAGAGATATCCGCATCTAGCAGGACTCCCGTTAGCCCTGGCAGACCATGTATGACCTCTACTTTTGATTGGGTCAGATCTACCACACCTCCTCACACCCATCCAATCCACCCGCAGAGGGCCAATGGGTGGACCCATCGCTGTCCACACATAGCTTAGATAGACGCTGTAGGGCCCCATGAGTCCCTTTCAAGGCCCACACAGTGAGTAGCAGTGTTTGCATTTAACCACCACCGCTGAGCATGGTGATCTTCTGAGAAATGTGGAATGTCTATGGCAACTTGACACCCTGCCCCTCTCTGAGAAGACTGCTATCAGATCCAAACAAGATCAACAAGCTTATAGCCTTTTGCAGACTGCTACTATCAGAGTCAACATCAGTGAGGTACAATGCTATGCCACACCATTGCTTCGTCGCACTCCTACCTCTACCTTTAATGAACCGAAGGACTCAATCAGACGCAAGCTTACTAAGAGCCCAGAGAGAGCAGAGACCTACTGTGCAGAAATTCACAAACTAGCACAAGCAGGATATGTGGCAAAGATTTCTCCTCAAGAGGCCAGTCAAACCAAGGAATCCTGGTTCATTCCCCATCATATGGTGCAGCATAATGGTAAAGATAGGATAGTCTTCAACTGTTCCTTTCAATACCATGGACAGTCACTGAATGAGCAGCTGCTGCCGGGGCCTACTCTAGGTCCATCCCTCCTTGGTGTTCTCCTTCGCTTTCGACAACACACTGTTGCAGTGAGTAGCGATACCAAAGGAATGTTCCATCAAATACATCTGCTACCTGCTGACTGACCTTTGCTGTGCTTCCTCTGGAGAGAGATGCAAAGGAAAGATGAGCCATCAATTTATGAGTGGCAAGCACCCCCATTTGGGACCACCTGCAGCCCATGCTGTGCCATTTATGCCCTCCAGCACCACATTCAGGTAAATGGCGGTGATGGACCTAGCTGGGTAGGCACAGTAACGGATTCATTCTATGTCAACAATTGTCTCCATAGCATGCCCTCAACTGAAGAAGCCAAGAGCCTGGTAGATTACCTTTGCCAACTGCTAGCTGAAAGTGGGTTTGAGATCAGACAGTGGGCAGGCAATATCCCATCAGTCATTGAAAATCTTCCACCTGATGCTAAGTCTACTGCAAGTGAACTGTGGTTGTCGAGAAGCAGCAAGGACCTCCAAGAACCGACCCTTGGTATGCAGTAGAACTGTATCAATGATACCCTGGGGTATAGACCCCGCTCCACAGAGCCACTGCCTCCTACCCTCAGAAACCTGTATAAGAAGCTAGCCAGTTAGTATGATCCACTGGGCTACATGATGCCGTTTACGACAAGAGCTAAAATCCTCATTCAGGATCACTGGAGGAAGCAACATCTCAGTTGGGATGACCAGATTGAACCACAGTACCTATGAGATCAGTGGTTAACTTGGGAATAGGAGCTCTTTGTCCTTCGACAGTTACACTTACCTCAACCTTATGCTCCTGCCTGTGCCAATACACCCTCTGACACCAGAGCGCTCCATATATTCTATGATGCATCAGAAAGAGTGTATGGAGCTGTGGCCTACATATGCACCACAGATGATAATGGCGGGATCCACATTGCATTTGTGCTAGTGAAATCCAGGGTAGCACCTAAAAAAACAACTGTCAGTACCTTGCTTGAAACTGAATGCTGCCCTCACTGGGGCACAGATGGCCAAACTAATTTATACAGCGTTGACTCTGCCCATCAGCCAAACTTTCCTCTGGTCCGACTCGACCACTGTGTTGCACTGCTTAAAATCAGAATCTTGTCGGTACAAGATCTTTGTTGGAACACAGATAGCTGAAATCCAGAACCTGACTGATGGGGCTGACTGGAGGTATGTAGACTCGGTCCAGAACCCAGCTGATGATCTAACCAGAGGACTGATCCTGGCAGAACTCAGTCACTCTCATCGGTGGAATTCAGGACCCAAATTCCTGCATCATCATCCAGACCAGTGGCCAGTAATCCCTGTCTTTGTAGCAGAACTGGATGAATGTGAGTTGAAGAAGTCAGTATTCTTTGGGACCACTTCAGTTACCTCCAATCCTCATCTCCCAGATCCTAGCCAGTACCACTCGTGGAGGGAGCTAATCCAGGCCACAGTGAGGTCCTTTCATGGGGCGGCTGCGCCAGATGATGGAAGGTCCTGTGAAGCCACAGACTTCATAGTAGCAGAGCGGCTACTTCTTGCCCAAGGTCAGTCAGACTCTTTCCCAGAGGAAGTCAAGGGCCTTAAAGTCAAACGTCCGATTCCTGACAACAGTCGCTTAGCTTCCCTCGCACCAGAGTATGATGGGACCACAGGCCTTATCAGAGTTGGGGGCAGACTAAGACGTGCTGAGGACCTGGAACCAGAGGCTATTCATCCAATAGTGTTGGACCCAGGCCATTCTACCACCCGATTACTGATTCAAGACTTTGATCGACGGCTGCTGCACCCCGGTTCAGAACTTCTTTTGGCCGAACTGTGTCGGCAGTACTGGGTATTATGTGGCAGAGAAGCTATTAGGAAGATTCAGCATGCTTGTCGGGACTGTCAGCACTGGCGTGCCAAACCCAGTGTGCCAAGAGTGGCTGACTTGCCACTTAGCAGACTACGTTTGTACAAGCCTCCATTCTGTTCTACTGGGATGGACTGTTTTGGCCCATTCACTGTCGAGGTTGGACGTCGTCAGGAGAAAATATGGGGAATCTTGTACAAATGTATGACCACGAGATGCGTACATAAAGATCTCCTAGAGTGTTTGGATTCCGATGCCTTTCTATTGTCTCTTCACCGCTTTATTGACCGGCGAGGTAAACCCTTTGAGCTGTTGTGCGACAATGGAACCAACTTTGTAGGTGCAGATCATGAGTTATGTGAGGCCTTTGATGCTATGGAGCCCCAGCTAAAGGAGCAACTAGCCAGGCAACAGATGGCGTTTCGTTTCAATCCACCTAGTGCTCCTCATTTTGGAGGAAAGTGGGAACGCAAGGTGGAATCTGTAAAGGCTGCACTCATAGTTATCTTGAAGGAACAGTCCATTCCAGAGCTGGTCCTGTACACCATTCTTGTAGAGATAGAGGGTATATTGAATGCCAAACCTCTTGGATATGTGTCATCGGATGTTGTTGATCTTGATCCCATAACCTCAAGCATCCTCCTTATGGGACGTTGAGACGACTCCTTACCTCAGGCTTTCTATGATTCCTGCAACCTACTGGGAAGGAGAAGATGGAGGCATAGTTAGATTTTAGCAGACAATTTCTGGACTACTTTCTTCCAATCGTACCTGCTGGGCCTTCATGAACATCACAAATGGAGAACTGACACCAAGGAGCTCACTGTGGGCCAGGTCGTTCTCATAGTGGACCAGCAACTGCCATGCGCTCACTGGCCTGTGGGTACTGTTATCGACACCTTCGCTGGACCAGATGGACGAATACGGACTGCAACTATACAGGTCAGAGATAAAACCTATGTTTGCCCAGTTGCTCGACTAATACAGCTTCCCAAAATCTCTGACGATGATATGGAGACCTCTGCTGATCTTCCTGAGTGATTTCGTATGTCCTACTTGACATTTGGGGGTGGCTGTGTTGGGAAACCCAGCAGTGAAGCCTAGTGGCGAGAGCTTGCATTGCAGTCACTGGAGCAGCAGTCTCACTCAGCCACAGCAACTGACTAGTCACAGCCAGTTCTGCCCAGCCACAACAAGCAGCTTGTTGTAGCTCTGTTTTGTTACACTGTGCGTTCATGAAGAGAATGTAAGTACTGTGCCACTTGTTTAAAGCAGTTCTTGTGTTAATTTGCATGATTTCCGTGTAGTTTGTCCTTGCTAGTTCATAGGTAAATGTAGAAATGTGTATCAGCCAAATTAAGGTAAGTGGGCCCAGTTTTCTTCACCATGCTACACTAGACATTGTGTTTGGTTTATTGTTAAATTGATTTAGGTTCCTGCTCAGTTGCCAGTGGCTCTCATACTGATATTTGTGTGATTATATGTATTCAGGCTAATTGGTACATGTGAATTATTTAATTGGTGTATGTAAGCTTTGGCACTAGTTTACTTTGCTAATTTGTTATATTTGTATCTTTTGATTATAGACCACACCTGTACACCCCTATGACCTACCACTGAATGGTCTTCATGCTGCCTGTTGCGTAGAGAAAAAAAAATAATGAAACAACATCCCTTATCTGAAGCTTAATTCTTTAATGGGACTTATGTAAGTCCATATTCTACCACCTCAACCCGCATTATTCACAGCGGTGAATTTGAGTCTGCTACAAGTTCTTAAATTCAGCTACATGAGATTCTTCTACCCCTAACCAATTTCTCCCTTGACTATGACCAAAAAAATTGCAAAAGCTGCCAAAAATTTACAAGAAAAGCTGCCAACTCACAAGGAAGAAGTAAATTTATGAGAAAATATTTGCAAATTTACTTGGAACAATTCGCATGTATAAATAATGCATAAGTTTAAAAAAATTGAGATTTTTGAGGAAATAAATTTGTGTGGATAAATTTTACATCTCTTCGGGGGAAAAAAAACTCAATGTCTTTTTTGGCAAAAAACCCCCCCAAAAACTCAAATTGAGTCTTTCCGCAGAGGTTGCAACTACTGACTTAGATGGTTTGTAGCTTCAACTGCAAATGTAAAAGGATAGTCCCTCAGAAAGCTTCAGTGTTGTTTTGCAGCCAATTTTGAAGTTTTTCATTTACTGTAGATACACAGTGAAATCTTTTTTTTTTTTTTTTTTTTTTTTCATTTCACAGTTGACGTGCTCGGTGTGAGGCCAGCTGTTATTACATAGTAGACAGCTGGTTGTGGCCACATCACAAGATAATGCAACCTCAACTGTGGTGGCTGAGACATAGGTTTGTCATGGAGGAACCACATGTCTTAAACACTTACATCTAGACATATACACAACGTCATAGACTGAATCACAAAGACAGTCAAGAGTTTAACCCATCACAGCCGGGCAACCAGCAGCTTTTTACTCCCTTTTAAATAATGCTGTACTCAAATGTCTGATTTTCTGGATATTCATCTGTTACATTGGTATCCAGTTTGCAAATTTAGTATTCAAGTACTCACTTTCCCCCTCTTAATTGCTTGTTTTTAAGAAATGTAAATTAAAATGTATCTTTACCAAATTTACACATAAAAAGCATTTTTTTGGGGAAAAAATCTCCAGAATTTAAAAGTAACTTGATAAATGCGTTCACTTATATAGTGCTTTTTGTCATCTCTAGATGACCAAAGCGCTCTACAGATCCCGCTATCCACCCATTCACACACACATTCACACACTGATGGTGGCGGAGCTGCCATGCACAGGCGCTGGCCTGACTCACCAGGAACAACTGGGGTTTCAGTGTCTTGCTCAAGGACACTTCGACATGCAGACTGCAGACAGAGCGGGAATCGAACCCCTGACCCTCCGATCAGTAGTTGGCCACACTACACCTGCGCCACAGCCACTCCCCTGATAAAGTAAAAATTTACCCCAAAATTTGTAACTTTACATGAATACATTTACAAATAGATAAATAGATAGATGTACTTTATTGATCCCAAACTGAGAAATTACAGTGTAACAGCAGCATGATGGTAGATGACCAAAACGATAGAAACACACAGCATAATAGACAAAGGAATTACTCAGGAAAGTAAACCTGCCTAGATATATGATTCAAATTTACATGAATGACTTGGAAATTTATGAAAAATGAAAGGTTAAATTTAAAGATTAAGAGAATACAAATGTAAGAAAAAAGATAAATTTACAGGGACAAACTTTATATATGAAAAATGTTGTAAATTAACAGAAATACAGATTTATGAAAAAAGTTGCAAACATACATGAAAATTAGGGGTGAGCTGATACCACTTTTTCAAGTCCAATATTGATATCCAAACCCGATACCATCTCTCTTATTTAAAACAACAAAAGTACAGATCATACTTTGGTAATGACTGGTTGCGTTTCGCACACACATAAAACATAAATCTAAAAAAATATATTACAAATGTGACTCAGTTCAGCAAAGCTGCTGCTTTTTTTATTTTAAACTTTGCAATATTGGCAGCATTTCCCTGGTGAGCACTATGTAAACATGTATTCTGAAGTTTTAAGTGCAAGTTTATGCAAAACTTTAAAGCAGAGCATTAAATAAACATTTGGATGAAATTCAAAGTGCCACTTTATGCATGAGGTAAAAAATGCTGTAGGTCTGAAAATAAAGGCTAACCCTTTAAGTTGTATTTTTGTCATCCATTATTATTATCATAAGTATTCTCCTGGTCCTCAGTTTATTTTGTAGTGTTTCTGATATCCTCTGTCCATTCTTAAGGTGCCTTCACACCAAACGCAAATGGGCAAATTTTTCCTGCGTCCCGAGTACATTTTAACTCAGTGTAAACATGCAAATAGACATGAATTCACCGTCTTGAGTTGCAGACAGGCGAAGTTGCCTTTATAACTTCTGCAGCTGTGTTCAACCTGCTGTGGAAATTCCCAAAATAATGTCATGCTTAGGTTTACATTATCCAATGGGGGGCTTCCCTGAAAAAGTTGTCCCTGCCTCCAAAACTTCACAAGATGATGGTTGTTTACATTGCTAGCCTTGTTAGCACATCCGTGATAGGAATCCGTGGGTAAATAACTCTGACATCCCGATTCAACTGAAGAGCCCCCAGTCCTTCTGTCTGAAAGTGAATGGCAGTCTCATTTACAAACTACTCTCCAAGATTAATACTTTTACTCCGATGACGGCAGAATCTCAAAGCTGGTACTATCCCTCAGATGTGAACGCACGAATGCACGATTTTGGATGTGCTCGACTCTTTCCATTGACTTTGTATGCATTCGCGCCACCTATTCGCATTTGGTGTGAAGGCACCTTTAGTTTTTAGGTTTGCTGTTATTTTGAAGTCATTCCTGTTCCATTTCCTGTAGCCTTATTGTTGTAGTCCTGCTTCCAGTTCTCCATTATGATTTGCTATTACCTAACTCATCAGCTATTCTTCGTTCTCCCCCGAAAGGCAAGCCCATGCTATGTCTTTGTTCCTGTCGTTTTCCATGCTCCCGTCTGATTTGTACTTTTAAGTTTTGTTCTTTTGTTTACATTTTAGCGTCTCCCAGCCTCAGAGCTGGAAAAGCAGCGACTGCTGATCCGTGACACACTCATACCTGCCAACCACTCTGGTTTTGCCGTAATGGTTCCGGTTTTCAAGGCCCCATTTCGGGTTACGGCTTTATTAATCAAAATTACGGTTTTTCACTAAAAATTCAGTCAAAAATTTTAAATTGTAAAAAAAACACGAAAGCAATTCCAAACACGAGATTGCTAGGAATCGTATCTAAATTTAGAACATAGTAGCGTCGGTAGCGTTTCTTTTCGTGGTTCGCTGCTACGCTTTACCTGAAGGGTTTGCTAAGCTAACGCTATCGCTATTGAGGGTATTGAGGTTTCTATTCTCGCGCGAAATCCCGGAGAGGCGTGCGTACATGGCAAGATGTAAACACGATGTAAACTGCTACAGACGTTCGCACGACTGCACTTCAACCCTGGCAAATGGACCATGGATTATACAATTCAACATAAACATCTAAAGAGACAAAACAAAAGAGAAACATCTAAAGGGAGAATACATTTTATATAATGCCTAAGATTCTGAAGAACATGTGCTGTGTAATTGCAAGCCTTGTCATGCTTGGTGTATCATGTAAACACATAAAATATCAGAGCGATTTTGCCGTCTTTTACGCACGTGTCTGTTAAACAGTGCTAGTATACCCTGCTGATATTTCTAGTCTTCTAGTTACCTCCGCCAAGGAGGTTATGTGATCATCAGCGTTGGTTTGTCTGTCTGTTTGTTTGTTAGCAAGATAACTCAAAAAGTTATGGACGGATTTTCATGAAATTTTCACAGATTGTCAGAAATGGGGAATCCTACAGATGATTAGATTTTGGTGGTGATCCGGATCACCGTCTGGATCCAGGAATTTTTTAAAGGATTCTTTTTTTTTTTTTTTTTTTTTTTTAATTTAACATTGCGAGACAGGGCCATTTTCAACATTTTATTTATGATGTTAAACACTGTATGGGGGGAACTGTGGCGCCTGGCGGAGGTCTGCGCTGTCCGAGTGCTTTTCTAGTATTCATAACACATCACATCTGGCCTATTCAAAGTTCTATGCAGTGTTAAGATAGTCTTTTGAATGCAAATTTAATGAATGAATGAATCTTTATTTTGGATAGATTAAAAGTAAAGATTAAAAAGAAACAGAATAATATAACAAAGGCAAAAAAATCCAACAAGGTCAAATTAAACAATAACTCCTCTGATTATACAGTTCAACATAAGTCATCTGAAATGGGTGATGGCTGAAGCCGCAGCTTATATTGCCCACCCATATTCCATCCAAGAATTCAAAAGAAAACAAAACAAGAGCGATTACAATTCGGAACAAAGCTAAGACAAAATGTGACAAAAAAACTAAGTAACAACACAGACTGGATATGACAATCCTTATGTGATTTTACATGTCATCTTGTATATATGTTTGGAGTATTTCTTCCTTTAGTTTTTGTTTAAATTGTCCAAGCGTTGTACATGATTTTAATTCAGGTCCAAAATCGTTCCATAATCAGACTCCTTGTACTGAAACACAGTGTTGCTTGGTGGTAGTTCTCACTGAAGGTTTTTGAAATATACATGTTCCTCTGAAATGATATTGTTTCTCCCTTATTTGGAACAGCTTTTGGATATTAGCGGGCAGTGATAGATTCTTAGCTTTAAACATTATTACTGCAGTTTTAAAGTCAACCAGATCTTTCAACTTGAGAGCTTTTAATTTAAGAAAAAGTGGGTTTGTTGGTTCCCTGTAAGCAGCTTTGTTTATTATTCTAATAGCTCTCTTCTGAAGCATAAAGACTGGATATATGTTTGTTTTATATGTATTTCCCCATACTTCAGTACAATATGTCATGTATGGGAGTATTAATGAATGATACAAAGTATATAATGTGGGTTGTTGATTCAGCAAATATTTCGCTCTGTGTAGTATTGCAATTGATTTAGATATTTTACCTTTAATATAATTAATATGTGACTTCTATGTCAAATGCTAATATTTGTTTGACACTGCGGCCCCTGGACCCCGGCTAGCTACTAGGCTTTTCAGGTTTGAAAGTTGAAGAAATATGAGGTTGTTAGCTACATTCTAACTTGATTTAATGCTAATATTTGTTTGGCGTCGGGGGGCTTCGCCCCCCTGAACCCCCCACCAGGACTTTGTCCTGGACCTACCGGGGCCTGTGGCCCCTGGACCCTGGCTAGCTACTAGGCTTTTCAGGTTTGAAAGTTGAAGAAATATGAGGTTGTTAGCTACATTTAACTAGATTTAATGCTAATATTTGTTTGGCAAATATTAGCATTATTATTATTAGCATTAGCATTATTAGCATTAGCATTAGCATCGGCCCCTGGACCCCGGCTAGCTACTAGGCTTTTCAGGTTTGAAAAGTTGGCAGGTATGCACACTTCCTTCCGCTCAGTTCTTGATAGAATTCGGCATAGTCCTTTACCGTGATACTTTTGCAAGTGTTTTATCAAGATGGTGGTGTTAAAATTGTAAACGCTGGTACCATCCCGTGAAACATTTCCATAAATTCACACAGCAAACGTACCGAGTCCCACAGACAGGCTCCAGTGACACTTCACACTCATTGCTTCTGTTTACGGAAGCCGAATGGTGACCGGACCTTCATTTTTTAAAATATTATTATTGTATGGGATTGGTAAATTATTTTTATTCCTTACCAATACCAATCCAGCCATTTAGCGTGGCTTGAACTCGATACTAATACAGCTGATCAGATTGGCTCATCCCTAATGAAAATGTTCCAAATTTATATGAAAAGTCACATTTCTGAGTCCACTGAAAGGGTGAGGGCTGTACAGATTATTCAAATGTTCGCTTTGGATAGCTCCTGAACATCTGGAGCCCCAAAATATATTCGGGACAACTCTACCTTTAAAGCAGGGGTGGGCAATGATGTGCCATGGAGGGCTATTCCACTGCAGTTTTTCTGTTCCACCTAGTCTCTTCAGCAAGTGTTTCTAATGATTAGCAATCCTTGAAACTGATCAGCACAAACACCTGCTGAAGAAACTGAATGGAACAGAAAACCTGCAGTGGAATGGCCCTCACTGCCCATCCCTGCTTTAAAGCAACACTATGTAAGATTTTCACCTTAAAATAATGTGTCCAAAATTGTTTTGATGTTACATGAACCTTTGACCGGGTGAATGTCACTTCCTCCATAGCCTGAGTGGGCCAGGATTACCTGCAACAGCTCTGTTCTTGGTAGGAACACTGAAAGGACTATGACCTCGGTCCCATCAGCCATTCACAGGGCACAACTTTAGCCACCAACAACTAAGCATTGACTGTTGGCATTGAGGTAATAGACACTGTAGTTGTAGTCTTTTCAGGATTACTACCCAAAGCAAGAAAGTTACATAGTGCAGCTTTAAACAGAGAAATGAGGGCATCACATCTCTAAAAATAGCAGACACTACTATTACTACTACTACGACTACTACTACTACTACTACTACTACTAATAAAACTTCAAAGTTATTGTAAACTTATTGTTTATATTTTTACTCCTCACTGTGTATATTGTGTATTTTATCATTTATCTTATTTGTTGACTTATATTTTACATGGCATTCGTGGTACAAAGCAAAGGAAGATTTTCCTTGTACAGGGAAACGTGTTTCCTTACTGTGCATATGATAATAAACAACTTGAGTTGCTTTGATTCACAGGGCTGCATCTCATTTTGTTGTAGGTCTATCCAAATGTGCAATGAGATATATCCATCCATCCATCCTCCCTCCACTTATCTGGGGGGGTCCAAGTCGTGAAGGCAGCAGTCTAAGCAGAGAAGCCAAGACTTCCCTCTCTCCATCCACCTCCTCAATCTCTTCAGGGAGGATACCAAGGCGTTCCCATCTATTTGAATTGCAGACTTACGGAATCTATAGATTAGGCATTAATGTATCATTTTTTTAGGGGAGTGAATGAATGAACAGGGAGCTTGTGTGCCTTCTGGTGTGTGCGGGCATGGGGGAGGTGTGTCAGTCTAAAGATTTTCATTCCATCCACATTTTCGTTTTCATCATGGACTTATTAAGCATTAATGGGTTTATTTTTAGGGGAATGAAGGAATGAATGAAGTAACTCCCCAGAGAGATCGGAGATGCAGCCACATCTGCCTGCAGCCCAGGTTTCCAGCTGGGCTGAGGCTGCCCCTACTGTGCTTCTACGGTCAGGGTTCTCGAGCTGTGGGTGCCCCCACGGCTACTGTTAGAACCCCCAGGAGGGCCCGCCAAGAGTGGGCTTGCTTCGTAGTGGGGGTCAGTGCTGGACAGGACGCCACGCCAGGTCTATTCCTTCCCTCCCGCCTGGCAGGGACTGGGACAGAGAGCCACAAACCTTGGTGGACCCCCACACGAGATGGGGGAGAACCTTGGTCGGCGAAAGCAACAGGAGAGGGAGCACCCTATTTCCCCACGGGCCAAGAGCAACTTCCACGTCACCGTTAATGATCCTTCCATTATATGAAAGTTTGCACAGGCGTCATCCTCTTTTCAAGTTTCAGATCTATTTGTGTCTGTGTGTTACATCTGTGCACACTACAGCATCATGTCTCACTCATTTGTTTTCCCTAAAATAACTAACTGGGCATCAACTGTGATTAATGTCTTCCTTATTACCAAGCAGTGTTACTATCGTGTGCATTTTAGCTCACACGCACACCCTTTGGTCATTGCAGAACCTGTCTTAACCCCTTGACGCCTGAATTTATTTCCAATTGTGAACAAAAAATTTTTAAATTTTTTTTTTTTTCATAATTGAAAATCATTGGTTTATTTTTGATTGATGCGAATTCGCAACAACAGGCGTCACAAGTTGTCATGATCAGAGTTCACTTTAGATAATTTGCCTCTGTGCATTAAAGGGATGGGCAGGAACGCTTTGGACACCTCTGAATATTTAGACCAGCCTCTTCGCACCTTGCACCCAGCGGAAAATTCATTTTTACGTTGCTCTGATAAGTAAATGAACTTGGAAATGCCCATAAATGCGTTCTGCATCAGTGACAGCTGATTATAGACCGCGTCATTGTAATACAGCCCATACTCTTCCCAGTATGTCGTGGGTCTGCTACGGGGTTGCCTCGGAGTGGCATGTACCCAAAACACTTAACGTGGGAGCCATCCTGATCAGATGCCCAAACCACCTCAACTGGCTCCTTTCGATGTGTAGGAACAGCGGCTCTACACTGAGCCTCTCCCAAATAACTGAGCTCCTCACCCTATGTCTACGGGTGAGTCCAGTCACCCTACAGAGAAAACTCACTTCAGCTGCTTGTATCCGTGATCTCATTGTTTTGGTCATTACTCAAAGGTCATGATTATAGGTGAGTGAAGAAGAAGCAGAAGAAGAAGAAGCAGAAGCCAACTTTATTGTCATTTAGTCCATACAGCCAGTCATGTACAGTAGAACGAAATTACGTTTCTCCTATCTACAATGTTAATTACATCTAGAAGCAGAGGGGTCGCTGCCATACGAGGCGCCGCCACAAACAACTTTTTCTTCCCCCATTCTATTATGCTGAGCACCAAGCTAGAAGGCGAGCAGTACCATTATTTATTTATTTTTTTCTTTATGGTCTCTGGTATGACCCGACCGGGGCTTAAACCCATGACCTCCTGGTTGTGGGGCAGATGCTGTACCAACTAGGCCTCCACTCCGGTACAGTGTAGGAATGTAGATTGAGCAGTAAATCTACAGCTGTTGGTCAGTGCTCCATGAAGCCAACAGGACATCATCTGTAAACAGCAGAGATCAGATCCTGTGGCCACCAAACATGACACCCTCACTTCCTTGGCTGCCCCTAGATATCCTGTCCATAAAAATTATGAACAGGATCGGTGACAAAGGGCAGCCCTGGTGGAGTCCATTTCTCACTGGAAACGAGTTCGACTGGGTGTTGACAATACGAGCCAAACTCTTGCAATGGTCGTATAGGGACTGGATAGCTTGTAGCAACAAGCCTGATACTCAGTACCGATATTTTGATCTGTTCCTTAAAAAAAAAAATAAATTACAGCCTCACTATGCAAAGAAAAACATTGCCTTTCTTTCACAATTAAACTGTAGGACCTTGTCATGTAATTAAATAAAGCACAACACATGCTCAATAATGACCCACCAAAACACAGAAAAACACCATTAGTTCTGAAAAGAAAATGTGGTCACAATAATTTTAACATTGTAATGAAAAAAGTAGTAAATTACTGGAGTTGTAGTTTTAACTAATTGAAAATGACTTATTGATAGCTTTTGCAGAAAATGCCTAAACAATTAACTAATTCTGGGCTTCATTTGCTGGCAAAGCCTAGTGAGCATTTTCAGGCCCGTGGGTTACTCACTTCATTCCTCTCCAGCACAAATGTTTTTGTTATATTCCATCCCCCTTGGAGATGTCCAGACAAAAGAAAAGATGCCAAAATGAGATGTTGATCTGCCCTCAGATGTTGTCAGTGCTTTTATTGTATTAGTGTCAGTGGAAAATGAGAGACTTCAAAAATGCTCTGGCTGAGGAGCAAAGAAAAACTGGCTCTGCAGCTCACGGAGAATCTTAACTTGGCTAAATCTTTTGCTTGAACTGGAAGCACACTGAAATGATTTACTGTTGCCGTACACTGATAACGAGGATGAGCAGTCTTTTGTAGTCTTGTTTGACATTTACATTGTGTAATGGGGAACAGTCTGAGGGTTCTGGTTTAGGCACTCTGGTCATGCTGCATAGCTCTCTGAATCCAATTAGGAGCTGGAGGGGCCCAAATGGCTGGTTTTTATGCGCTTTATGTGCTGGCTGGCCTGCTGTTGGGTGTGGCATGGCCTGCAGCGAGGTAAAGTTAAACGCACAAACACATTCCTCCTCAAGATCCAAGCTGGTTTCGGGACTTCTAACAGCTTTGGCGATCCTTGTGCGCACCCACTGACCTATCAACTCTCCTGCCCTCTGCCTCGTGGACGATGTCATCTCTCCTCTTTAGTTCAGTTCCGCTTCTTCTATGCTCCATTTACTGGTTGTTTTCCTTCTTGGATCTTTGCTTTTACTTGTTGCCTCAATTTTACTAATGATATGTATAAACTGCCCTATTAACATTAGTTAATGAGCAAGAGTTTTCCTCTTAAATTTGTGACTATTCTCTCACAGATTTGTGACTTTATTCTGGGAAATTTACAGCTTTATTGCTGGAAATTAAGGCTTTACTCTAGGAAATGTGCTGCTTTATTTGTAGAAACTTGCAGTTTTCTTTGCAGAAATATGTGGCTTTATTTACAGAAACATTCAGCTTTACTAATGGAAGAAGTTGCAAATTGTTTTCTCACAATTTTCCAGTAGTTGAATGTAGCACTATGTAACTTTCCTGTTCTGGTAGGAACAGGGTCCTTTGTTAGTTGGTGACTAAAGTTATACCCTATGATTGGCTAATGAGACTTAGGCTGTAAAACCTGCCAGTTGTAGTCTTTTCAGTGTTCCTCCCAGGAACAGGAAAGATGCATAGTACTGTTGCAGATCATGCAGGCCCTCTCAGGCTACGGTGGAAGTGACATTCAACTCATCAAAGGTTGATTATACCATCAAAATGATTTTGGAAACATTATTATTTTTAGGTGACAATCTTGCATAGTGTTGCTTTAAGGCTTTACTTGTGGAAAGGTATTGTTTTATTTGTGGAAACATGCAGCTTTCCATGCAGATGTTGCAAGTTGTTTTCTCATAAACTTCCAGCTTTTTTTCTTGTAAATTTGTTTTTTTTTTTTCTTGTTGGAAAAAGAGCAGGGGTTGGAATCACCAGAGGGTACCACGATGCAATATTATCATGGTCTTGTGATACATTGAGTATTGTGATATCATGTATTGCGATTTTCCATCCTGATCTTTGTCTTGTTCAGCTCCTAGCAGATCTCGGGGGTCTCTCCTTTGCTGTGCTGGCCTAACCAGTCAGTGAACATTTACCACCATCTTGTGGACTGAAAAGGGAATAAGCAGTCAACACTTGCCTTGTAAACGCAATAACTAGAGAGAGAAATGATGTAGGCTTTTCAAATTTCTATCATAGTTGTATCTAAGAAAAATCTTGGACAAGTTTGAATTTGGGTGGTGGTCAGGTCAGATTTTCCCTAAATCTTGTGAACATGATAACTTGAGAATGAAGTGATGTATCTATGAAAAAATCTGCATTCAAATTTGGTGACCTTGATGTCAAGGTCAGAGGTCACATTTTCCATAACTCTTGTAAACATGATAACTTCAAAAGGAAATGAGGAAGGCTTTTGATATGATACCATAGTTGTATCTATGAGAAATCTCACACAAGTTTGAATTTGGGTGACTTTGAACTCAAGGTCAGAGGCCACTTTTTCCAAAAACATTGTAAACATTATAACTCAGAAAGGAAATGACGTAAATGTTCCACATTGATACCATAGTTCTATCTATGAAAAATCTGAGATGAGTTTGAATTTTGGCGACCTTGACCTCAAGTCAAGGTCAGAGTTCATCTCTCAAAAAGCCTTGTAAATGTGATAACTTGTGAATGAAGTGAGGAACACTTTTCATAATGATATCATAGTTGTATCTATGAAAAATCTTGGGTGATTTTGATTTTGTGTGACTTTGAACAAAAATTCAGCCAGCCAGTGCTCTTTATGCCAGCAGGCTGAGGGGTACATCTGGTAGCCATCAATATTTTATTACTGAGGTACCTAAATAAGTTTGTATTTGCAACATTTATTAATAATTTTAATATAGTGTCACAATACTAGTATCTCTGAATCAATACAGTATCACTGCCGCAAACTACTGTGACATTACACTGTATGGATTCCCCACTCCTAGTACAGGGAAACACTGGTTATGGACAAAGGATCCTCAGGTTGTAGACCTCTGCCCAAAGACTTGATCACATTAAGTGCAGCTTTACACAGCACAGAGATTGTTGAGAGATCAGAAATTGGCCCGATTTCTTAACAATCTCCTCATTCAGTCAAACAATCTCAAAGCCTCAAGAAAGTAGTTTCTGAGCAAAGGTTTGGGAGGGAGATCCTTGTGTATTTTGGACTGAGTCAAAACTTTGATCAGATCATGGCAACCATGGAGATTACTGGAAGATCAATGAGAGACTGTTGTGCGATCTGGCCAATTTTTGATCTCTCAATGATCTCCACTGATGTGTAAAGGGGGTATAACTCAATGCAAAAGTAATTGTATGTGTAGTTACAGTCTCTTAGCTTACTTTTTTGTTTCTTTCTTTTTGCAGTAACAGGCCTTGGTGTTGGTGTTGTGTTCTCTGTCATCCTATTTAAACGTAAGTATGTTTAGGTGACCCCTTTTTCTTTTGTTCTAAATTACCAATTTTGTTTCTGTGTTTATCCCCCTAGTATATACTATTTTTAAAACATATGCTCTGCTGTTCAATTTCCCCCACTAGGTCGCGCATGGCCCTTGTCCTTCGGTTCTGGTTTGGGTCTAGGGATGGGCTACAGCAACTGCCAGCATGACTTCAGGTTGCCATATCTGATTCATGGTCGCATGGTTAAGGTGAGTGCACCGTGTCATTTTAGTTGTTTAGAAGAGGTTGATGACACACACACACACACACACATGAATTCTCTGTGTTCATTTTCAGGACCAGTAATGAAGGGCTGGAGATGACGGGGTGTTTGGCATCTGTTTTTGTCCTCCTTGTTCTGCCGCTGCTTGTTGCTATCATGGCACTAGTGTGCAGCAATGTCTGCACTATGTTTATCAATGGACAACACATGTATATTTAATAAAGGCTTTGTGGAAGGTTTTCGCTCCCTCGCCGTTTTTCTTCTGTGCAAATGTTTGAGAAGAATAAAATGTGGGTTTGGGGGTGGGAGGTAATTGTGTGTGTTAATGAGCTGGGAGACTGGAACTCCTGCTGTTTTGGAATGAGCGCCAGGTTCAGCATCTGCAGACCTCTTAGAGAGTGGGAGGAGAAAAAGTTTTACTGAATGATAGAATAAAGAAATGTAGTGTCAAGAAGGACAAAGAAAGGTCAGGCATGCACTCATGTGCGGCAGGAACTTAAAACACAGCATCAGCCTCCAGTTTAGTTGACGATAGACTTTCTCTTGTATGCGGTGGTGGGGAGAATCTGATATAATGATGAGGCTTGAACCCAGTCTTATTCAAAGTAGATGTGCTGTAGTTCTTTTTTGGGGTTGTTTGAACTGAACAAGTGTTTGCTGCAACCTTGACGGTTTTCATCACAAAGACTGGCCAAGTATGCACCCTTATATCATGAAGAGTCTCTTACATCTGTACCTGTTTGGAGACTGATTAAAATGCAAGTGATCACTAAATGTGTGGTTGCATGCCTGCTAAAAGAAAGGAAGAATAGGTTGTGTGAATTTATGCACGCGCACATGTTTATCCAGCCCCCTGGTGAAGCAGAATCTGTGGAATGCAGAGAAATGCCATTTCTGGACTTGAGCTCGGTCTTATTACTAACAGGTGAGTTCTGCACTTTGCACGTCTGAACATAACACATGTTGTACACTTTCACATCAAAGAAAACAAAGGTGCATGCACACACTCAGACACACTCACATTTTCCCTTTTCAGCACAGCAATGTAAGCACATACATTCCTGCACACAATGTGTTCAAAGGCCTGTTTCTTCAGCGCTGGTGTGCTGTGATGCATCACACACAGAGTAGGCCTGTCAGATATTAAGCCACGTCACTCATCCCCTGTCCATTAAAATATTTGTTTGCAAGTGAAGCTTGAAACTGATGGGGGCGGCTATGGACGCACGCCAGGCTGAACACCTGTGAGCAAAGGTATGGTGGTTGGAAGGAGTGCGGGAACAGGCAGGATGTTGGTGTGGGAAACACGGGGAGAATGACAGTGGTTCAGTTTAAGTGAAATAAGGCAGTCAAGACCCAAGATTGATGAATTTCTGCTGTGAAATATACTGTATAAAGAGGTGTGTGCGTGACAGCACTGAGCTGGAAAATCCAAACAGTGCAATGCTAAGTTTATATATCTTGTGCTTAAAGGTCTCATAGTACTTGTAAAGAACTCCTAAATCTAGCATTTTTGATAGTTTTGTAATTATTTTCTGCCCCCCCCCCCCCCCCCCCCCGTCAAAGAGTGAAGGAGTCGAAGACAGGCGGGGGATTATGTTATGGGGCAGTTCGTCAGTCTGTCCCACTTACATGAAATCAGCTCCTTTTGTTTTCATCTATTCCATCTTTGATGTCAGGGAGACGAAGAAATGCACATTTTCAAAAGTAACAATTACACTAAAATGGTTCAGTACCAGATGTTTTCTGAACTTGCAGCTGTAGTCTACTATTGTCCATTTCAAGGCAAAATCAAGGTCACACATGTGGGACATACCCGAAAAATATCATCTTAGGGTGCATTCACATGGCCACTGTTTGGTGCGGGCCAAAGGACAATCCGTGGATGGTTGGGTTCGTTTGGTGCCGTCTGAATGCGCGTTGGAAGTCTGGTGGGCACCAAACAAGCGAAGTCTGGTCCGCCTGAAAACAGGGGTCTCGGTTCACTTGCAAATGAACTCTGGTGCGCTTAGCTTGCAGTGTGAATGCAAACGGACTATCCAGCGGACCAAATGGCAGAAGTGCCCCTTGGAGTTTGTGTAACCATAGTAACACTTAATCTGAGAAGAGGAAGTGACGTTTACTGTAGCGCATTTTGGGTAGAAAATAAAGACAACCGTATAGATCCAAGAAATCCTTTTACCAGAGAAAGCTGAGGAGAAAAGTTAAAAATTGTCTTGTTTGTGGCGGACAAACAACTCAGCTGAAGGGAACGGATTTATGTTTTCGGTCCTGGCCAATCGATGAACCTGATTTTTCTTCTTTGCCAGGAGTTTTTCTTCCTGGTCAGTGGTGGTTTTGGCTACAGCACCCCAAGTGAGCAGCTGTTGTAACTGCGTGACATTGTCCAGGCAGTTTGGTCTGCTGCAGTGTGAATGCAAACCAAACGAAGGTGTGAAAATTCTCGGCATTCCTCACCCAGTCGAACCGAGACCACCGGACTATCCTGGTGTGAATGCAGCCTTATTTACTGATACACAAGGTGATTATTGTCCGATACCAATATATGTTAGTGCATCCATACATACATCACCTTTGTTTTCTTTTTAGTTTTCTGTTTCTACAAACCGAATTAAAAGATCTAAGACTTTTTCTGTGCAGACAAAATATTTTTATGACAAAACTGCTACAAATGTCATAAGTTTTGATGGAGCGTTCAGTTTCTGACTGTAGGAATATCTTCCATATTGGCTGTTGAGTGCCTGAAAAATGTCTTGACAAGAAAAAACTACAGATTATTACCCACACCGGTGAGGTGGCGTGGGGAGGGAGGTTGGTGCCGTCTGCGGCCAGCCGACTGGCTATGTCTGTGCTCTAACTCAACAGGGAATGAGGCTACGGTCACCAAACTTGGTACACAGGTTGACCTTAGGACTAGTACCTATGGCTATACTTTTGGAGTCAAAAGGTCAAAGGTCAAGGTCAAAAAGCCAAATTAATTTTACCTCCACAACGAAGACAGCTAGGGCCACCAAATTTGGTACACAGGTTCACCTCGGGATCCTGACCTAGAACTATGGGTTTCGGATCAAAAGGTCAAAGGTCAAGTTCTGCATTCCCTATGTCCTCTTACTACAGAACAAGTAAAGCTAGGATCATCAAACTTGGTACACAGGTTCACCTTGAGATTCTGAAGTGTTACTGTGGGTTTTGGATCGCAAGGTCGAGGTCAAAATGCCATATAAACTATATCTCAAGAACAATGAAAGCAAGGGTTATAAAACTTGGTACACACATTCACCTTGACCTCTGACTATGGGTTTGGTGTCAAAAGGTCAAGGTTTTAGATCTATAAGGCTGCAAAAGGCATGGATCTGAATCTTGATTCAGTGCATTCTAGTCAAATATCCTTTTATTAGGAACTATGCAATGATCACGCTGTTTATTCAGCATATTGGTGTGCAACACTCGGGTGGATGGTTTATCTTGACAGATGAGACGGTTAAAAAATGTGCTCTAAACTTGACAATTTACATCAGCTTATTAAAAATTAGAATGAAAACAAGGTCACTGCATTCAGACATTTTGTTGAGTATCAGATTGCTGTATTGTCAATCAGCAACATTATTTAATATTGGCTGTCCTAAATATGGTGGGGAAAAAACACAATTTACTTTTCATGTAACACCATGACACATGCAGGGTAGAAATGGTTCTTCTTTGCAGTCAAAAGTAAATTATTTCAAGAAAAGTACTTTTTTTTCCCACTTATCAGGCCACGAGCTGTGACTTCTTCCCACTTTCTTTAATTTTGCATAAACAGTCCCTTAAATGTCGACCTGTCAGTGGTTGTGACCACAAACATCAGTATATTTGACACAATGGACACTATATTCCATCATATTCCGCATCCATAACTTAGACTTTTTTCTCCCACATTTTTCCATTTAAATGAGATCTGAAAGCAGTCGCTCACAACTTGGCACAGAGCATATACAAAAATGCCTTTCAGCAGTTCATGTGCTCATGGGCCTGTCTTCATTCTGAACATATTGAGGGAATTCATATAAATCAAGTTATCTGAGCTTCTGGTTAGTAACCAGCTATTTGTGTCATTTAAACATCCCAGAGTTGTTTTTTAATGGATAAAAGGGTTCGGGGAGGGGGAGGGAAAAAAAGAAAAACATCTGCTTACCACTTGTATTATAGCTGCAGATTATTATCATTATTCTATTTCTTTGTCATTTTAAAATATAAAAACATATGCTATAGAGCAATACCAGATGTGCGTGCATGCATGACAGTAAACATGGCTTCTCTCCAAAGGTGTGTAGTAACTAGTGACAAAAGTTCATGCACTCAAGTACTTTTTTCTTAAAATTGTACTTTTTTTTTTTTAATATAGTTGGTATGATCCTTTTTAATCTTACTCGAGTACATTTGGGGGGGGGGGGTTGATTTTTTTTTTTTCCACAATATCTTTATTGAACCTTTTTTTTTTTTAAACAAACATGACACAAACAATCAAACACCAACGCCAAAGTACTACAAAAAAAAAAAAAATGCACTAAAAACACCAACAACCACCAACAAAATCAAATCTTCAACAATGCTCCTCTGTTTAGTCTAGACAATCCAATACATAAGTATACATATTATGTTCACCAGTTTGGAATTTACAAGGTCCACACACATCATTCACCTTCTTCTTCAAGAGTTATGTTTAAATTTTTTACATAATCAATAAAAGGTCTCCATATATTCTCAAACACAATTTCCTTTGATTTCAGTATATATGTTATTCTTTCTAATGGAAGGTTTGTTAACATCTGTCTTAACCACTGAGTCACATCTGGTCTATGAGTCTTTTTCCATAATAGTGCAATACATTTTTTGGCATTAAGCAAACTGAGGTCTATGAATGTTCTTTCACTTTTATTAAAATTATGCTTTTCTGGGTACAGACCCAACAAAAACAGTTTAGGATTCAGTATGATTTGTTTTGAGATTATTTTTTCAATTGTTACCCTCACCTCTTCCCAAAACATTCTTATTAATCTACATTCCCATAAACAATGAAATAGGGTTCCTTTACTTTCCATGCATTTTGTGCATGTATCTGGTATATTTTTGTTATATCTATTTAACTCCTCCGGTGTAACATACATCTGCATTAACCATTTGAAATGTATCAATTTAAGGCGTGCATTTATTGATTTGGTTTGAGCTTCTGTACAAGCCAATTCCCATTGTTCCTCCGAAATTTCAATTTGCAGATCTTCTTTCCAGTAGTTTAATCTTTTCAGTGAATTTTCACTTGAAGATAGTGTCAATGAGTTATAAAACTCTGAAATAATACCCTTTCTTTTACTATCTTTCATCATCATTTTTTCCAAGGATGAATAAATAGGTCGAGTGAGAGCTTTATTTTGATTTGATCGAATAAAGTTTCTAAGTTGAAGATATTTAAAAAAATGTGTTCTATTGAGATTAAATTTGATCCTCAGCTCTTCAAAAGACATTATGTTGTCTGCACATGGCAAATATAAATCCTGAATCTTTTGTATCCCTTTTAAATTCCATACTTTAAATACAGCGTCCGCTCTCCCTGGTTTAAAATATTGATTACCCCATATTGGACTAAATTGTGACAATAACTGTGGTTCTTTTAAATAGTTTTTAGCTTCACACCATATTTTGATCATATGCTTTACAAATGGATTTTTAACTTGTTTTTGTAATTTTTTTGCCGAATCTGAGTATATGAATATGGGAAGAGGTAAAGGTAAATTGTATGATTCCATTTCAGTCCAGTGAGGGAGATCATTTGATGAAAAATAATATGTCATAGACCTCAGTTGTGCCGACCAATAATACAACATAAAATTTGGACATTTCAGACCTCCACGATCAAATGGTAAATATAATAAAGACAGACGTAATCTAGCCCTCCTGTTGTTCCATATAAATTCCACTAACTTTTTTTTTATTCTTGAGAATAGATCTAAAGGTGGTGATAAGGGAATGTATTGAAATAAATAAAGTATTTTAGGTAAAATATTACTTTTAAGTATATTGATTCTCCCGATCATCGACATTGGTAGTGACATCCATCTCTGAGTTAACTCATTGATATCTGACATTAAGGCTTCATAGTTGACGCTGGCGACTGATTCTAGCTTAGGCATAATTTGGATTCCTAAATATTTAAACTGATTTACAACATTGAATTGATTTGCCTCAGGGGCTGGGTAATTTCTCTGGGTCTCATTTAGCATTAATATTGAAGATTTAGTTTGGGGGGTTGATTTTACTGTAAAAAAAAAAAAAGAAAAGTGCTTCCCACAAATGGCTCCATCTTTTCTCAATTTTTTGCAAATTTGTACTGTATCCCCTGCTGGTGGAAGACCAAAGGAGTGTGAAATCAATTCCCTCTACACTTTTGTTCCAATTGTTTTGAAACTTGGTTCCAGGGCTCGATATACACTGATGATGCACATATTGCAACTGGGCTCCGATCAGATGATTTTTTTGCCGGAGTTACAACCCCTGACTTACAGTATGCTCTCCTATTTTACCTCAATTAATAGACAATCACTGTTAGTGAAATCAGTTCCTACAGTTTTGTTCCAAATGTTTTGAAACGTGGTACCAGGGTTTGATATACACTGGAGATGAGCATATTGCAATTTGACTCTGATTGGATGATCTTTGCTAGAATTATAGACCTTGAGGTCAAGGTCAGAGGTCAGTTTTTTCCCTAAATCTGTAAATGTGATAACTACTGGAAGAAATTACGTAGGCTTTTCAAACTGATACCATGACTCTTTCTAAGACAAATCTTGGATGGCTTACACCCTGACCTGACTATGGGTTTGATGTCAAAAGGTCAAAAATCAAGGTTACAATTCCATTTACACCATTACTATAGAACAAGTAAAGCTAGGGTCTTCAAACCTGAGACCATGACCTCTGACTACAGATTTGGGGTTAAAAGGTCAAAAGTCAAGGTTAGCATTCCTATGCTCTCTTACTACAAGGGGTGGCTGAAAAGTTCATACATTGACTATGAAGGAGTCATGCTACAGCAATAAAACTAGTCATACATTAAATCCAGCCTTTTCTGATACTACCTGCATTGTTTCTTTTCAGATACACTCACAGTGGACAGCAGTCCAGGACTTTGAAAAGGACACCTAGAGCCACTTCGTGAAGATGGATAAAAGACGGAGGCTGTCACCTTCCCTGCTGATGACACCATCTTGGCCTTCTTTGGAGGGGTAGAAGAAGTGTGTTTCCACTGCTTAGACTGTTGTTTGGTCTCTGGCTCAAAATGGTGGACTCAACAGTCATCTTGGGTGAGGAAACGTTCAAGGAAACCAGCTGGACTTGGTTTGTCCATCTTCACGAAATGGCTGTAGGTCTCCTTTTCAAAGTCCTGGACTACTGTCCAATGTAAGTGCATCTGAAAAGAAACAACGTAGTTAGTATCAGAAAAGGCTGAATTTCATGCATGACTAGTTTTGTTGCTGCGGCATACCTCCTTCTTAGTCAGCCTATGAACTTTTCAGCGACCCCCCCCCCCCCCCCCCCCCCGTATACTGTAGAATGTGTAAAGGCTCTCTAGGGTCACTAAAGGTTCACCTTAGGATCCTGACCTACAACTGTGGGTTGTACACAATTATTTTTGTCATATATTCATGGATTATCATAATTTGGTTCTGCCCCAATAATTGTATAAAAATGTTGAAAACTGCTCTCCTTCAGTGACTTATTGGGATCGTCAGAGAAAACAGGTGGGGGATATTGCACTCGCCTCAGAGTGCTCCTGTTATTTTCATTTCATTAAAATCAGAGTTGTAATGATTGTTTTTCTGTGCTGCCTCAGGAAATTCATCTGTCACTCTCTACTGTTTCTTACAGGATGGATCATAAGGTCACCAGCCACTTAAATAGGTACACCTCTTCAACTGCTTGATAATGCAAATGTATTGTCAGCCAATCGCATGACAGCAACTCAATGCATTTAGACATATAGGCAAGGTCAGGATGAGCTGGTGAAGTTCAAACCGGTTCAAGTCTGTTGGCAGGATTAAGCAAAAACTACTGGACAGATTTGGATGAAATTTTCCACCAGAGGTGGCCCTTGATGAACAGATGAACCCATTACATTTTGGAGGTGATCCATGAGTGCGTAACTCCACCAAGGCCCTATCTCACAATGTAAAGGGAGGGAGGGAGAGACAGATTGAGCCTTAGCGGAGGTATGCACTCTGAATGTGCTCAAGATTTTGTTTTTGTTTTTTGAGGAAACTGGACAAATGGAGGACAAAATAGAACTGTCAGGCCTAAGAATCCATCTACAGCAGATAAACCTGGTCAGAAATTCATACCCTTTAGAAATGGGAGGAAAAAAATCCATTAAAGGCTAAATAATATAAAGAAATCTGGGGCTGTGTAGGAATTTTGTACAGTGCATATAGAGATTGCACTACACTTTCTTTTTATGTCATTTTGACAGGCACCTTTGTAAAGATTCTGTCATAACCAGTTATTACCTGTCATTTTAATGTTCATATCACAAGATGATGACTAGCTTTTGTTTCTGTTAATATGTAATCATGGGCGTACCAGATGCAACCTGCAAATAATGTATTTATTAATTTATTAATTGAACTGGAGAGACAATAATAACTGCTATTCAATAAGCAGAATGAAGTGGACATGGAAGTTACAAGACCTAGAAAAGATCATGCTCAGTGCCATCTGTCAAAATGACAGCCTTCAGATTTTACTATTGCTGCTAAAAACAAATCTGTCAATGACAATTTTAAATGAAAGCAACCTCAGAGTGCATGTGTATGCAGACAGTGTCATGAACTCTCCCGTGCGCTTTTCCAATGCGCACAGCGAGGGGTGAAATAATGAGGATTTACGTGCGGGGTACCACCAACACACATTTATTAACATAAAGACTTACAACAAGTACGATCAACGCCTACAGTGGATGTTCGGGGGTCGGCACGCCGTAGTGAGGTTGACAGTTACTGAGACTGCACACAGTTGGACAGTCGATCAGCAGACAAAGACCCAGCAGTGCGTGACTGGCAAAAGGCGCTTAAGTACACGCACTGCTGGTTATGGTATAATGAGGAGCACCTGGGCGAGGACTGGAAAAGATGATTAACGGGGCTGAGAACAGCTGATGGTGGTGGTGGTGGTGGTGGGGTGGCCGGACTGTCAGCAGTGCAAACAGAAAGTACGTCATAGAGGCTGTCTAACAGCTGCCGGTCCGACAGTGGCTATGGATACGGAATGCAGACAGCAATGCATAACATACACATAAGCTGCGGCTCCTGGAGCCACAGGGAGGGCAGGACGGAGCCGGCTCGGTTCCTGACACACAGGCATGTTCTCTAACATGTTAGAGACACTGCAGAGCAGATTTGCAAATTTACACAAAAAGGCAAACTGAGGAATAAAAAGTTGCAACGAAACAAACAAACAAAAAGTTTATTTGTATAAAAGAAAAGCAGCAAATTTCCTAATAAAAAGTTGCAAATTTATCTGAAAAGGTTTTGCAGATGGCTTTCTTTTTTTTTTCTTCTACTACATTTTTCTTGTTAAATTAGTGAATTTACACGAAAAAAAATATAAATATGAGAAAAAAAAAATCGGAGAGCGTAAAGTCGTCGCTCCATACTCGAGTAACTGCGTGTGAACTCTGCAGGGCGACGTGAGTAATTACAGCTCCGCTTTTCCAGGAGCACATGAGCCGCTTCCCACCTCTGGCCGTCCGTGCAGCTTTGTCACAGTTCCATATTTGTTCAGCAAATATGATCGCTCCTAGTTAGGAGAACATTTGAAACCTGTCCAGCAGTTTGCCTCCTCCTCCCGCTGCCCGTTTTCTCTCGGCTCAGCGGGAGCCCCGTCTGCGGGCTCAGCCGCGCCTCACCCCAGCGTGAGAGTTCCACAGCAAAAGTCAACAAGTTGGAGCGAGAGAGAGAGAGAGAGAGAGAGCGAGTTTCTGTGGAAGTTCCAGGCGAGTTCAGCCGTGGACGGGAGCGGAACAAAGAGGGAGGGACGGTCCGAGCTGATGAGATGAGATATTCATAATCTCCACATCTCCCATCCTTCTTCCTCCCCCTCCGCTCTGAACCTCATTAGTCTCGGACGTGACTCTGGTTTTCCTCCCCGGATGATGGGACTGTTTTAACAGCGGCTCGGATTTTATCCCCACAGCCGAGGAAGCGCGCACGGTTTGCCTTTGATCATTGCAGCCATTCCAGACCGCGGGGCGCATCCTCTGCCGGGTCCAGCGTTTCGGTGCGAGGCGCCTGTGAGCGGTGGTGAGTGCGGCCAGCCGAGACCTTCACAGTAACTGGGGAAATAACCTCATTACAGCATGGCCTGCCGTAGGAAACTTCATTTATTTAAGCACATGTACTCAACGTATTTTTAGTTTTAACAAGGCTGTACTTTGCCGAGTAGTCAGTGAGCACCAGGGCCGTTTCTAGATGTTTGGAGGCCCAGTGCAAGATTGTGTTAAAGGGCTACTAGTTTTTGAATGATGAGCAGTTTTAAACGCTTTAAAATGAGGGGCAAAAAAAATCTTTCCTCTCAAAAGAAAAAAAAAAAGAAGCTTGCATCATTGTCTTCAGATGAACAGAAAAAAAGAGAGGAAAAATTACATAGAATTAAAATTTAGCCAGCATCCATATGAACTTTGCAGATTTACAAAAAGAAAAGCCGTGAATTTACCAGAAAAAAAAGTTGCAAATTCACAGTGAAAAGGAGTTGCAATTTTATGAAAAAAAGCATAATTTTGAGGAAAAACTGTGAGAAAAAGGTTGCAAATTTATAAGAAAAAGTAACAAATTTGAATGAAAGAATTGTAAATTTCCAATAAATAATTAAATAAATAAAATTTATGAGAAAAAACAAAGTTTACAGAAAAATTCTACATTTATTTGAAAAAAGCTGCAGATTTATGAAAAGCTTAACTTTATTAACTTAGCATCCCTGCCAATATCCAGCCAATGTGAAACATTCTGTGGGTGGAAAACTAGAATTTTAAGAGGCTAAGAAAGAAGATCTTTCATTATTCATCATTGCGCATTGTTGTCTGTCACACAGATAAGATGAAAACATAGAAAAATTGATCTCAGTATTTTTTGTAACTACAATGTAGTGATTCACTGCATCAAAAGATTTTTTTTTTTTAGGTTCAGTAAAACAGCTCCCACAACCTCACCTTGATCTGTTGACTTTTTTAGGTTTTAATTTGTTCACTCACACAGGAGCTCGCACTCTCAGCTCAATCATTTGGTCAGAAGCCATAGAGAGGATGTAAGTCATTATTAGACTCCAAATACTCCAATAATTGTGTAGCAGCAGTTTTTTTCTAAAACTTTGGAGAAAATTGGTAACAGACACATACCTGATTTACAGCTCTAGATTTAAATCCCTTACCATTTCAGCCAGTCACCCTAACCCTAAAACATCCCACGCATGGTGTACCGGAGTGCTAAGAGGCTAAAAAAAAATCACATATTTATGAGAAAAAAATTGCAAGTTTTTAAGAGAAAAAAGTTTACAAGAATAAAGTTGAAGGTAATTTTAATTTTCTTCCCCAAAAATGTTGAGGTGAACTTGCAGCTCGGAGTCCCATTGCATTTGGATACATTGATTTACAGCCAGAAACAGGTGTTCAGAGTACATTTAGTGCATCCAAAAAGTATTCATAGCGCTTCACTTTTTCCACATTTTGTTATGTTGCAGCCTTATTCCAAAATGGATTACATTAATTTTTTCCCTCAAAATTCTATACACAATGCCACATAATGACAATGTGAAAAAAGTTTTTTTTTTTTTGAGATTTTTGCAAATTTATTAAAAATAAAAAACTAAGAAATCACGTGTACATAGGTATTTACAGCCTTTGCACAATACTTTGGTGATGCACCTTTGGCAGCAATTACAGCCCCAAGTTTTTTTTGAATATAATGCCACAAGCTTGGCACATCTATCTGTGGGCAGTTTTGGCCCATTCCTCTTTGCAGCACCTCTCTAGCTCCATCAGGTTGGATGGGAAGTGTCGGTGCACAGCCATTTTCACATCTCTCCGGAGATGTTCAATTGGATTCAAGTCTGGGCTCTGGCTAGGCCACTCAAGGACATTCACAGAGTTGTCCTGAAGCCACTCCTTTGATAATATCTTGGCTGTGTGCTTAGGGTTGTTGTCCTGCTGAAAGATGAACCGTCGCCCCAGTCAGAGGTCAAAAACACTCTGGAGCAGGTTTTCATCCAGGATGTCTCTGTACATTGCTGCATTCATCTTTCCCTCTATCCTGACTAGTTTCCCAGTTCTTGCTGCTGAAGAAAATCCCCACAGCATGATACTGCCACCACCATGCTTCACTGTAGGGATGGTATTGGTGTGGTAATGAGCGGTGCCTGATTTCCCCCAAACATGACACCTGGCATTCACGCCAAAGAGTTCAATCTTTGCCTTTTCAGACCAGAGAATTTTGTTTCTCACGGTCTGAGAGTCCTTCATGTACCTTTTGGCAAACTCCAGGTGGGCTGCGATGTGTCTTTTACTAAGGAGTGGCTTCCGTCTGGCCACTCTACCATACAGGCCTGATTGGTGGATTGCTGCAGAGATGGTTGTCTTTCTGGAAGGTTCTCCTCTCCTGACAGAGGAATGCTGGAGCTCTGACAGAGTGACCATTGGATTCTTGGTCACCTCCCTGACTAAGGCCCCTCTCCCCTTGTCGCACAATTTACATGGCCGGCCAGCTTTAGGAAGAGTCCTGGTGGTTCTAAACTTCTTCCATTTATGGATGTGCTCATTGGGATCTTCAAAGCAGCAGAAATTTTTCTGTACCCTTCCCCAGATTTGTGCCTCGAGACAATCCTGTCTCAGCGGTCTACAGACAATTCTTTTGACTTCATGCTTGGTTTGTGCTCTGACATGCACTGTCAACTGTGGGACCTTATATAGACAGGTGTGTGCCTTTCCAAATCATGCCCAATCAACTGAATTTACCACAGGTGGGCTCCAGTTAAGCTGAAGAAACATCTCAAGAATGATCAGTGGAAACAGGATGCACCTGAGCTCAATTTTGAGCTTCATGGCAAAGGCTGTGAATACTTATGTGTTACGTGTGGCCCTCACGAGCCACACAACGAGAGCCGAGGGCGAGCCAGTGAGTTTGCGATGTTTTGTTGTAACAGGGAACAGGGGATAAGGAACACGGCCTCGTGGGGCCAAAAAGCACGAATACTCATACAGTGGTACACTTACAAATAATGTAGAACGACGAGCAGAGGACTGGCGCCGGGCGTAGGGGTTCCAGCCTTCGATGTGCTAAGTCACAGCCCCGAATGATCGGAGCTGCTCCTTTTTATGCTCATAAGCAGCGCCTCAGCTGATGAGGGTTAATTGGGCTCCAGCCATCCCATAACTGACAGCTGGGAGCCCGCTGAGACGCTGTCACAGAAAGAACAGGGCTGAGGGGAATATGGTCTGAGCGCCGGATGACACGGCGTCTCATCCCATGACATTATGTACATGTGATTTCTTAGTTTTTTATTTTTAATAAGTTTACAAAAAATCTCAAAAAACTTTTTTCACATTGTCATTATGGGGTATTGTGTGTAGAATTTTGAGGAAAAAAATGAATTTAATCCCTTTTGGAATAAGGCTGCAACATAACAAAATGTGTAAAAAGTGAAGCACTGTGAATACGTTCCGGATGCACTGTATGAAGAAAAGTTTGTACTTTTTGCTCTAATACGTTTGGGTTGCATTCATTGAGTTTTTGAGTTTATTTTGATTTCACTGATTTGAACTTGAAAGTGGGTACAGCAGCCAGAAATTCTACTCAAATAAAAACAGCTATATTATCATATTGATTACTCAAGTATAAACGAGAGTAGTCACCCAAAATTACTTTCAAGGATTCAAAGGCTTTTTGCATGTGCAAAGACTGTGAAAGGAATATTAGTGCAATGAAACGTTTGGTTCAGCATGTCTGTCCTCTGGTACTATGGGTGACATAATGTAAACATTTATAAATAAAAGAATATACACATTATAACTACAGTTAGAGGTATAGTACATACCCTCATACATGCACTCATATAAACAAAGTATACAGTGCAACAGAAACAAACCAAAACCAAAATATGTGCAAAGTGGCAGGCAGCATATACTTGAGTAGACATGGAGGATGTACTAAAAAAAGGTTACTTGAGTATTGAGTATCAGCTTTACTCTCAGCCATTTGTGGCTCATCTCAAAAAGCAGTCTTTAAATTAACTTGTAGCATTTTGCTAGTAATTATATTTTTTTCATAAAGTTGTGGCTAAATTTACAATTTTTTTCTTATAATTTTACAACTTTCTGAAATAAATTTGTGGATTTTTTGGGGGGGGGCATACATTCACAACTTTTTCCTCATAAATTTGTAACTTTTTATTTGTAATTCACAACTTCTAAAGTTGGGGCATTTTTTTCTCATGAATTTGCTATTTTCTCACCAATCTGTGAGGCTTTTCTGAAAAATTTGTAACATTAATAACAAATTTACAACTTTTGTCTCATACCATTTTGTGATCAATTTGATTTTTTTCACATTAATTTACAACTCTTGTACATTTGCAGCTTTTTATTAGCTAATTTGCAACATTTTACCTTATTTGGCCAGCAAGAATAGAATTTCTTTAGAAGGTTGAATTTGTTGAGTTAACAAAGCCTGGTGAAAATTTCATGTGAGTAGCCTCATTGGAAATACTAACTTAATGGAAAAAATGCTGATACTTTAAGTCGTTATTTCACCCATTACTTGACATTATTATTTGAAATAGTATTTGAGAATTAAAAGAAAGATAAAACAACCCTAAGTGTGAGCTTAGGGCTCACACACCAGGCAGCAGATGCAAGAGAAGACCACAGACCTGGCCACCATATCCTTACAGTTAGGCCTCAACAGCCACAAGGGCAAAACCAAAGTGCTCAAGATTAACACCTTCCGTAACGAGCCAGTATTCCTGCACAGAAGTCCCCTCGAGGAGGTGGGGGTCTTCTCCTACCTGGGCAGCATCATCAACCAACAGGGAGGCACTGACGCAGATGTCAAGGCACGGATAGGCAAGGGAAGGGCAGCTTTCATCCAGCTCACAAACATCTGGAGCTCAAGAATCCTCTCACAGCGAATAAAGATCAGGCTGTTCAACTCCGCTGTCAAGTCCGTCCTTCTGTATGGAGCGGAAACCTGGAGGACAACCAAGACTACCATCAAAAGAGTGCAGACCTTCATTGACACCTGCCTCAGAAAAATCCTCCAGATCCGCTGGCCAGAAGTCATCAGCAACAACAAACTCTGGCAAAGAACCATACCAGCTGCCGATAGAGGATGAGATCAGGAGAAGAAGATGGAGATGGATTGGACACACGCTATGTAAGCCAGCCACCAGCATCACCAGGCATGCTCTTACATGGAACCCTCAGGGCAAACGGAAAAGAGCCAAGAAACACCTGGCGACGCGACCTTGAGGCTGATGCCAGGAAGATGGGCCATACCTGGGGACGACCGGAATGACTCGCCCAGCACAGGGGACGCTGGAGGACTACTGTTGTGCAGTGCTGCACTGTGGCGCCACGAGGCGGCTTTTGTTGTGATGTGGCACATTATAAATAAAGCTGAATTGAATTGAATTGAATTGCTGTTGACAGCCTATGCTCCAGGAGGAGTGGAAGGCCTAAGTGAAGTAAAGAAATGTAAGCTGGCCTGTCACATTGGTAACAGACCAGGTTTCTCCTCTTAAATGTGTAACTATTATCAAAAATTTGCTGTTTGGACTTCCGGTTATGGCTGCCACGTAGGACGGACGTGTCTCGCTCTGCTCTGCTCCTGGAAAAAAAAAATCGGCAAATAACTCTCTCATTTGGGACAGAACGTATCCCAGCATTTGGGCGAGGATATGTCGGCGAAGCCTAAGGCTGGAAAACCAGGAAAAGGAAAAAGCGAGCCGCCGAAACAGTCGAAATTAACGGACTTTCAGGTCTGTGACGCAGCAAACAAAACTCCATATATGGCGGAGGAGGCTGGCAACGGTGCGAAATCTGCGGGGAATGGCGCAGATGCGCTGATGGCTGCCATGAGTTCAATGAGAGCGGACTTTTCCTCTAGATTTGATGGGATTATGACAGCGTTGGAAGGAATAAGAAAGGAATTGGGTGACTGTGTAGAACGAACGGCGCAGATGGAGCTCCGTCTCGCTAGTGCTGAAGATGACGTCACCCGTCTTCAATTAAAGGTGCGCACTTTGGAAAAAAAAAATAAATCTCTGGAAGATAATATTTTGGATTTGGAATCTCGGTCGAGACAGAATAATTTGAGGCTGGTGGGTCTTCCAGAGGAATCAGAAGGTCGGGACGTATGTTCCTTTCTGGAAAAGTGGATTCCGGAGGTGCTGGGCAGCGAGGAGTTGCAATCAGCAGTGATTCTGGAAAAAGCACATCGTATTGGCCCACGGAGAGATAAGGGACCGCCGAGGACCTTAATTATGAAGTTTCTTAGCAACAGAGACAGGATGAAGATCTTCAACGCTGCACGAGCTAAAAAAGGAGAGATTAAACACCAGGACCAGCAGGTGCGGTTCTACCCAGATTTGGCCACAGGAATCCAGCAATTGAGGAAGCAGTTTGATCCCGTACGTAAGGAGCTGCGCAACCTTGGGATTCGTCATGGTGTAATCTATCCTGCGAGACTGCTGACCACGTATGAGGGCAGAACCCACATCTTCAAGACCCCAGAGGAGGCGCAGGAGTTCATCAAGAAGATCAAAGAAGAAGAAGAGACTGGTGGGAGCTAAGCATGAACAAAATATAAGGTAGAATAATTAAGCATTTGCACAGGCATCTGACTGACTTGAAGTAAATAGTAAGTTTACAAAATATAGATTGTATTATATATTAAAAAAACAAAACAAAAACAAAACAAACAAACAAAAAAAAAACTATGATGTACAAAGTTGTTAAAAATTTTGGAGTTAAGTTGGAAAACTACAGAGGAGAGTTAATGTTACGTCATTAAAAGCAGTAGAGTTAGGGTGATTGGGAGGATGAAGAAGGAGTGGCTTAGGCTGTTCCCCGTGGGTGTGGAACGGTCGATGGCTATATCGGGAGACAGAATTTTTCTTTTGATTTTGGGGGGTTTGCCACAAGTGTGGGAAGGGGAAATTTGTTTGTGTGTAGTTTGTAGGATGAATGTTCAACCACTCATGTTTTTGCTTCTCTGTATGAGCATGTTTACACTGCAAGGTAATCCCAAACTCTCTATTGATCATGGACCAAAGTGTTAATCTTAATTTAACTTCATGGAATTGCAGAGGTCTACAAAATTTAAAAAAACTTAAACAAGTTATGAATAAAATAAAGGACATGGGTTCAAGAATTGTGTTTTTACAAGAAACTCATCTGATAGAGGAGGATGTTAAAAGAATTAGGAGTAGATGGCAGGGAAGTGTATTCACCTCTTCATTTTCATCCCGAGCCAGGGGAGTTATGACTCTCATACATAAATCAGTTCCTTTTCAAGTGAAAAATGTAATTGGAGACAAATTTGGAAGATATGTAATCATTCAAGGTTCTTTGCTATTAGAAAATATAAATCTTGTGAACTTATATGGTCCCAATATAGATGATCAGAAGTTCTTTGCTAATTTATTTCTCATCTTATCATCACTTACAGGGCAACATATAATAGCAGGGGATTTTAATTGTACATTGAATCCAGGTGTGGATAGATCAACAGGACTGGATTGTACGCACATTGGATGTAGGATGACTATTAATCATTTTATGAAAGAATTGAGATTGTTAGCTATATGGAGAGAAATGAAACCACAAGTTAAAGCCTATTCTTGTTATTCCAGTACCTACAAGACATTCTCACGTATTGATTATTTTTTGATTTCCACAGAATTAAGGTCCAAGATTCAAAACTGCTTTTATGATAACATCGTGATCTCTGATCATGCACCCTGTTGTCTAATATATGTAGATAAAAAATTGACAAAGGAATCAGGTAGATGGCAATTTCAGCATAAATGGCTTCAGGATGAGGAATTTGTCAAGTATATAGAAAAACAGATAGACGAGTTCTTTGACATCAATACTACACAAACATCAGCATGTGTAAAGTGGGAGGCTTTCAAAGCTTTTATTAGGGGACATATTATTAGTTATACAGGATCAAAATCTAAGAAGACTCGAGAGGAGAGAGCTAAATTGGAACATAAAATAAAAAGTCTTCAGGAAAAAGTGTATGCAGGAAGTGACCCAAGGTTGGAGAATGAATTACTGATTTTGAGAGCTGAAAAGACAAAAAATCAGCGAATAGAGCTGCCTCGAGTCTTCTAAGATTGAAACAATCTTTTTATGAACAAGGTGAAAAATCAGGAAAATTATTAGCATGGCAGATTAAACAATTGGAAATTAAAACACCAATTACCAGTATTATAAGTAAAGGACAGGTAGTTGTAGATCCTTTAGAAATTAATAGAGCCTTTAGAGATTACTATGAAAAATTATATGATACCAAAAATGAACCTGATTTAACAAAACTAAATGGGTTTTTGAACGAACTATCTATACCGTGTATTCCAAATGAAAACAGGGAGATATTGGAGTCTAAAATTAGTCAAGAAGAAGTTGGGCTAGCCATTGATAATATGAAATCAGGAAAAAGTGCAGGACCAGATGGTCTTCCAGTTGACCTTTATAAAAAATTTAAGAATAAATTAATAAAACCTTTTTTGGAAATGGTTTTAGAAGCATTTCAAAATAATAATTTACCATCATACATAAATAATGCCTTAATTATACTGCTGCCAAAACCAGGTAAGCCCTCTAATAAATGTGAAAATATGAGACCAATAAGCCTATTAAACGCCGACCTTAAGATAATCTGTAAAATTTTAGCAAGACGAATACAAGAAATTTTACCAAATATTATTAATCGAGATCAGAATGGCTTTATAAAGGGTAGACAAGGCTTCCATAATGTAAGAAGACTATTTAATATTATTTATTTTAATAAAGAAGCACCGGATACAGCTCTCCTATCATTGGACGCCGAAAAGGCCTTTGATAGAGTTGAATGGCCCTTTCTTTTTGAAGTCCTACAAAGGTTTGGACTTGGAAATAATTTCATAAAATGGGTTCAAATAATATACAATAATGCTACAGCAGAAATCCTAACAAATAACAATATTTCAAAACCAATAAAAATCAATAGAGGATGTCGACAAGGCTGTCCACTTTCACCTTTACTGTTTACTATGGCAATTGAACCTTTAGCGATAGCGATACGTTTACATTCACAAATATATGGAATTAAAGTTGGACCAACAGAACATAAAATCTCCCTGTACGCCGATGATATAATTTTGTTTATGTCGAATCTAAAAAAATCAATTCCAACCTTGTTGAATTTAATAAAGAATTTTGGGGAAATATCAGGATATAAAATAAATAAAACTAAATCTTCAATATTAATGCTAAATGAGACCCAGAGAAATTACCCAGCCCCTGAGGTAAATCAATTCAATGTTGTAAATCAGTTTAAATATTTAGGAATCCAAATTATGCCTAAGCTAGAATCAGTCGCCAGCGTCAACTATGAAGCCTTAATGTCAGATATCAATGAGTTAACTCAGAGATGGATGTCACTACCAATGTCGATGATCGGGAGAATCAATATACTTAAAAGTAATATTTTACCTAAAATACTTTATTTATTTCAATACATTCCCTTATCACCACCTTTAGATCTATTCTCAAGAATAAAAAAAAAGTTAGTGGAATTTATATGGAACAACAGGAGGGCTAGATTACGTTTGTCTTTATTATATTTACCATTTGATCGTGGAGGTCTGAAATGTCCAAATTTTATGTTGTATTATTGGTCGGCACAACTGAGGTCTATGACATATTATTTTTCATCAAATGATCTCCCTCACTGGACTGAAATGGAATCATACAATTTACCTTTACCTCTTCCCATATTCATATACTCAGATTCGGCAAAAAAATTACAAAAACAAGTTAAAAATCCATTTGTAAAGCATATGATCAAAATATGGTGTGAAGCTAAAAACTACTTAAAAGAACCACAGTTATTGTCACAATTTAGTCCAATATGGGGTAATCAATATTTTAAACCAGGGAGAGCGGACGCTGTATTTAAAGTATGGAATTTAAAAGGGATACAAAAGATTCAGGATTTATATTTGCCATGTGCAGACAACATAATGTCTTTTGAAGAGCTGAGGATCAAATTTAATCTCAATAGAACACATTTTTTTAAATATCTTCAACTTAGAAACTTTATTCGATCAAATCAAAATATAGCTCTCACTCGACCTATTTATTCATCCTTGGAAAAAATGATGATGAAAGATAGTAAAAGAAAGGGTATTATTTCAGAGTTTTATAACTCATTGACACTATCTTCAAGTGAAAATTCACTGAAAAGATTAAACTACTGGAAAGAAGATCTGCAAATTGAAATTTCAGAGGAACAATGGGAATTGGCTTGTACAGAAGCTCAAACCAAATCAATAAATGCACGCCTTAAATTGATACATTTCAAATGGTTAATGCGGATGTATGTTACACCGGAGGAGTTAAATAGATATAACAAAAATATACCAGATACATGCACAAAATGCATGGAAAGTAAAGGAACCCTATTTCATTGTTTATGGGAATGTAGATTAATAAGAATGTTTTGGGAAGAGGTGAGGGTAACAATTGAAAAAATAATCTCAAAACAAATCATATTGAATCCTAAACTGTTTTTGTTGGGTCTGTATCCAGAAAAGCATAATTTTAATAAAAGTGAAAGAACATTCATAGACCTCAGTTTGCTTAATGCCAAAAAATGTATTGCACTATTATGGAAAAAGACTCATAGACCAGATGTGACTCAGTGGTTAAGACAGATGTTAACAAACCTTCCATTAGAAAGAATAACATATATACTGAAATCAAAGGAAATTGTGTTTGAGAATATATGGAGACCTTTTATTGATTATGTAAAAAATTTAAACATAACTCTTGAAGAAGAAGGTGAATGATGTGTGTGGACCTTGTAAATTCCAAACTGGTGAACATAATATGTATACTTATGTATTGGATTGTCTAGACTAAACAGAGGAGCATTGTTGAAGACTTGATTTTGTTGGTGGTTGTTGGTGTTTTTAGTGCATTTTTTTTTTTTTTTTTTTTTGTAGTACTTTAGTGTTTGAGTTTGATTGTTTGTATCATGTTTGTTAAAAAAAAAAAAAAGGTTCAATAAAGATATTGTGGAAAAAAAAAAAAAATTGCTGTTTATTTCGCCAAAAATGGTACATTTGTGCTTTTATTCTTTACATGTGTGCCATTTACATAGTCTAAATTTACAGATGATTTTTTTTCTAAATTTGTGGCGTTTGTTCTCATAAATTTGTAACTTTTGTTGCGGTTTTCTTTTCTTAAATCTGCAACTTTTATCTTTTAAATTGCATTTTTCCCCCGCAAATGTTCATAATGATTTTTCTTAAATTTGTGATGCGTTTTGTAAAATTGTGTCTTTTTTTTACACAATATTCTGGCAAACGTATATTTAACGTTTTTCCTCAAATTTGCAACTTATACATGCTAGTGCATGCCCATAGAAAGCAAGTATTCTTGTGTGAAAACAGGTATCCCAATTAGACTTTACAGGCCCAAATGTAGGCTGTGTTTGAAAGTGGAATACAAAGAGGTGTAGCCTATATATAGGCAATCACACATGTTAGACTTTGACAAATACATATAACAGGGACTAAATGGCACTAAGATTTATTTGACTGTGTGAATATTAATTACAGAATACCTAATTATTGAAAATGAATGAGACATCCAATATTAGCGACTGTTTCAGGTCCCTTGTTTATTTGTTTGTCAGATCACTTATTTGTGTGATCTTTTATCACTTATATTCATAATAGTGTATCTTGCACTTTGGGGAATGGGAGTTGTTCAGTCACCATTATAATTATTTTAGTTTATATCACTGTTCAGTGATGGAGTTAAATGTAATAGTGAATTTCTTCTGTGTATCATCAATAAACTCATACAGTACTATAACAGGACACATTTACAAGTATTTGAGACCCATTATAGTGCATCAGTTTATATTTTAGCAATATTTTGTTATTAAAAGTTTTTTTTTAAAACTGTAATCAACCGAATTAAGTACAAAACGCCCAACATCAATAAAGTACATCTATCTATCTATTATTATACACAGCAGAAGGACCCGTTTGACTACAGCTGTTGCATCAGTGTTGCCCATTTGTCAGTAAATATTTAACTAAAAATGATTTATTTCCGTATTTGGGTGTTTTTGTTTCCTGCGTTTGGACATTAAATCAAGTTTTTAATTTTTAGATACTCGTGTGGGAGGGGGGAACTCATGATCCTGCATAGTACAGTGGTACCACATGGGTAAAGCAGAAGCAGGGACTCCCATCTACTACTGACTGGGCAGGCTGGGTGTGCCTCCCCACGAACGATGGTGGAGCGCCCGGTTGGACACCGGTGTTGGAGAAGCAGCAGCAGAACCTGTGGATCGCAGTCCTTCGCAGGGAGCCGAGCCCAGCCTGCCCGGTTAACGGGAGTCTCGGCTGTTGCTTTACCCGTGGTGCCAGCGGTTCAGTTGCTGCTCCACCCCTCTTCCCCCAGCGAACCCGCGCACCTCATGTTCTCCATGCTGAATTATCCATTAGACCTACGCAATCACGACAACTTTATGGTATAATTTTTTTAAGCATTAAATCTTAAGTATTATCTTTTTTTAGTCAAATTTGTCACTTTTTGCTTCCCTGTTTTGCACACGGAGTGCTGTGGTTACTGATGCCGTAATGCCGCGTATTATCCAATCAGTACAGAGTCAATCCAAAACCAAACCCCGCCCACACTTCTAGAAGTCTGGGCGTGAGACAGAGTGGTGGCTAAACTTTTATTGATAAAAATTACATATTTTGACTGAGCGACTCCATACTCGGGGATGGACACCCTCGTAACGTCAGCAAAGCACTTATAAAATCTGAGGCCAGTCCGATGAACGGTTCAAGAGATATGCGTGGAACAGATAGACAGACAGATAGACACAGATAGACACACAACAGTTCGACAGTTCTAGTGATTCCCGGATGACAGGCAAAGAAACGGCGTGTCCCCACTGGATTACCTCACTGTGAAGGCTGGAGGGGACATACAAATGGTTAGGCGGGCCTCTCTCAGGGATGGGTTCGGAAGACTGGGCCTGCCGGACCCTCTGCTTGATTTTCTAAGAGAGGGCTCCAACAATACAGGTTGAAGGCAGAATAGGTTCAGAGGAAGGTGGAGTGGCAAGAGAGAGAGAGGATGGAGAATGGTTGGAGGGGAACTGGCAAGAGAGAGCATTAGGTTTAGTATTACGGGAGCCAGGGCGGTAAGTAATGGAAAAGTTAAACCTAACAAAGAACAGAGCCCAATGGGCTTGTCAGGAGTTTAATCTTCTGGCAGATCTTAAATACTCTAAATTTTTATGATCTGCCCAGACCACAAAAGGCTGGGTGGCTTCCTCTAACCAGTGCCTCCACTCCTCTAAGGCTAGTTTAATGGCCAGCAGCTCACGGTCTCCTACGTCATAATTTCTCTCGGCTGGGGACAGCCGCCGAGAGAAATACTCGCACAAATGTAATTTATTATCAGAGACGGCGCGCTGAGAGAGGACAGTACCCACCCCCGAATCAGATGCGTCTGCCTCAACCACAAACTAATTGAAGGTCAACCTGAGACAGGATGGGCGCCTGAGAAAAAAGAGCTTTTAGCTCGGAGAAGTCCTGCTCCGCCGCTTTGGACCATTTAAATGAAACCTTAGTTGAGGTCAACTTGGTTAAGGGCAGGGCCAATTTGCTGTAGTTGCAAATGAAGCAGCGGTAGAAAGCCCAGGAAGCGCTGAAGATACTTCCTGGACTGTGGGGTAGGCCAATTTAAGACTGCTTTGATTTTGGCCGGGTTTGCCTTTAGTTCACCCTCAGCCATGATAAACCCCAAAAAGGAAGTGGAACGAGAAGAGCACACTTCTCGGCCTTCACAAAAAGCTGATATTTGAGCAGCCGTTGTAAGACTGCCCGGACATGGACTTTGTGCTCCTCCAGTGTACGGGAAAAAATGAGGATGTCGTCAAGGTAGACGAAGACGAACTGGTTCACCATGTCCCAGAGGACGTCATTAATCATTCGCTGGAAGACACCGGGAGTGTTGGTCAGCCCAAAGGGCATTACTAGATATTCAAATTGCCACAAATGTGTTTTAAATGCCCTCTTCAACTCATTGTCTTCGCGTATGCAAACAAAATGGTATGCATTCCAGAGATCTAATTTGGTAAACACCTGCACGCGCTGAAGAAGCTCAAATGCAGAAGTGGTGAGTGGTAGGGGGAATTTGTCTTTGACTGTAATGGTGTTCACCTCGCGATAATCAATGCAGGGCCGTAAGGAACCATCCTTTTTTCCTACAAAAAAGAACCCGGCACCGAGAGGAGCTCAAGATGGGTGAATGAGGCCGGCGTTAAGGGAGTCTTTGATATAGCTCTCCATAGCCTCCCTCTTCTGCCTGGACAAACTGTAGAGCTGACTGGATGGCAACCGTGCGCCCGGGAGGAGATCTGTAGCAGAGTTGTAGGACCGATGAGGTGGCAAAAAGAAAGACCTAGATTTGCTAAAGACCTCCCCAAGGTCATGATAGACCTCGGGCATGCAACTGAGGTCCGGCGGCTTGGCTGGAGGAGAGGAGATAGGGAGAGTGGGCGAACACTCGGCTGAATGGAAGCATGACGATAGACATAAAGGGCTCCAGGACAAGATTGAATTTTGATCTCAGTTTATTATAGGGTTGTGTTTGCAGAGCCATGGATAACCCAGGGTGACAGGTGTGAATGAACTGGGCAGCACGAAAAATTCAAGGGTCTCGTGATGGTTACCAGACAGGAGAATGGAAACTGGGTCGGTTTGACCAAGTTTGGGTTTGGGTGACCATGGCCAAATTACTGCCGGAAAGGGCCATGACATTTAAAGGGGATGGTAGGACCCTTGTGGGAATCTTCAGCTTGTGAATTAACCCCTGTGAAATAAAATTTTGCTCCGCTCCGGAATCAATTAGAGCAGAGACCTTGAGTTCAGCCCCGGGTTGTTGGATGAGGGCTGGTAGAATTAGACAACTGGGGGGATTTGTTGAAGACCCGCCTGCCAGACCCCCCATGGCTACTGACGGGCCAAGTCTTTTGGCCAAACTGGGCAATTCGGCAACATGTGTTCCGTGGAGCCGCAATAGACGCAGGCCCCCGCCTCGATTTACACTGGCGCTCCTCCGGGGTCAGATGGGCCTGGCCAAGGACCGTGGGCTCTGGAGAGGAGGCTGACCAGCGGAGTGAGAGGACGTGGTGGGGGGGGCATGACGTGGGTGAAGAGGTAGTGGCCCTCTGCTCCTTAGCATGCTCGTGGTACCGATTGTCCAGGCCCAGAGAGGAGGGGTTGATGCGGATGGCCAGGTCATCGCGGAGGTTGGAATTGAGACTCTGGAGAAAGGCACTCTGTAGCGCAACGCCATTCCATCTGGATTTGGCTGCGATGACCCGGAACTCGACCGAGAAATCTGCGATTGACTGATTTCCCTGCCGAAGCACTAACAGCTGGCTCGCGAGATTCCCCTCACTTTCTGTATGATTGAACGCCCGAGAACATTCCTGAACGAACCGATCATAAAAGTAATAGGCGGCCTCTGGACTGCTCAGTATGGACTGGGCCCAATTAAGCACCCGGTCTCTGAGCAGCGGGGTCATAAAATGAATTTTGGAGGAGTCGTCCGGGTATTTCCCCTCCACCTGCTGAAAATAAAGCCAGCAATGAAGCAAGAACCCCTTGCATCCAACCACCTCCCCCACATACGGGGCAGGAGAGGGAATGGAGATGGTTCGGTGGATAGATGGAGCAACCAGAGCAGCAGGAGGAGGAGGAGACGCCGAACAAGAAAGATGGCAAAAGTGATCGGTAACGGTTGCTAATAGCTGGTTAATTGTTTGTAATTGCTCTGCGAGAACGGTGATTTGGCGCTCCATGGCGTCTAAACAGGAGAGAGCCGATTGTTCCCCTGGTGAAATGCTCGCTGAGCCTCAATCCTGGCTGGACCATTCTGTTATGATTTACTAATGCCAGAGACTCAAGTGCAGAGCGTAACTCACCAGAGGAATAATACAATAGACATAAATGAAATGTGTTAAACGATTTATTGTGAAGCAAACAAAATAAACATGCTGAGAGGAGTTCACAGCCTGCAGAGAGAAGAAAAGGGGAAATAGTTAATAAGGGAATATTGGAGAGAGAAGGCTAGAATTGGGAGAAAGAGAGAGGCTTACTATGATGAGCAGAGGGCCTGGCTGTAGAACCCAGTGTGCAGTGGGCGGTGAGCTGAAGGGAGATGATCAGATGGGACAAACAGGTGGAGGGGATGATGAGCTGAAGGGCATTGATCCAGCAGGATGAACAGGTGAGGAAGAAAGTGTCTGGACATGTTGGTTGGAGGTTCAGGTGAGCGTGCGCAACCCCGGAGTGATTCACACTGCTGAAATGGCAGTAACCTGGAAAGGACAAAGACGAGAAGGTAAGAGAGCAGATAACGATCAGAATACAATTAACTTGGCTCAAAGAGATGGCAGTAATACCCAACAGTCCAGTGAAGAAGCATTCACAGACTGGTGCTTATAAAGCTGGCAGAAGAGGCAGCAGCAGGTGTGCACAATCACCCAGATGAGCGCAATCAACTCCGGGAACCGAGAGGAAGACAGGAGGAGAAACACAGAAGGGAGGGGAGCACGCTCACCTGATCATCACACTCTGGTTGTTTTCAGGTAAAACTGACATTAACAATATTTGCTGTGTATGTTAAGTTTCCTTTAGTCTCATTGCAGAGCCCTGGATTCACTTTAGTCACAAGAACTTTGGTTTGATTAATTTTCTGACAGTTGACAATGAACATCAGTTGCTGACAGCTGCAGGAGGCTCAGTTTTAGTGGCATGTAGACACTGGAAACCAAATCAACCACAAAAAAGGTCTAAAAACAACATGAAAGACAGTAATCCTACAAATTAGATAATCATAATTAAAGTAATCATTTGCTTTTCTGTGCAGAAGGGTTTCATGCTTAGATAAAAAATATAAATCAGGTTTGCAGTCTATTCTGTCCAGACAGAAAGTACAGATAAATTAGCAAAGTAAACTTAAAGCCTTTACAAGCTAAATTGAATGCAGTAACTTATATTGCATTTGGGAAATGTCACATTTTACTGCCAAAACGTGTCAAGAAGTGAAAAACAATTTGTTTCCTTTCTTTCCCTGCCATATCCCAGCAGCATTTCTTTTCTGTCATGCATGTGCACATCACAGCTGAATATATGTGTTACAGCCATATGGAAGTGGTGAAAAGTGTGTAAAACGGTGGATGTGGGTGACCACCACCAGGCACTTTTTATAAGCAACAGGAGAAAACGATTTTGTCGGTTGTAAATGACGTGGCTGGTTGAGGCATTTTAAAAGAGGAGCGTTGAACAGCCACAGTCTTGTGTCTTTTGGGCAGAAGTGGGTCGTGATGAGTTACACTCACTCACCTACATGTGCTCAAGTTACTTTTTCACAAAATTATACTTTAGTGAGTAGTTTTGTTGCAGGATACTCTTTACCCTTACTTGAGCATATTATGAAGAAAATAACTAAACTTCTACTCTGTTATATTTGATTATTTTTTTTAAAATTTAACCTTTATTTATACAGGGGGAGTTCCATTGGCAACCTCTCTTTTTCAAGGACGCCCTGTTCATATTCATACCTGGAAGCTGCCCAGGACGACAACAGACTGACCAGGTGACACCGACAACAGGTGACCTTCCGCTCACCAGTCCACTTCCCTAACCATTCAGCCACCACTGCCCCATAGTAAATGGTGTTCTCTTCTACAGTGCTTTTTTCTCATCAATGGATGACCAAAGTGCTTTACAGATTCAGCTGTTCTCTCTCCCCCCCCCCACCACCACACACACACAGAGTGGCCATGCAGGGCGCTGGCCTGACCCACTAGGAGCAACTCGGGGTTCAGTGTCTTGCTCAAGGACACTTTGACATGCAGAGAGAACAGGAATTGAACCACCAACCCACCGACCTCGATCAGAGGTCGACCACACTCTACACCTGCACCACAGCTGCCCCATGTGTCCAGTTTTTCTCAGACATGTTTCCCGCCTTTTTTTCCCTGTAATTCTAAAATAAAGCGAAAATATGATTACTGTAGGCAAAGCAGAAGTAAGCCCTTATGTTTTATGTTATTATTCATGAAAATACTTTTGGTCAAAAATGGTCAGAAATGTGCTTGCTTATACTGTAATAACTCATATTTAAGACTAAATCTTTAGTCGGTTTGTGAATTTATAATTTTATATCTCAATGAAATCAGTGTTGAAATCATTGTTCATTGTTGTCAAACCGCCGGGCGGAAGGATAGCGGCAGCGGCAACACCTACCCTGTGAACGTGATAATTTGAGAAGGAAATGATGTAGACTTTTCAAATCGACACCATAGATATACAGTGGTGTGAAACAGTGTTGGCCCCCTTTCTGATTTCTCATTTTTTTGTATGTTTGTCATACTTAAATGTTTCAGATCAGATTAGACAAAGATAACACAAGTAAACACAAAATGCAGTTTTTAAATGAAGCTGTTTATTACTAAGGAAAAAAAATCCAAACCTACATGGCCCTGTGTGAAAAAGTGATTGACCCCTAAACCTAATACCTGATTGAGCCACCCTTAGCAGCAACAACTGCAATCAAGCGTTTGTGATAACTGACAATGAGTCTTTTACAGCACTGTAGAGGAATTTTTTTCATCTTTGCAGAATTGTTGTAATTCAGCCACATTGGAGGGTTTTTAAGCATGAACCACTTTTTTAAGGTCATGCCACAGCATCTCCATTGGATTCAGGTCAGGACTTTGACTAGGCCACTCCAAAGTCTTCATTTTGTCTTTCTTAAGCCATTCAGAGGTGGACTTGCTGTTGTGTTTTGGATCATTGTCCTGCTGCAGAACCCAAGTGCACTTCAGCTTGAGGTCACGAACAGATGGCTGGACATTCTCCTTCAGGATTTTTTGGTAGACAGCAGAATTCATGGTTCCATTTACTACAACAAGTCTTCCAGGTCCTGAAGCAGCAAAACAGCCCCAGACCATCACACTACCACCACCATATTTTACTGTTGGTATGATGTTCCTTTTCTGAAATGCTATGCTACTTTTTCGCCGGATGTAATGGGACACACACCTTCCAAAAAGTTCAGCTTTTGTCTCGTCAGTCCACAAGAGTATTTTCCCAAAAGTCTTGGGGATCGTCAAGATGTTTTCTGGCAAAATTGAGACGAGCCTTTATGTTCTTTTTGCTCAGCAGTGGTTTTCGTCTTAGAACTCTGCCATGCAGGCTATTTTTGCCCAGTCTCTTTCTTATGATGGAGTCATGAACACTGACCTTAACTGAGACAACTGAGACCTGCAGTTCTTTGGATGTTGTTGTGGGGTCTTTTGTGACTTCTTGGATGAGTCATCGCTGCGTTCTTGGGGTAATTTCGGTCAGCTGGCCACTCCTGGGCAGTGTTAGGAGTAACGGGTTACAGAGTAGCAACTGTAACACTGCTACTTTTGTAGTAACGTGCTGTGTAATGAAATTACTGTTTAAAAATTCAGTAATTCAATTCAACTTTATTTATATAGCGCCATTTCACAACAACAGTCATCTCATAGCACTATCAACTGTAGGGAGGACCCCCACAGTTGCAGAAAGACCCCAGCAATCAGGCGATCCCCTGTGAGCAAGCACTTGGCGACGGTGGAGAGGAAAAACTCCCTTTTAACAGGAAGAAACCTCCAGCAGAACCAGGCTCAGGGAGGGGCAGTCATCTGCTGCGACTGGCTGGGGGGTGAGGGGATAGAGAAGAAGAAAAGAACAGACATGTAGAGAGCAAACAGCACGATGGGGACTCAATCTATGGGAGAGAACAAACAAATGTTAATGACCAGCAAAAAAAAAAATATTTCATAGAGAGTGAGGAAAGGAGTGAGGCCCAGTGCATTACTGGAGGTCCCCCGGCTGACTAAACCTATTAGCAGCATAACTAAGGGAGGGTTCAGAAAACACATGATCCCTCCCTAATTGTAGGCTATATCAAAAAGGTAGGTTTTAGCCCTATTCTTAAAAACAGAGATCGAGTCTGACTCCCGAATCCAGATTGGCAGCTGATTCCACAGGAGAGGAGCTTGATAACTGAAGGCTCTGCCTCCCATTGTACTTTTGGAGATTCTAGGTATTACAAGTAAACCTGCATTTTGGGAGCGTAGTGCTCTGTTAGGATGATACGGTAGTATCAGATCTTTTAAATAAAAAGGAGCCTGATTGTTTAGAGCTTTGTAAGTAAGAAGAAGGATTTTAAACTTAATTCTAAACTCTATGGGAAGCCAATGAAGGGAGGCCAGAACCGGAGAGATATGATCTCTCTTTCTAGTACCTGTTAAAACTCTTGCTGCAGCATTTTGGATCAGCTGAAGACTTTTTAAAGATGTTTTAGGACAACCTGATAATAAAGAATTACAATAATCTAATCTCGAGCTAACAAAAGCGTGGATCAGCTTCTCAGCATCACTCTGAGACAAGATGCTCCTAATCTTGGCAATATTACGCAAATGATAGAAGGCAGTCTTAGAAACAAATTTAATATGTGAATTGAAGGACAAATCCTGATCAAAAATAACTCCAAGGTTCCTCACAGAGCTATTAAGAGAAAGAGTAACTGCATCCAAACTGAAAGTTTGATTTGGAAAGGAATTTCTAAGGTTTTTTGGACCAACAAGAATGACTTCAGTCTTATCTGAATTTAATAGCAGGAAATTACAAGTCATCCAAACTTTGATTTCCTTAAGACAGGCTTCTAACTTGGCTAATTGATTAGTATCATCTGGCTTCATTGACAGGTATAATTGTGTGTCATCTGCATAACAGTGAAAATGTATACAGTGCTTTCTAATAATGTTGCCTAACGGAAGCATATATAAACTAAATGCGTTACAGTTACTGAAATTTGATCAGATCCATTACTCACGTTACTCGTTTTATTAATATGAATAGATATTTTTAGCACAAATAAATGGTAAATGGCATTCACTTATATAGTGCTTTTATTCTCATCTCTTGATGACCAAAGCGCTTTACAGATCCTGCTATCCACCCATTCACACACACATTCACACACTGATGGCGGCGTGCTACCTAATATGGTGCTTCCAGACCCACCAGGAGCAATTAGGGGTGAAGTGTCTTGCCCAGGGACACAACGGTAGGATATCCGGGGAGAGCGAGATTCGAGCCGCCAACCATGTGGTTATTGGACAACCTGCTCTACCTCCTGAGCCACTGCCACCCCTATAAATCTAAACTGATCCAGTGTAGCCGTCAGTCTCCTCTGCAGATCGGTTTCCTGTCCTGCTCACACTAACCCGGTGGGAAGAAATGTGGTGGCGGTGGCGACTTCCTTATCACCTGTTGTCCGAGCGGTGAGTAGCCCCCAACAGCTACTACTTCTGTGGTGAAACATGAGTATTTTCAGAGCAAGAAGCTTGCATTTAATGTCTGCAGTTGTGTAAATATGTAAGTTGTGTAAGTAATTGTGTAAGTTTTCTTACCGCACAGGGAAAAAGTGACTATGATTTGTTGCAGTAAAAAATAGCTTCATCTAAGGTGAACTTTCATTTATATGTGCTTTCAGTTTTATCTTATTCATTTACATGCTGTTGTGATACGCAACTATTTCATAGAAGTAAATCCTCTAAATATGCATTTTTAATGGGCTGGTCCAGGGGTGTCAAACATATGGCTCATGGGCCAAAAACTGCCCACCAGGGGGTCCAAAATTTTTCTCTGTGAATTTACAGCTTTATTTCTAGTAAATTTCTGACTTTCTGATTTCAATAGTTTGTATAAATCTAAGACATTTTTTTCTCTGTAAGACAAGTTTTTTTCTCATCAGTTTTCTTTTTCTTCTTTTTTTCTGATGAGAACAAGGGGCCCTTGATCTTGCTATGTGTGCAAGATGATTTAAGTATGCATTTAAAAGTAACGTGAAAGTTACTTTTCCAAGTAACTAGTTACTTTAATCATGCAGTAAATGGTAAGTAACTCAGTTACTTTTGAAAAGAAGTAACTAGTAACTGTAGCTAGTTACTATTTTTTAGTAAGTTGCCCAACACTGCTCCTGGGAAAGTTCACCACTGATCCATGTTTTTGCCATTTGTGGATAATGGCTCTCACTGTGGTTCGATGGGGTCCCAAAGCTTTAGAAATGGCTTTATAACCTTTTCCAGACTGATAGATCTCAATTACTTTGTTTCTCACTTGTTCCTGAATTCCTTTGGATTGTAGAATGATGTCTAGCTTTTGAGGATCTTTTGGTCTACTTCACTTTGTCAGGCAGGTCCCATTTAAGTGATTTCTTGATTGAGAACAGGTGTGGCAGTAATCAGGCGTGAATGTGGCTAGAAAAATTGAACTCAGCTTTCCAAAGATGTGATAAACCACAGTTAATTTATGTTGTAATGGGGACGGGTGGGGGGGAAATCACTTTTTCACACAGGGCCATGTAGGTTTGGATTTTTTTTTTACCCTTGATAATAAACACCTTCATTTAAAAACTGCATTCTGTGCTTGCTTGTGTTATCTTTGTTTAATATTTAAATTTGTTTGATGATCTGAAACATTTAAGTGTGACAAACATACAAAAAAATGAGAAATCAGGAAGGGGGCAAACACTTTTTCACGCCACTGTATCTATGAAAAATCTCGGATGAGTTCAAACTTGGGTGACCCTGACCTCACGGTCAGAGGTCAGATTTTCCTTAACTCTTGTAAACATGATAACTCCAGAAGGAAATGAGGGTTGATACTGTCATGTATGCCCCTCGGGACAGAGAGAGACAGATCCAAGTGCTGAACTGTTAGTGCCATTTATTAACAGAAAATACAAAACAACCTGCGCATGAACAAAAATGCAAACTTATAGTAACTTACAAGAGTAGGATGAGTCCAAATGAGTCCTTAGACATGAAATGACTGAGCGTCAGACAAGAGGGAATTGACAAAGCTGCTGCATTAAGGGAATGTGAAGCCATCCTTAAATAACAGGCAATAGATGAGCGACAGGTGCATGCCACTGAGTGAACCGGTGACCTAATTAGAACTGCCCACACTTGAGATGGAAAAGGAGCAGGCAGAGAGCAGCTGGTAGGGAGTGTCTGGAGAAAGAGGAAAGGCTCTGTCAAAAACCAGAAAATATACAAAAACTGACAACATAATAATAATAATAACAGACATACAAAACTTAGGAATGAATTGAGTCTGAGCTCAGAGGGAAAATTAGAGCTCAGACTCATGACAGAGCCCCCCCCTCAAGGGGTGGGATCCAGACACCCCCAGGTAGCACCAAAAGGACCCCCCACCAAGAAAAGGGCACAGCAAAAAATCACCCCGGGTGGGAGGTGGGGGAAACAGGTTAGGAAGGGAAAAACAAGAAGGCCAAGAAGAAAAACAAGAAGGCCAGCCGGACGGCCAGATCGAATGAGTCAGGTGGCCTGCTTGAGAAAATGGGCCACCTGACCCAGCAGCACAGTCATTCGGGTGGCCAGCCCGAGTTTTTAAGCCACCAGGACCGGAGGGGTAACCCCAGAGGCGGGTCCCCCACAGGAAGGCCCAGTGACGGGAAGCAGGGCCGGAGGGGGAAGTCCACGATGGCGTCTGGTGGTGGAGGATGAGGGACCACGATGGCATCTTGCAGCGAAGGGAGAGGGGTCACAACGGCGTCTGGCTGAGGAATAGTAGCACCCGCAGTGGCTACGGGCTGGAGCATGACAGCATCCTCAGTGGCTCCAGGCTGGAGCACTGCAGCACCCTCGGTGGCTCCGGGATGGAGCACTGCAGCACCCTCAGTGGACCTGAGCTGGAGCACTGCAGCACCCTCGGTGGACCCGGATTGGGCCAACGCTGCACCCTCGGTGGACCCCGGGCTGGGGTGTAGTGCCCATGGCGGACCCAAACTGGAGCACAGCACCCATGCAAGACTGATGCTGGGGCGTAGCACCCATGAGGGTCCCCGACCAGGACACAGCACCCAACGAGACTCGGAACGAGGAGGACCCCAGATGATGGCCTCGGGCAGAGGGGAAGCTGCACCCACGGAGGTCCCAGGCTGGGACTGAGCACTCACGATGACCTCCGCAGGGGAAGTTGGACCCACGACGTCTCCAGGTGGTGAATCTGGATCCACGGAGGCCTTTGGCTGGAGTAGATCCTTCCCGGAGACCCTGGGAGAAGACTCGGAGACAGACAGAGAAACGTGGTCAGGGTCGCCAGCAGTGGCGGAGCCCGGCGAGGTGAGCCCAAGTGCAACGGGCGGCCGCACCTGGCTCTCCTCACCAAGAGCCAGGCAAGACTGCTCCAAAACAGAGAAGAGAAAAACAACGGAGAGCACTTGCCTGAGCTTGAGCTCCACCGCTGTCCAGGACTCCGATGATCCAGGCAATGATAACTCGGGCTCAGCCCTCTGGAGGTCCAGTTTGGCCTCTAACTCTGCTGCGGCGGCCTCCACAGCAGGCATGATGGTGGTTGCAGTCTTAAGACTCCCAGGCGAAGGGGACCACGCTGGTGGTTTGTCAGCTGGGGGTCGGCTCCGTGCTGGCACTGGAATGGGAACCTCCTGGGCCACAAGGTCCTCCGTCGTCTGGCGGCTTGGTTCTGGGACCGGCAGGCACTCAGAAACGGATAGAGGGGACATGAAGAGGACAGGTGAGGAATTATTGGCTGCAGCAGGTGGGGAGAGCCCAGGGGATTGCATTTCCGGAGTCTCCCTACCGGGAATCAGGCATGGCATATCATCAAAAATTGAAATAGAATGAGATGTTACTTGCCTGTCATCCCGATGTGTGATGTTATCTGCTGCAGCCGGTGAGCAGTCATCCCTCTCCATGTCTATGGGGAGCTTGGGGCCCTCTGAGGACTGAGGAGGAGCCGCCCCTTTTATCACAGAGACGGACGTAGCTGGAGGACACAGGGAGGACCTCTCAGCAGCAAGAGATGGCACCGTAGAAGAGTGGGGGACAGCAGCTACAGACTTGGAGAAAGCTGGAGATTCAGCTGGAAGAGAGAGAGAAGCAGGTGCACTGCTGAGGAGGGCTTCAGTAACGGCGTCAGGGAATGAGCTGTCAGAGAGGCAGGCTGCTTCTTCCAGGGATCCGGGGCTGGATGACGGTGCCGTTATGGACCCGACGACGCACATGCTGGTGCTGGAGCTGGAGAGCTGGAAGAGGAGGAGGGCGTCCATTGAGGGGAGCGCCTCCATGATGGCTCTGGTCCATCGGGAAACGACCCCATTTTCAGCCCGGGGAATGATCGCTGAAACGCGGTGACTGTGGCCAGCAATCCCGCATATTGGGGGTATTTCCAAAGGCCGGGATGCGCCTCCAAAATCCCCACCGCTCCATATGTGCTCCCCCAGACCTTCTTGGGACTGCGGGCGGTGAGCGCTTCATCTGTGTAGCTCTGGATAAAGTCCACCACACACTCTTCCTCCAGGCTTGGAGACCCTGCTGCCAGTCCTCCTTTATTTGGGTGAGGCCGACGAGCCGGGGACATATTGAGCTCCAACGCACAGGTGAGTGAAAAAGTGAAAAAACACAGAAAAGGAAAAAAGGGCGAAAAAACACTAAACAGCAGCTGGACCTTTATTCTGGCAGCAGCTTTCTGTCATGTATGCCCCTAGGGGCAGAGAGAGACATATCCAAGTGCTGAACTATTAGTTCCATTTATTAACAGAAAACACAAAACAACCTGTGCATAAAACAAAAATGCAAACTTATAGTAACTTACAAGAATAGGATGAGTCCTTAGACATGAAATGACTGAGCGTCAGACGAGAGAGAATTGACAAAGCTGCTGCACTAATGGAATGTGTAGCCAGCCTTAAATAACAGGCAATAGATGAGCGACAGGTGCATGCCACTGAATGAGCCGGTGACCTAATTAGAACTGCCCACACCTGAGATGAAAAAGGAGCAGGCAGAGAGCAGCTGGTAGGGAGTGTCTGGAGAAAGAGGGAAGGCTCTGTCAAAAACCAGAAAATATACAAAAACTGACAACATAATAATAATAATAACAGACATACAAAACTTAGGAATGAATTGAGTCTGAGCTCAGAGGGAAAATTAGAGCTCAGGCTCATGGCAGATACAATAATTGTATCTATTACAAATCTCAGATGAGTTTGAATTTCGGTGACTTTGAACTCAAGGTCAAGGTCAGAAGTCAATTTTTCTAAAAACATTGTAAACATGGTAACTTAGAAAGGAAATGACATACATGTTTCACATTGATACCATAGTTCTATCTTTGAAAAATCTGGAATGAGTTTGAATTTTGGCAACTTTGACCTCAGATCAGGTCAAGGTCAGAGGTCAACTCTTAAAATCTTGTAAATTTGATAACTTGTCAATGAAATGACGCAAGCTTTTCAAATTAATCCCATAGCTGTATCTATAAAAAAGTTTTGATTTCAGTGACTGCACAAAAAATCAGTCAGCCAGTGCTCTTAATGCCAGCAGGCTGAGGGATACCACTGCCAGCCACCATTTTTTTTAAAAAAAATTCTGTGTTAGGAAATATGTAATTTATTACTGTTTGCTGATCGTTGTTTATTTGATACAATTTGGATTTTTTCAGAGGGATCATGTGGACAGTTTTCACTTTATTTTGCTCAGACGAACAGTTTAGAGTTTATTAATTCCCTGAAAGAATCATCTTGATCAAAGTTACTCACTTCTCAGGGTATTTTCTTACTCTTACTCTTATTCTAGCAATTTTTTTCATGACTACTCATACTTACAGTTTATTTGAGTATTTAATATGAGGTTACACTACTTTTATTTGAGTTAAGTTTCTGTCGGCTTGACCCACTTCAATGTTTGGGACAATGTGAATCCAATCCAGCATAATGGTTTCTCTGCAAAATATCCAAGAAGTTGTCTCTTTTAATCTTTCAAATGAATCAAATCTGGCAACAGGACAAAATGTGGTGCTCTGGGATCTTTCAAGTTTCAAGCTGCTGATCGCCAGGAAGTTGTCAATCCAAATCAGCAAAGACCAGCAAAGTTCAAATTTCACACTGACTGTAGAACATAAGAACTGTGTATCTTTTCAGTGGACATCAGACGATATGGCAAGACTTAATTCTTTGTTAAAGTTAACAGGAGGGGTACAGCTCTGTGGTTTTCTGCTCTTTTAGGTGCAGTCATGTGGCAGAGGATTCAGATTTGCTGCGCCCTGTTTGCACTGTATTCAGCGGCACCGCCTGCACACATCAACCGGCTGGCACTGTTCCCCGACAAGAGCGCCTGGTGCGAAGCCAAGAACATCACACAGATAGTCGGGCACACGGGATGTCAGCCTCGCTCTATTCAAAACAGGTCAGGATGAAGGCCCTCTCTGTCTCTCTCTCTCTCTCTCTGTGTCTGAATGCTGCTGAAATGTCTTGATACCGATAGATTATGCCCCTCTCACTCTATGTAGACTTGAAATTGATATAATTCAAATTTTCTTTGTTACGCAGCAACCAATTTATCACAAATGCATTTTATAGCTATATTTCAAAACAATAAATTGTAGCTTTTGGTGTTTTCCAATTAGACAAATAGTGACAAATACAGTCTCATCTGTGTGTGTACTAAAATCTGAAAAAATCTAAACATAATAATATGAAAATTTAAAAAAAGTCATAAGCAGAGGTGACTGTTATCAACAGGCTAGAGGGGCTAAATCCTTCGTCTTGCTTGAGATAAAATTATCACAAAATTATAAATTGAAGAAACAAATATACTCAGAACATTTTACTCTATAGTTTAATTAAAAAAAATGGGATTTAGTAACCTTGACAATCCCCCAAACCCAAAATAAAGAATAAAAAGCTGGATTTGCAGAAGTGGGCTGAGTTTTTACATCCACACACACTGTGACACAGCCATCCAATTATATGTGTCCATGTTCATGAGTGACAGATGTAGGACACGCCTCCTTGATTTGCTTCAAATCTGGGCTAAGTGAAATTAGGCCCCAGGATACAGCAGGGTGTCTGCGGGTCCTTAGAAAGTCAGCTTCTCAGTAAAATAAAGAACTTAATTGAGATTAAGCTGTTTCAAAAATAACCACTTTTTAAACACTGTAAAATGGAAAGTAACATTTAGTTTCTCCGATTTTCTGGATAGTGGGTACAAAAACGTAAACAATTGATATTATAGATCTTTTAACCTCCCCAGTCATAACTATTACAAGCCATCACTGGTCATGAGTATAAAAGGTGCATGCATTACTGTCAACAACTCTTGTAAAAGACAATGAGTTTTGACTATTTCACAACAGTTTCCTAAACCCAAGCCCATTAATTTCTACTAAAGACTTAATGCCGTATTACAACGACGGGGTCAGTTGATCAGTTGTCACTGACGCAGAACGTGTTTTGGGGCGTTTCCAAGGTCATTATCACAACGGCAAAAAAACTCATTTTCCACCGGCGCATGACGCAAAGAGGCCAATCTTATCATTCAGAGGTGTGTTTTGGATAATCCAATCCAAAGCGCTCCTTCCCATCCCTTTAATGCAAAGAGGCATTAAAGGGATGTGCTGACCAACGCTTGTGTGTGTCAGCCAAAACACACGTGATAGTAATGTTGCCTGGTAATAAGGAAGACATCAGTCACAGTTGATTATATTATTGATTATTGTTGGTTATGTTAGAAAGAATAAATGGTGAAGAATGGGCTGAAAAAAATAACTGAATTGTTTAATGTGGATGGATGCAACACAGGCAGGAAGAAAAGAGGATGATGCCTGTGCAAATTTTCATAAACTTTCCTTAACGATGGCGTGGAAGTTGCTCCCGGCTGTGGGGAGATGGCGTGCCCCCTCTCCTGTTGCTTTCGCCGACTGAGGGTCTTCTCCTATCCATCCTGGGTAGGTGGAATGAGGAGGTACAGGAAAATATCCAAAGGAAGAGATTAGCAAAGAAAAAGTGGGATTGTTAGGGAGATGAAGAAAGTAGACAGGAGTATTTGGAATCTAGGCACATGGCAAAGAGAGAGGTGGCAAAGGCAAAGGATAAGGCATATAGTGAGTTGTATGAGAGGCTGGACATTAAGGAAGGAGCAAAGGAGTTGTATCGACTGGCTAGACAGAGGGAATGAGCTGGAAAGTATGTACAGCAGGTTAGGTTGATTAAGGACAGAAATGGTAATGTACTAACAAATAACAAGAGTGTGTTGAGAAGGTGGAAGGAGTACTTTGAAGAGCTGACGAATAAAGAACATGAGAGAGAGAGGAGGATAGATGAAGGAAAGATGGTGAACAAGGAAGTCCTGAGGATTAGCAAGGTGGAAGTGAGGGCAGCTTTGAAGAGGATGAAGAATGGAAAGGCGGTTAGTCCAGATGACATACCTGTGGATGTATGGAGATGTTTAGGAGAGATGGCAGTGGACTTTTTAACCAGATTGTTTAACACAATCTTGGAGAGTGAGAGGATGGAGTGGGTGGAGACGAGTGTCAGGGGTGATTTGTGACAGAAAGTAGCAGCAAGAGTGAAAGGGAAGATTTACAAGACGGTAGTGAGACCTGCTATGATGTATGGTTTGGAGACGGTGGTGCTGACAAAAAGACAGGAGGTGGAGCTGGAGGTGGCAGAGTTGAAGATGCTAAGATTGTCATTGGGAGTGACTTGGAGGGACAAGATTAGAAATGAGTATATCAGAGGGACAACTTACATTGAGCGGTTTGGAGACAAAGTAAGAGAGGCAAGGCTGCGATGGTTTGGACATGTGCAGAGGAGGGGTAGTGGATATACAGACGTAGACAAAATTGTTGGTACCCCTCTGTTAATGAAAGAAAAACCCACAATGGTCACAGAAATAACTTGAATCTGACAAAAGTGGTAATAAATAAAAATTTTATGAAAATTAACCAATGAAAATCAGACAATGCTTTAGAATTGTGGTTCAACAGAGTTATTTTAAAAAACAAACTCATGAAACAGGCCTGGACAAAAATAATGGTACCCTTAACTTAATATTTTGTTGCACAACCTTTTGAGGCAATCACTGCAATCAAACGAATTCTGTAACTGTCAATGAGACTTCTGCACCTCTCAGCAGGTATTTTGGCCCACTCCTCATGAGCAAACTGCTCCAGTTGTCTCAGGTTTGAAGGGTGCCTTCTCCAGACGGTATGTTTCAGCTCCTTCCACAGATGTTCAATAGGATTTAGATCAGGGCTCATAGAAGGTCACTTTAGAATAGTCCAATGTTTCGCTCTTAGCCATTCTTGGATGTTTTTAGCTGTGTGTTTTGGGTCATTATCCCGTTGCAAGACCCATGACCTGCGACTGAGACCAAGCTGTCTGACACTGGGCAGCACATTTCTCTCTAGAATACCTTGATAGTCTTGAGATTTCATTGTACCCTGCACAGATTCAAGACACCCTGTGCCAGATGCAGCAAAGCAGCCCCAGAACATAACAGAACCTCCTCCATGTTTCACAGTAGGGACAGTGTTCTTTTCTTGGTATGCTTCATTTTTGCGTCTATGAACATAGAGCTGATGTGCCTTGCCAAAAAGTTTGTTTTGTCTCGTCTGTCCATAGACATTCTCCCAGAAGCTTTGTGGCTTGTCAACACGCAGTTTGGCAAATTCCAGTCTGGCTTTTTTATGATTTGTTTTCAACAGTGGTGTCCTCCTTGGTCATCTCCCATGAAGTCCACTTTGGCTCAAACAGCGATGGATGGTGCGATCTGACACTGATGTACCTTGACCTTGAAGTTCACCATGAATGTGTTTAGAGGTTGTTCTGGGCTCTTTTGTTACCATTCGTATTATCCGTCTTCTCCTGCGGCCATGTCCAGGGAGGTTGGCTACAGTCCCGTGGATCTTAAATTTCTGAATAATATGTGCAACTGTAGTCACAGGAACATCAGGCTGCTTGGAGATGGTCTTATAGCCTTTACCTTTAACATGCTTGTCTATAATTTTCTTTCTAATCTCCTGAGACAACTCTCTCCTTTGCTTCCTCTGGTCCATGTTTAGCGTGGTACACACCATGTCACCAAACAGCACAGTGACTACTACAAGTTTGTAGACACCTGTGATGTTAATTAGAGGACACATCTTGGTTGAACATGTCCCTATGGTCACATTATTTTCAATCTTTTCTAGGGGTACCATCATTTTTGTCCAGGCCTGTTTCATGAGTTTGTTTTTTAAAATAATTCTGTTGAACCACAATTCAAAAGCATTGTCTGATTTTCAATGGTTAATTTTCATAGAATTTTTATTTATTACCACTTTTGTCAGATTCAAGTTATTTCTGTGACCATTGTGGGTTTTTCTTTCATTAACAGAGGGGTACCAACAATTTTGCCCATGTCTGTATTGGACAAAGGATGTTGAAGATGGAGCGGCCAGGCAGGATGAAAAGAGGAAGACCACAGAGAAGATTCATGGGTGTAGTGAAAGAGGACATGAAGAGGGTTGGTGGTACAGAGGAAGATGCAAAGGATAGGGTGAGATGGAGGCAGATGATCCGCTGTGGTGACCCCTAAGGGGAAAGGGGGGAGGAGGAGGAGGAAGAAGGAAGAAGAAGAAGAAGAAGAATCTGGCATGCTTACATTTTTATTAATGTTCATTAGTATGTAATGTCCCTTTCAAATTAACATTAAACTTTAAACTACTGTTTCTTTACATGATCTGGATTATATTAGATAGTACATAATGATACATATTTCATTTAACCTTGTCTAACACATTTGTGATAAATTTATATAAAAAAATGTCTCTAATTTTTTGAAACAAGGCCACAAATTTATGATGGAAAAAATGTGAATTAATAAAGAAAAAGTGACAAAGTAATATGAAAAATGTTGCTAATTTACAGTACATGAGAAAAGAAAAAAAATATGGATGAAGGGTCACAAAAATAAGATGAAAACCTCACTGACTGGCAAAAGTAAAGTCATTTCTCACAACTCAGCTAACTTTTTTTGCAGACACTTTCTTACTCAAGTAATTTTATGGTAACTACTACTACTTACACCTGGTAACATGACTGCTACATGAGTACAGTTTCATGGCTACACTACCCACCTCTGTTCTTCTTACATTTACGAATTAAAATGTGGGACTTTGATGTGTCCTGATGCAACCAGTTATCCACTGCTCTCACTTCAGGCTTGATTGAGCCAAGCCCGCGAAAAGAAATAAAGAATAATGCACTCTTCCCTCCTTGTTGCAGAGCCTGTTTGGGCCAGTGCTTCAGCTACAGTGTCCCCAACACGTTCCCACAGTCCACCGAGTCCCTGGTGCACTGTGACTCCTGCATGCCTGCCCAGACTCAGTGGGAAGTGGTAAGAGTTATTGCACTAAGGCCCGTGTAGCAAACCCACACCAACACTGACTTGTCCAACTCACACACAGACTACAGAGGTTCTGATACACAAGATACGGAAAGCACGCACAGCTCATTGCCAACACAAAAGCAGGGAATGGATGTCTTGATAGGCAGAATAAAATAGGTCAATGTGAATTCTGAGCCTTTATTTCTTTTATTGGTGTAAAGTTCATTGTCCCTCTTAGGCAGAAGGAATCCACTCTTGTGACAACAAAGGCTTTGTGGTGTGGTGTATGTAGTTTGGAGGGCTGCCAGGTAGACTGGGCGGGTGGGACCACAGGTGAGGTCACCTCATGTTACACTGGAAAATATTCTCTCTGAGCAGGTAGCTGTTACCAGATAGTTTAATTAATTTTTCTTCTTGTCGCACAAAAGGGCCAGCAAAGGCTCGTTTACAGCCGCACCTTCCTTTTAATTATCGGGAAATGGATGTTTGTGTCTGTGATCGTGATTGTTGTTCCAGGCATTTAAACAAAATTCAGTCTGAAGCAAAACAAAGTCAGCTCTCATGAAAGAGGATCCTGCTCCCTGTTGCTTTGGCTCTTGATAAAATAGCTGAATGTTCATTTTCGTTGGATAATGGAAACAGAGGGGGGAGTTTGTGTGAGGTCTTGCTGAGCTTGTGTAACGCCGGGATCTGCACGGACGGTTGTGTATTTTCTGTTTATTTTACATAACAGTTATGGTTTTGCATTTAGAATTTAGGAGTGAGGACACTGGTCAGCAACTTCTACTGTGGAAAGATTCATTTAGAATAATTTTAGCCTATAAAGTCTGCATTTAAATGAATGTAAAACAGCTGAATTGTTATAAACTGGTTGAGCAAGTTTTTTTTTCTCTTAAATGACATTTTTCCTCATCACTTTGTCTTGAGAATGTGCAGCTTTTGTCATTAATTTGCAGTTTTGCATATAAACTTGTGTTTTTGTTTCTAAATTTGTGACTTTACTTATATATTCATACAGTATGCTCATATATTTTATGTTTTGTGAGTAAATCTGAGACTTTTTCAAATAAATTTCTGACTTTTTTCCAAAAGTTTGTGACTTGTTTAATGTGAAGTTGTAGGAAGGTTTGGAAGGTTTTTCTCTAATATTTGCAGCCGATTTAATTTTTTTTTTTAATTTGTTCATCCATCCACAATGTTTCCTCTGGCTTAAAGACTTTGGCGCAGTTGCAACATATTTTCCGGGAAGGGGGCGGGGGCAGAAAACACACGACACTATTGTAACCGGAATATGTTGATTTTATACTATTTCTTTCTTTTAAAAAAAAATTTGCACAGTAACTTTACATATGGAACTTACCATATGGAGTATTGTACAACTGAGGCTTGAATGTTGGATTATTGGGTCAGTTGGGGTCCCACCCAGACGTCCTGTGTTTGGACTTTTTACTGGTGTCATCCTTCTCTCCTCCCTCTGCTCTCACCTCTCCTGGACCCTCTGCCTGAACACTTTCCTCTCCTTGGCTCCTCTCTTCTGTCTCATCTTGCCCTTTCTGAGCTCTGTCTGTTTCAGGTTCTCTCTCTGTCTATGGTGGTATACAAACAGGTTAGAAAATATCAAGTGTCATGTTTTGTCCTGCAGGATTTTTTTTTTTTGTCATGGTTTACATAAATGACAAAAAAATGTGTATTTTTTTGTATTTTTATTCTAGTGTTTCTTTTTTCCATTGAGAGAGAAGGGAAGAGAAAAAACATTCATAATAGTAATTTACTGATGCATACTTAAATTATATGATCAGAGGTGGGTATAGTAGACAGAAATTCTACTCATGTAAAAGAAGTGCTATGAAATTAATAATTAAAAGTAGACAACCAAAAATTTCTAGTTGAGCTAAGGGTACAAAGAGCACCCACTTAAAAACTTGAGTAATGACTTCACTCTTGAAGGTTTGAGCTTTTTTCTCCAAAATTTACTTTTCTTTGTAAATTTATCCAAATTTGAACCATTTTCCTCAAATTTGCAATTTCCTCTTGTAAAATGGACTTTTCTTGTACATTTGAGACTTTATTATAAATTGGATTATTTTATAGCTAATTTTTGTCTGTTTTTTTTTTTTAAATAGAATGACTGTTTTTTTTGGAATAAATTTGAAACAGACTGTGGTAATTTTTATTTTTACTTTTTCATTGTAACAATTTACATTTTTGACCATAATTTTGCAGTCAGAACAGAACAATAATTTAACTCTGATTTCAAAGAAAAAATATTAATAAAATTTTATTTAATGAAATAAATTAACTTAAATGACCAAAGATGCAGTTACTTCTGTTATAATATTTCTATATCTAACTAACTAACCTGCACTTATATAGCGCTTTTCTAGTCACAAAGACCACTCAAAGCGCTTTCATTAATACTAACCCTCTATTCTAAGGGCCTATAGGAAACAGATATCTAGGGACAATTTAGAACAGCCAATTAACCTAACATGCATGTTTTTGGCATGTGGGAGGAAACCGGAGAAATCCCGGAGTAAACCCACGCAACACGGGGAGAACATGCAAACTCCACACAGATCACTGTTGGTCGGGGGCTGGGATCGAACCCACGATCCCACGATCCCCACAATCCCCCGGCCAAGGGTAAACTGTGCTGCCGCAGTGCTAACCACTGCGCCACCGTGCAGCCTATATATTTATAGTTTTTTAGAACTCTCCTCACCACCCAGACAGCAGGAAAAACCTCCCTTATTTTGAAATCCAAATGTTGGCACGTTGTTTGTCTGAAGGTTGCTGATAGATTAAAGTCATTGACTTTGTGAATTTTGTCATCTTAATTTGCCAGGTACATAATAATGAACATAAATTAGTTAATTAATAGTAACTAAGGTAAAGGTAAAAACAGCTCCTTTTCATTCTTGTCTGAAATAAGAAAAACAAAAAACTAATAATTAAAAAGAATCTCTTAGAAAAGCTAGAACGAGTTATTACTCTGCATTAATAGAAGAGAACAAGAATAATCCCAGGTTTCTTTTCAGTACTGTAGCCAGGTTGACAAAGAGTCAGGACTCTGTCAATCCTAGCATCCCCTTAGAGCTTACTAGTCAGGACTTTATGAACTTTTTCAATAATAAAATTTCATCCATCAGAGATAAAATCAATCAGATTCTTCCCACAGTTAACTTAAATACTGTATCTACTACAACTCCTTCTATTGATGTCTGTCTTGATGAGTTTACTCCAATCGACCTTTGTGAGTTAGACAAAATAGTTTCCTCATCCAAACCTTCAATTTGTCTTTTAGACCCTATTCCTACCAGGTTATTTAAAGAAGTCTTCCCACTTATTGGGAGCTTTATTCTTCATATAATCAATTCTTCATTGACTTTAGGCCATGTACCGCAGGCTTTTAAAATGGCTGTAATTAAACCCTTACTCAAAAAGCCAACGCTAGATCCAGGAGCTTTAGCTAACTATAGACCAATCTCTAATCTCCCTTTCATTTCAAAAATCTTAGAAAGAGTTGTTGCTACGCAATTATTTGACCACCTGCAGGGAAATGGTTTACTTGAAGAGTTTCAATCTGGGTTTAGAATCCATCATAGTACTGAAACAGCCTTAGCGAAGGTCACTAACGACCTCCTCATTGCATCTGATAATGGACTAGTTTCTGTACTTGTCCTTTTAGATCTTAGTGCAGCTTTTGATACTATTGATCATAATATTCTACTTGATAGATTAGAACACTATGTTGGACTTAATGGAACTTCGTTGCAGTGGTTTAGATCTTATTTATCTGATAGGTTCCAGTTTGTTCATGTAAATGATGAGTTTTCTTTCAGCTCAAAGCTTAGTCATGGAGTTCCACAGGGATCTGTGCTAGGCCCTACTCTTTTTAGTTTATATATGCTTCCGTTAGGTGACCGGATCATCACTTCCTTGTGGTAACGTATCGTCACTTCCTGTTTTGCTGTCTGCCTGTGTGGTTTGCTCTCCAGCTCTCGAGCCACTAGCTATGGCTACTACCTCTCTTTCCTCTCCTCTGGTGTGCTCTCTCTGTCAGATGTTTAGCTACACCTCTGCCTCTTTTAGTGATAACGGTAAATGTAATAAATGTTGTCTTTTTGAGGCGCTCGAGGCGAGGTTGTCTGATTTGGAATCCCAGCTCCGCTGCATTGAAACACCGTCTGCGCCAGTTAATCTCGACGGACGCCCGTTAGCTGCAGCGGAGCTAGCTAGCTTAGCCCCCCCTGTCACCGGTTCCCCGGCTCTCCTCAGCAGCGAGGAGACTGGGTGGGTGACGGTGAGAAGGAAGCCTAGTCGCAAAGCCCCGGTTCACCACCAACCTGTTCACGTTTCTAATCGTTTTTCCCCGCTCAGCGACACACCCGCTGAGGAAAAAACTCTGATCATTGGCGACTCTGTAGTCAGAAACGTGAACCTAGAGACTCCATCGGCCATAGTCACATGCATTCCTGGGGCCAGAGCAGGCGACATCGAGTCAAATTTGAAAATGCTGGCTAAAAGTAACTGTAAATATTCCACAATTGTTATTCACGCCGGCATTAATGACATCCGTCTCCGGCAGTCGGAAGTCACGAAACTTAATGTAGAATCGGTGTGTGACTTTGCAAAAACGATGTCTGCCACTGTAGTATTCTCTGGGCCCCTCCCCAATCTGACCAGTGATGACATGTTTAGTCGCTCGTCATCCTTGAACCGCTGGCTGTCTGTGTGGTGTCCTAAAAATGACGTGGGCTACATTGACAATTGGAGCTCTTTTTGGGGAAAACCTGGTCTTATGAGACGAGACAGCATTCATCCCACTTTGGATGGTGCTTCTCATTTATCTAACAATCTGGCATCTTTTTTATCCAAATTTCCAAAACCTTGACTACTCAGAGTTGGGACCAGGAAGCAGAGTCGCAGTCTTACACGCCTCTCTGCAGCTCCTCTTCATCCGCCACCCCTCAGCTTAGCCCCTGACTTCCCCATCAGAGAATCGTTGTCTGCTCCCTCCAAAGTAAATAAAAATATAATGTATAAGCATCCCAAAGTGATAAAGCAAAATATTGGTAAAACTCAAATTAAACATAAAGCCTCTAAATTGAATGATTTGGCCTCTGTTCCTCCTCATAATTTAAAAATTAAATGTGGTTTATTAAATATTAGGTCTCTAACTCCCAAGTCTCTGTTAGTCCATGATCTGTTAATTGATCATCAGATTGATTTAATTTCCCTTACAGAGACTTGGTTAGGGCAAGAGGATTATGTTGGTTTAAATGAATCAACTCCCTCTGGTTATTTAAACTGTCAAAATCCCAGAAGTTCTGGTCGTGGAGGAGGAGTAGCATCAATTTACCATTCCAAATTACTAGTTAATGTAAAGCAAAAAACATGTTATAATTCCTTTGAGGGCCTGGTCCTCAGTGTTGGGCACTTTAGCAATTCCAGGTTAAACCCAATTTTATTTGCCATAGTTTATCGTCCCCCATCAACCTATTCAGAATTTTTATCCGAATTTGCTGATTTCTTAGCTGATTTAGTGCTGAAATCTGATAGAATAATTATAGTAGGGGACTTTAACATACATGTGGATGTAGATAGTGACTGCCTTAATGTGGCTTTTAATTCAATATTAGACTCGATTGGGTTTTCTCAGAAAGTAGGAAATTCTACTCATTACCTCCACCATACATTGGACCTTGTTCTGACATATGGCATAGAAATAGAAAATCTTGTAGTGTCTCCTCATAACCCTGTACTGTCAGACCATTGTCTGTTAACCTTTGATTTTACTATTTCTGACTATTTGGCTCCTAAAGAAAAATATTATCACAGTAGATGCCTCTCAGATGATGCTGTTTCCAAATTTATGCAGATTGTTTCCTCTATGCCATGTGTCAACACAACGGAAATAAGCTATAGACAGCTTGCTCCTTCTGTAATTGATAACATGGTGGATAGTGTTTCAGCTTCTCTGCATCAGGCTCTAGACTTGGTGGCCCCCTTAAAAAAGAAAAAGTCTAATCAGAGATTTTTAACTCCTTGGTTCAACACAGAAACTCGTAGCTTAAAACAGAAGACTCGTCAATTAGAAAGAAAATGGCGCTCTACTAATTTAGATGAAATCTATTTAGCTTGGAGAAATCATCTTTTAATTTATAAAAAATCTCTTAGAAAAGCTAGAACGAGTTATTACTCTGCATTAATAGAAGAGAACAAGAATAATCCCAGGTTTCTTTTCAGTACTGTAGCCAGGTTGACAAAGAGTCAGGACTCTGTCAATCCTAGCATCCCCTTAGAGCTTACTAGTCAGAACTTTATGAACTTTTTCAATAATAAAATTTCATCCATCAGAGATAAAATCAATCAGATTCTTCCCACAGTTAACTTAAATACTGTAACTACTACAACTCCTTCTATTGATGTCTGTCTTGATGAGTTTACTCCAATCGACCTTTGTGAGTTAGACAAAATAGTTTCCTCATCCAAACCTTCAACTTGTCTTTTAGACCCTATTCCTACCAGGTTATTTAAAGAAGTCTTCCCACTTATTGGTAGCTTTATTCTTCATATAATCAATTCTTCATTAACTTTAGGCCATGTACCGCAGGCTTTTAAAACGGCTGTAATTAAACCCTTACTCAAAAAGCCAACGCTAGATCCAGGAGCTTTAGCTAACTATAGACCAATCTCTAATCTCCCTTTCATTTCAAAAATCTTAGAAAGAGTTGTTGCTACGCAATTATTTGACCACCTGCAGGGAAATGGTTTACTTGAGGAGTTTCAATCTGGGTTTAGAATCCATCATAGTACTGAAACAGCCTTAGCGAAGGTCACTAACGACCTCCTCATTGCATCTGATAATGGACTAGTTTCTGTACTTGTCCTTTTAGATCTTAGTGCAGCTTTTGATACTATTGATCATAATATTCTACTTGATAGATTAGAACACTATGTTGGACTTAATGGAACTTCGTTGCAGTGGTTTAGATCTTATTTATCTGATAGGTTCCAGTTTGTTCATGTAAATGATGAGTTTTCTCTCAGCTCAAAGCTTAGTCATGGAGTTCCACAGGGATCTGTGCTTGGCCCTACTCTTTTTAGTTTATATATGCTTCCGTTAGGCAACATTATTAGAAAGCACTGTATACATTTTCACTGTTATGCAGATGACACACAATTATACCTGTCAATGAAGCCAGATGATACTAATCAATTAGCCAAGTTAGAAGCCTGTCTTAAGGAAATCAAAGCTTGGATGATTTGTAATTTCCTGCTATTAAATTCAGATAAGACTGAAGTCATTCTTGTTGGTCCAAAAAACCTTAGAAATTCCTTTCCAAATCAAACTTTCAGTTTGGATGCGGTTACTCTTTCTCTTAATAGCTCTGTGAGGAACCTTGGAGTTATTTTTGATCAGGATTTGTCCTTCAGTTCACATATTAAATTTGTTTCTAAGACTGCCTTCTATCATTTGCGTAATATTGCCAAGATTAGGAGCATCTTGTCTCAGAGTGATGCTGAGAAGCTGATCCACGCTTTTGTTAGCTCGAGATTAGATTATTGTAATTCTTTATTATCAGGCTGTCCTAAAACATCTTTAAAAAGTCTTCAGCTGATCCAAAATGCTGCAGCAAGAGTTTTAACAGGTACTAGAAAGAGAGATCATATCTCTCCGGTTCTGGCCTCCCTTCATTGGCTTCCCATAGAGTTTAGAATTAAGTTTAAAATCCTTCTTCTTACTTACAAAGCTCTAAACAATCAGGCTCCTTTTTATTTAAAAGATCTGATACTACCGTATCATCCTAACAGAGCACTACGCTCCCAAAATGCAGGATTACTTGTAATACCTAGAATCTCCAAAAGTACAATGGGAGGCAGAGCCTTCAGTTATCAAGCTCCTCTCCTGTGGAATCAGCTGCCAATCTGGATTCGGGAGTCAGACTCGATCTCTGTTTTTAAGAATAGGGCTAAAACCTACCTTTTTGATATAGCCTACAATTAGGGAGGGATCATGTGTTTCTGAACCCTCCCTTAGTTATGCTGCTAATAGGTTTAGTCAGCCGGGGGACCTCCAGTAATGCACTGGGCCTCACTCCTTTCCTCACTCTCTATGAAATATTTTTTTTTTGCCGGTCATTAACATTTGTTTGTTCTCTCCCATAGATTGAGTCCCCATCGTGCTGTTTGCTCTCTACATGTCTGTTCTTTTCTTCTTCTCTATCCCCTCACCCCCCAGCCAGTCGCAGCAGATGACTGCCCCTCCCTGAGCCTGGTTCTGCTGGAGGTTTCTTCCTGTTAAAAGGGAGTTTTTCCTCTCCACCGTCGCCAAGTGCTTGCTCACAGGGGATCGCCTGATTGCTGGGGTCTTTCTGCAACTGTGGGGGTCCCCCCTACAGTTGATAGTGCTATGAGATGACTGTTGTTGTGAAATGGCGCTATATAAATAAAGTTGAATTGAATTGAATTGAATTGAAAGAAGACAAAATGAATCAACTTGAGCTCCTAACCACACCTGCTAGCTAAGCGACTCTTCCATTATTGCTCCTGTTACCAGCGGGTTAAAACCATGATAAATGCCTTCACTGCTTACATAACTCTTCTGCTTTTCTGTGCATTTAAAGTACTTTAATAAGCTCATGCTTCTCTTGGACAGCGACGCTAGTAGCGAGACACTCTGCTTGCCGACTGGAGCTGTCACGCGGGTGGGGCGCTTCTGAACTCTGCGTGGATGACAGTCACATGCGTTGTTCGTGTGCGTGCTTGCTGACTGTCATTCCTTCATATTTTTTTCTTAAATTTATATTTTCTCACAGAGTGGCGGGATAATTTCAAGCGTGGCAGGTTGCCACCCGGAAATGTTAACAGAGGAAACCCTGCATCCATCCATTTTCTACCACTTTTCTGGGGATCTGGGTCACGGAGGCAGCAGTCCAAGCAGAGAAGCCCAGACTTCTGTCTCTCCAGCCACCTTGTCCAGCTCTTCAGAGAGGATCCCAAGGCATTCCCAGATCAGCTGGAAGACATAAGGCCCTATTTCAATGATCATCCCTGGAGTTTTCCACGGAGTCTGCCAAGGTTTGTGGCTTTCTGTCCCAGTCCCTCCCAGGTGGGAGGGAAGGAGGAGATCTGGCGTGGCTTCCCGGCACCCGCTCTCGGCAGCTGCTCTAACGAGCGCACTGTCTACTGGTAATTTGATGGCGTGGCGCAAAGCGTAAAGAACTGACAATGCGCTGAGAGAAACTAACAAAAACACTGGCATACGGCAGAAAGTCTGGCGGAAAACTCCGCGGATGATCAGCTGGAAGACATAGGGCCCTATTTCAATGATTTCAATGTTAGAGTGGCTGCTGAGAGCGGGGGCCAGGAAGCCACGCCAGATCTCCTCCTTCCCTCCCACCTTGGAGGGACTGGGACAGAAAGACGCAAACCTTGGCAGACCCCCACATGAGACGAGGAAGACCATCGGTCGGTGAAAGCAACAGGAAAGGGAGCACTCCATCTCGGAGCGACTTCCACACCTTCGTTAATGAAAGTTTATGAAAGTTTGCACAGGCATCATCCTCTTTTCCTAAAGTTCTGCACTACATGAAATGCACATTATATTAAACCATTCATCTGATTTTTTTAGCTCAGCATTCTTCAACGTTTGTTCTTTCTGACATAACTAACTGGGCATCAACTATGATTGATGTCTTCCTTATTACCAAACAGCATTTCTATTGTGTGTATTTTGGCTCATACGCGGGCTTTGGTCAGCACAAAACCCGTCTTAAACCATCATGATCACAGTCCACTTTAAATAATGCACCTCATTGCATTAAAGGGATGGGCATGAGCGCTTTGGATTGGATTATCCAAAAAACACCTCTGAGTAATTACACCGGCCTCTTTGCATCATGCGCTCAGCAGAAAGTTCATTTCTATGCTGTTGTGATAAGGAAATTAACTTGGAAACACCCATAAATGTGTTCTGCATCAGTGACAACTGACTGACCGACCGTGTCGCTGTAATACAGCCCATAGCCTCTTCAGCGTGTCCTGGATCTGCCCCAGGGTCTCTGCCCAGTGGGACATACCGGAAACACCTCAAGTGGGAGGTGTCCAGGAGGCATCCTGATCAGATGCCCAAACAATCTCAACTGGCTCCTTTCGATGTGGAGGAGCAGCAGCTCTACTCTGAGCTTCTCCTGGATGACTGAGCTTCTCACCGTGTCACTCAGGGTGAGTCCAGCAACCCTACGAAGAAAGCTCATGTCAGCCACTTGTATCCCCGATCTCATTCTTTCAATCATTACCCAAAGTTCATGCCCGTAGCTGAGGGTAGAAACATAAACTGACTGGTAAATTGACAGCTTTGCTTTAGAGCTTAGCTCTCTCTTCACCATGACAGACAATACAACGTCTGCATCACTGCAGATGCTGCTCTGATTTGTCTGTCAATCTTCTACTCCATTTTCCCATCACTCATGAATAGGATCCCAAGATATTTGAACTCCTCCACTTGGAGCAGGACAATGCAATCCACCCTTTTCCAGGTGAGCACAATGGACTCGGACTTGGAGGTGCTGATTCTCATCCTGTTCGTTTCACATTCAGTAGCAAACTGTCCCAGTAAATCCTGTAGATCATTGCTTGATGAAACCAACAGGACAACATCATCTGCAAACAGCAGAGATGAGATCCTGTGGCCACCAAACATGACACCCTCCGTTCTTTGGCTGTGCCTAGAAATCCTGTCCATAAACATTATGGACAGGATCGGTGACAAAGGGCAGCCCTGGCAGAGTCAAACTCTCACTGGGAACGAGTTTGACTGATAGTTGGCAATACAAACTAAACTCTCACAATGGTCGTACAGAGACCAGACAACTGATAGCAACAAGCCCGATACCCCATACTCCCGAAGCACACCCCACAAGAAACCACGAGAGATGCGGCCAAATGCTTTCTCTAATTCCACAGAACACATGTAGACTAGTTGGGCAGCTTCCACGAATCCTCGAGGATTCTTAAGAGGGTGAAGAGTTGGTCGAATGTGACACAACCAGAAATGAAAACCACATTGTTCCTCCTGAATCTGAGGTTTGACCAACAGCCGGAGTCTCCTCTCCAGTACCTTGGCATTGACCTTTCCGGGGAGACTGAAGATTTAGCTTTTCCTCATCAATTTGCATTTTTTTTCCTCTTTAATTATTGACTATTTACCAGTGGTGGCTCTGGCACACAAAGTCCAGTGGGGTGTAATAAACACTAACAAGTAAACTACTTTCTCAGTGATTATAAATGCAGATGTACCTCCTGTAGTCATGTCACACATTGATGTGATGGGGTAAGCCGAAGCAGAGACAGAGCCAATGGTGTTCACTGAACTGCTATTGTTAAACTGTAATAAATTACAAATTCAAACTTAAGTAGTTAACGATCATTTATAACACATCCAAAGTAAAATTCCATAGCAGGGAAACCCAAGATTCTTTACTAACAGTCAAAACAACCTTAGAAATATTGTTAAATAGACCAGTGACATTCACTTGAAAAGAAAGGCTGCATGTCGATCTTTCATCTGAACGAACTTGTCAATCACTTTTTTTGTCAATCCACAAATGAATTTGTTTTCAGTTGATAGCAAGTTCATTTAACCTCTGCTGCCGCATGGTTTTGTATTTAAATGCCTTAATCTTTTTCAATGTTGGAAAGATTTTCTCTGACTCAGGAGTGGTAACCGGTGTTGTGGCATTTTCCACATACTTTCATGTTTATCAAGCCGTTCAGAAAGACGCTTCAGATCCATAAATTCTGTGGTGTTCCTGGTTCAAGCAGTGTCACCTCTAAAGATAAGGCAAGGAAAGCAGAAAAGTAACTTCTGGCAACACATCAAGTTAGTCATGTTTTTCTTCTGAACTATTCCGGGTTGAAGGAAATGATTTTTTGTATTTTCCTGATTAAGTGATGTTTAAATCCTTTTCCCGGTGCAGTCCCAAATGTTTAAAGGGGTCACTGACTGCACTTTTTACACATTTTAACAGCGCACTCATGTCTTAATCAAGTGCTTGTGACATATTTTGTTCACATTTTCTGTAATTTTTTTTAATTATGGAAGCAAATTTGTTTTTTATTTTTCTTGGCTTTCTTCTTCTTCTTTTAGATTTGACTGGCCGTTGCTATTTACTAAAAAATTGCTTGGGTTTTCTCTCGGATTTGCAGCTTTTTTTTTAGTTGTGACTCTGAGAATTTTAACTTTTTCTTTTCAAATATGCTATTGTTTTCTCATGAATAAATAACTACTATTAAAGGCCCTTAAATTGGCAGAGTATTCTTTTTATTTTCTATAAATTTATGATGTTTTTACACATAAATTTGTGAGGAATTTCTATAAAAATGTTAGTTTTTTCTTAACATTTTCCAACTCTTTTTCTAATAAGTGATTTTATACTTGTAAATTTTTGTAAATTTTCAGCTTTTTCCCCCCAATTAAGTATTTTAAATTTGCAGCTATTCTTGTACATTTTTGACATTTTTCTCATCAATTTGCATCTTATTTTCTGATCACTTTTAAATCTGCTTCATGCAAATTTGCAACCTTTTCCTGTGATATTTATTTATTCATTCATTCAGTCATTGTTTGTCAAAGCCACTGGGAGCCAGGGGTTTTAGATTAAGTAAGACTCTGCTTGTTAGTGGAACCAAACATACTCTCCATTTACAAGTAGTACTGTGTATCTTAAGATACAAAAACAACAACAGAATAATCTTATTTAAATAATGCATATGCCAGTTTACTGAAAGCGAGTATATAAATGTGTTTGCATGTGTTCTCAGGTGACTCTGGATTGTCCAGGCAGTGAAGAGTCTCCTCATGTGGATAAGCTGGTAGAAAGGATCTTCCACTGCAGCTGCCAGTCCTGCAGTAAAGAAGGTGCCCAGGAGGGGGCGGTAATGCAGCTTTATCCAGCAGACAACGGCCTGGACGCAGCCCCCGCTTTATCCGACAGCGGCGTCCAGTCTCACCATCTCCTCCACTCAGATTCTCACCCCCACAAGCACGTGCACCTACGCGCGGACCATCACACACTACCGCACACGTCAGACGGAGGGTAGGTCGGCCCGCCGTCCGTCCGACTGCGCCTGTGACTTTACTCTCCACGCTCCACCCTCCAGTTTGTAGTTTTGTAAAGGCACTTTGAAGATCTGTTTTACAGCATTACTGTCAAAGGACACACACACACACACACACACACACACACACACACACACACACACACAGAGTCATGCTATCATGAGTATTGTTTATAAGCTTGTCCGAACACACCCGCCGCCCGTGCACTCATTTGCTGATTAACACACAAATACTTGTGAAGTGACTAGAGTTTGTTATTCAGCTGTCATCTCTGAACCTGCTTTACATACAATAAATGTTGTGATAACTCCCATTTGTTTTTCTTGTGTTCCCGTCCAACTCTTCTGCTGCTCTCTCACATTTATTTATATCGTGGAATGGGGAAAAAATTTTGATTTGGCGCGAACCCGTAATGTGCACCCGTTAAGCACTTCCAAATACAAATGAGCGTTCCCGTTATGCGGCCAAGGCACATGGTTCTGTTTTCTCTGATCAACACAACTAATCACGGACGAACTTTATAGCTGGCACTTATTGGAGCGCCCTGCTGTTTTCTGCTTTGTAGAAATCTAATTTTACTGAGCCACAAGTAGATGAGGAGCTTTGATAGGAGGGAGGGTGTTCTATTATTTTTTTCCATTATGACTGTATTATCATTAATCCTTTTTAAGGGATTTAACTACTGATGTGATTTTGTCTATTACAAACCTGAGGTACTTGTGAACTTCCACCCCATTCACTCCATTTGTTTATTTTATTCTTAGTCATGACACAGAAATGCAGCAATTTTTATTATTTTAGTTACACAGGACTTGTACTATCTGGACACTTATGGTAATTTAGAAATTTTACAGTGATGTCTGTGTTTCATGCTGCACATTCACGTGGGATTAAAAAAAGTATTTTTTCACTTGGCATCATTGACATCAGTCATTATACATCTGCTGCTGCTAGCAGAAGGAAAGGACCAATGGCATCAAAAAAGAAAAGACACCACTAGATGCAAATATGGTTGCGGGACAGTAGTGGCTCAAGAGATTGACTGGTTTGTCCAGTAACTGGAGGGTTGGTGGTTTGAATCCTGCTCTCCCAGTGCTCCTGTTGTGTTCTTGGGCAAGACGTTTTACCCTCCTTGCCTCCAGTGTTCATGACACTGGTGTATGAATGTGAATAAATGTTTGCTGGTGGCTGGAAAGGCCTTGGCGTTAATTGACAGCCACATTTCTGTCAGTCTGCCCCACGGCAGCTGTGACTGTGGCAACGTTTTAAAGACCCTGACAAGTGAGTCTGTAAATGTTTCGAGTCTACCAGACCAAACAAAACTGTGTTATTAAGTGTCCAGCCAAATTTGAATGTTTAAAAATATCCCCAATTATGTAAAAACAGCTTTAAAAATCTTGAAAAATCAGCCAGGCCTCTCTGCTCTGTGATGGTGGGGCACGTCTGCAGCAGGTCCCGAAACCACGCCCACTCCTGCCAAAACCACGCCCACTCCCAGAACAGTGTCAGGTGTCAGCTGTCAGTGCCTTGTTACCTCTGCCAGGCCAAAGGCCAGGAGGAGGTTATGTTTTTGCCGGGGTTTGTTTGTCTGTCTGTCTGTCTGTCTGTCTGTCTGTCTGTCTGTCTGTTTGTCTGTTGGTTAGCAAGATAACTCAAAAAGTTTTGGACGGATTTCGATGAAACTTTCAGACCTTGTTGGAAATGGTACAAGGAAGAACTGATTAAATTTTGGGGATGATGCGGATCACCGTCTGGATACAGGAATTTTTTAAATGATTCTTTAACATTGTGAGATACGGCCATTTTCAACATGTGTGCAGGGGCAATAGAGGGCGCTGGTCGTCGTGTCTGATGAACATAAACTCCGCCTACTTCAAAGTTTTAGGCACAAAGGCACGCAGAAAAACAGTGGTGGGCAGGGCCCGCCACAGTGCCTGTGTTTGCGCTACGCTGCAAAAACTGACACGGGCAGCTGTCCGGCGCCGGATTATTTGGCAGAAATTCCCTGGCCAGCCATAGGGGCTGCGCAAAAACCAGCTCTCTGCCGGGGGAGGCTTCCAAATCCTCTTTTTTCCGCGGAGCGCAAACCCAATAAAACCCACGGCAACCATTATCGCACCTTCTTTTGTCCTACGGCTCCGGAACAGAGAGGAATCCCGGCACCAGTAATGCTGCGCCTGATATGTGTGACTCTAATGCTAAAAGTGACTGCATCAGGGATTTTCCACCTGAAGTCGCACTTTGCTACACAGCGCCACAAAAACTGTGTAGCCAAATTCCATCGATGGATGAACATTTTCAGCCAGTGACAGAACCGACGCCTTCCAAATCCAATGCATCACTAGCAGAAGTGATGTTTTGTCATTTTGTGGCAGAGCACAATCTACCCCCATTGGTGGCAGATCACTTCAGTGATTTGGTGCCAACATTGTTTCCTGACAGCAAGAGCACTCAATTTTTTTGTGCTACTTGGCTTATTATTTTCACATTACCAAAAAGTTATGGCTCAACATTGTGTCCATATAAGTGTACATTTGAATAAATATGTTTGAAATAGTTCATGTTGCAGTTGCTGTTTGCTTAGTTTTTGTTTGTTTGTTTGTTTGTTTTTGCTTCAGTTTTCTTTCATCTGCCGATAAATACAGTTTTTAAGTACTCAGTACAGGTGTGAAAGCCCCCCCCCCAATAAGGGAGGCATGAGGTCAGTACAGGTGTGAAAGCCCCCCCAATAAGGGAGGCATGAGGTATGCCTTGACAGGTCGCAGCCTGGCACTTTGCAGATGGAGGAGATGGACACAACAGGAACACTTCAGTTTATTACCTCCGCCAAGGAGGTAATGCTTTTACTACTGAACCACTAATCCTATCATTGTGAATCCAATTGCTAGTCATATGTTTTCATGGTCAAGGAATCTGAAAACCTACACACAAACACAGTATGGGGGGGAACTGTGGCGCTTGGCGGAGGTCTGCGCTCTCCGAGTACTTTTCTAGTTTATAATGTGCTCATAATTTGATTTATGCAACTTTTTTTGTAAAATTTTCTTCGATTAAAAAAAGTGTCAGCTGTCAAACAGCTGAAACCTGGGGAAAAAAACCTGGAAATATACAGTGTATCTTTCTGAGCCAGAAGAGCCACATAAGCTAACATTATTTCTAAACAGTCCCTCCAGGATTTCACAATGTTGCAATCGCAGCAATTCCCACAAAATTTGAACGTTGTCCAATCACTGCAACTTTTTCACAATTTTGGACAATTGTCAACTTCCGCCAATTTTGTCAATCAAATTTATCCCTGAGCATCACTCAAATGTGGACGTCATCAGGCTAACCAATCAAATGCATTGCTGCACCGTGCTCACTTCCGTGTTTACAGTGAGTATAAACGGAACACAATAGCAAAAAACAGGGTGTATGATTAAAAAAAAATACTCACCTGCGAGTTTTTTCCACACGTCCCTTTCTCCGTCTCCCCCTGCCCACCGGTGAACATATCCTTGAGTCTCCGTGCTGGCCATGTGTACGAAGTACTGGGTTTATGTTGAAAAAAGTCTGCCTGCCTGAAAGCACTCCTGTCATGGGAGTGCGCGAAGGAGAAACGCTGTAAAACCACAAACAAACAAGCAAATACAACACTACAGCCAGTGCTGTTACATTTTATGCATCTTTAGAGGTAAAAGCCACTGCTACAGCCTATCAGTGAGTTTTAAAGCTGTGATTCTCCGGTCTGGACACGAACCAATGCACGATTCAGACAAATCCCCAGGGGCCTCATGTATAAACGGTGCACATGCACAAAAACACAGTGTATGCTGATTTTTACGCACACAGTGGGATGCATAAAAACAAACCTGACGTGAGAATCTGCGGGCCAAGCCGCAAAGTTTTGAGCTGCTGTGAGAAGTCGCGGCCTCTCCGCAAAATTTTGTTTGACTCTATCAGGTGGATCTGTTAAATTACAAAACAGCTGAAAAAACAAAATGTGTTAAAATAATGTTTCTACTTCAGTTAAAATGATTTGTCTGCAAATTATTGGTTGAAAAACATGATTATTATTATTATGTGATGTATTTCCATAACTCTTCTTATTGAGCACAGTGAAACCCTGATAAATAATAACTAATTTCCCTCAGATAAAACCTGCCTCATTCATGGACCAAATCCCGTGCCACTGGAAATTGGATCCTGTTTCTGTAAATGTGACACTATGGAGGAATAAAGTCAGGTGAGGTAAGATGAGCTGGAAGGTTGCAGAGTTTTATTTCCTCCATCAAAATGAGACACACTTGTAGCGCTGTGCGCTACAGTGGTCTGTGTGTTGTGCTGTGTTTGCTGCATTGTGTCTTTTATATGTTATACAAACAGAGAGAATGCATGGCACATTAGCATATTGATATACATATCAGTCAATACATATGATTAGCATGACCACTGGCGCCCGGACGTCTTCTCCTTAATCCAGGGATGTAAAAACAATAGTCCATTGTGCTGGTTGTCCCCCCAGGGGTTCTCTGTCAGTATGTGAATGGTCCTTTGCTTCATCTGGACCTGTTGCTGAGTGTGAGGATTGAATGTCCATGTAGATTGTGGTAGGTCACCACAGGGCTCCCTCCCAGAACACTCAGCAGGGGCTGTGACCCCCCCCCCCCCACCGTCGTTTGGGCTGCAGCTTCGGTAGAACTGTCCTGCTGTAGAGGAGGAGGGGGAGGGGTGGAAAGGACAGTGTGCTCCACTCCGAGTTCCAGCACGTTGAACGGCCGTGGATCGTGGGCGACGGGGCCGGTGTGCATCGTGTGAAATGGAACCGGACGGCAATCGGCCGGCTTTAGGGAGTGAGGTGCGGGAAGAGCGCTGTGGAGGAGGATGGGAAGGGTGAGGGGGGTGGGAGTAAGTGAGTGCCGGCCCGGGACGTCAAAGGTGTCTGGGCCACGCAAAAATTGTGTGTGGATCCGCGATTCTGCGATGGTGAGGGACTTTCCCGTTAAACCTGGCGGTGATCCACAGCGGCTGTGAAAAAAAAAATTACGTCTCTGACTCCTCTCGCGGCTCGATCCAGCGAGGATGTGGGGAAGGCGAGCGGCCAAATTCCCCGAGGATGTGTAGCAGCTGTGGAACAACGGCAGCTGTGTGAGGGACCTGGCTGTTTGGCTTTTAGGTGTGGGAAGCAGCTGTAAAGCCACTGGGGACAGCAATCGGCTAAATTCCCCTTGTGCGTCTTGGCTGAGAAACCCATACCAAGTTCTGTGTGCAGGCTGCCCGTATGCTTCAGGTGCGTGAGCAGCCCTAAAGGTTCCAAGGCTGGCGATCGGCCGTGTTTCTTGGGCATGTGCAGTGGCGGAGGACGCTGTATCGGTTTGTGGAGCCAGCTTGACCCTGTGCGTGGCCCATGCGTGGCGCAGTGACCACATTAGCTGGCAGTTGCACTGTCCTCGTAATCCTACGGTGTGTGTGCGGGGCTTCTGTGTGCGGGAGGTCCGCTTGTCGCGAGCTGAGTCAGGGTCGGGGAGCTTGGTGGAAATCAATGCAGTTGGCATCGATGTTTTCCCCGTTCAGGCTGCTTCCTTCGTTTCGCTCGTGTCGCTGTTCATGCTGCGTGTCGGTCCAAGCGCTGCCCGCTCCGGGGAGCGCGCTCCGGTGAGGATGAAGAGGTTGCAGGCGTTCTCTGGTCCTCTGGGATCCACAGCGCGGTGAGAGGGAGCAGACGGTCATTCTCCCTCGTCAGGTCACCATTGTGGAGGTAAAAGATCAGGCGAGGGACGCACCATGACGCGTGCTGAGGCTTCCCGTCCGGGTCATCTCTGGGGTATTCACCTTGTGTTCCATTCTTCGTCAAGGGTCACCAGTGTGGAGGAATAAATTCAGGCGAGGTACGACGAGCTGGAAGGTTGCAGAGTTTTATTTCCTCCATCAAAATGAGGTGCACTTGTAGCGCTGTGCGCTACCGTGGTCTATGTGTTGTGCTGTGTTTGCTGTGTCGTGTCTTTTATATGTTATACAAACAGAGAGAATGCATGACACATTAGCATATTGATATACATATCAGTCAATACATATGATTAGCATGACCACTGGCGCCCGGACATTTTCTCCTTAATCCGGAGATGTATAAACAATAGTCCGTTCTTCTGGTTGTTCCCCCAGGGGTTCTCTGTCAGTATGTGAATGGTCCTTTGCTTCCTCCGGACATGTTGCTGAGTGTGAGGATTGAATGTCCGTGTAGATTGTGGTGGGTCACCACAACACAGAGATAATAAAATTTACCAGAGGCTAAACGGTTGACTCACAAGGCAATGCCACAAATCCATCTCTTCTGGGAGGAATTCTGTTCCGCAAAATACAAACTAATCGAGTCCCAGCTCCAGCGCAATATGTGCTGAGGCAGCTGGATTGCGGATCCCTGCAGGTGAACCCCATTTGCTGTAACGGTGACGTCTGCAGCTGTATCGGAGTGAAGAGATGTTTCCATAGTCTACAATATCTCTTTGGAGACTACAATCTGAAAATAAAAGGATTTTATTTTGTGCAGCTCTGTGTGTTCCACCTTGCTGTCATGGGTAATTTGGATTCTGACACAGATTTGGTTTGTAGTAACTGGATTCAGCTGTAAGATTGGAGTAGTTTTCAGTGGTGTTTATTTACTTTATTTTATTTACTTATTTAGTAGCATCACATCTGTCTGTGCGGATTACCGGGGCTTTCACAGCATTTTTTTCTTGTCTCAGCAGCCCCCCATCACCCCTGCAACACTGTCATTGAGTAGTGATCCATCTACTGACTTTAACTTTAATGCCACATCATTTAATTTTATTTCAGGCTGAGCCAGCTGCATTAACTGCCAATGTAACATGGCCCACTCAATAAATTTAGGTTTATGGTTGATTCCGGTGGGTCAAAAGAAAAGAAAATATTTCTTTGACCTCCACCTCCGTTATCAACACCTCAGTATCACACTCCATGAAGTTATTATTTTTTTATGTTGCGCTTTCCTGCAGGATTGATGATCACTGTTTGACAGAAGAGTGACAGAAGGGGCGTTTTTCTTCATTTACATAGTCATTAGTGGGAGGAACCGAGGCGGAGTAAAGAATCGTACACGTGTGCTGGTTTTCACGGTGAAGTGGGATGTATAAAGAAAAGAAGCGAAGAATCGGGCACGCGCACAGTTTTGTACATCTGAAAATTTCTGTGCGCATGTACTTTTCAGATTTTGTGAGAACGCCATCTTTAAGTATGAAACCTGCACAATCCTTTATACATGAGGCCCCAGGACAGCACCGCAACTAAAGCCACACTATCAAAAAAAAAAAAAAAATCCTGTGAAATCCTGGAGCGCATGCGTGGCTGGTATTGGGGCAGTGACGGGGCGGGGTTAGGTCTGTATTATGTAGAGCAGACCCGTTTTAGACCCGCCCAAAAAATCCTGGCAAGAGAACTGCCAGAAAACTGTTCAACAGTTGAGCTATGCTGTTTAGCTCTGCATACTTATAAGCCTTTTACCATAAGTGAAGCACCACATTTGTAATATATACTGTGGAGAAAATAAGTATTTAACATGTCAACATTTTTCTCATTAAGCATATTTCTGATGGAGCCACTGACCTAAGATTTTCAACAGATATCAGTAACAGCCCAAGTAATCCATACATACAAAGAAATTAAGACAACTGTGTTCACAAAACAAGTTAAATTTAATAAAGTGGAATAACACAGAGAATAAGTATTGAACACATGAAGAAAAAGAGGTGCAAAAAGGCATAGAAAGCCAAGAAACCAGCTGAAATTGTGATGATCAGGCGAGCGTGCTCCCCCTCCCCTCCTGTTTCTGTTTTCCTGGCTCCGGAATGAGCAACACACCTGCGTGATTTGCTGCACCTGCTGTTCTCTGGGTCGCCAGCGTATTTAAGGTCCAGTGTGTGGATACGGCGCCGCTGAACCATTGGGTATTGCTGCCCTACAACTACAGTTATGTTGTTGGCTTAAACTGATCTGTGTGTCTTACCTCATGTGTCTTCTCCTCCTCAGGTTTGCTGCCTTCTCAGCGGTGTGTCCTCTGGGGCTGGTCACACTCACCTGATCCTCTTCTTGAAGACATTGGATTCTCCACCCAGGTCATCTGCCTTTTCCCTTCACCCCCTGGTCCCATGCAGGAGTTCCCTGCCGGGTCCTCTGCTCCACACAGTAAGCTTTAACCTCCTTTCTTATTCTCCTCTTCTTGGAGTTTCTCACCTCTAACCATCTCTCTCTTTTCTCTCCCCCCAGGCAGCATGCGTTCCAGTATGCTCCTGAGTTTTGGATGTCTACTTAAGTTTGTATCAAGTTTGCGCTGTTCCTTACTTTTGCACTTTTAGTTAAGTTTGTGTATTTTGAGTTTTGTGGGTTTTCATTAAAGTTGTGTATCTCTTACCGTCTGAGTCTGAGTGTTCTTCTTCTTTTAGATTTGATTGGCGGTTGGCAACCAGCTTACAGGTGCATTACTGCCACATACACTACCTCTAGATCATCACTCTACTGCCACTTGATGTATTCTGTATCACACTATGTATAATTCAAGAAATCTCTGTGTGTCTGAGTGTTCATCTGGTGTGGTTGCTCTGCGTTTGAGCCTCTCTTATGTTGAATTATGATAGAACGGTCCAGCCAGGATCGAGGCTCAGCGGGTGTTCCACCGGGTGAGCAGTCGGCACTTTCACGCTTGGACGCCACGGAACGCCAGGTCATGTTCCTATCTGACAAACTCCAAACAATAACTCAACAATTGGCAACCGTCACCGAGCATTTGTGTTGGCTTCCTGGTGCGGCGGCTCCCCCTGCACCTGCTGCTCCGGCAGTCCCTTCCATCTGCAGGACCATTTCTGTTGCTTCACTTGCCCCCTATGGGGGGTAGGTGGGGGGATGCAAAGGGTTCTTGCTCCACTGCCGGCTTTATTTCCAGAAGGTGGAGGGGGGAGTATAGGGAAGTATAGGGTCAAAATTCATTTTGTGACCTTGTTGCTGCGAGACCGGGTGCTCAAGTGGGCACAGTCCGTCTTGAGTGGACCGGCTGGGCCCCTTTACACACTTGAATGGTTTGTGCGTGAATTCTCCACGGCTTTCGACCATTCAGAGAGCGAGGAGAATATTGTTAGTCAGCTGATGGGACTCTGGCAGGGGAATCGGTCCGTAGCCGATTTCTCTGGCGAGTTCTGGGTCATTGTGGCAGACTCTGGATGGAATGACGTTGCTCTGTGTAGGGCCTTCCTCTTTGGCCTGAACGCTCATCTCCACGACGAGCTGGCTATCCGAGTATCTCCCTCCTCTCTGGATGAGCATATTGCACAGGCGGTGGCCCTTGATAACCGGTTTAGGGAGCATAGGAGGGAGCAGAGGGTCGCTGCTTCCCCGTTCGCTCCACAGCCGGCCCCCCCATCCTCTAGTGCTGCTCCGTCGGCGTCACCCGAGCTGATGGTCCTTGAACTCAGAACTCAGAAAGGATTTATTGCCAAGTACATTAACAGTAAACAACTGATAACATACGAGGGATTTGACTTGACACTGAAAACAACATGCATTTCCGGTGACACAGCAGCGTCGATAACGCGCCTGTCAGCAGACTAGGAACAGGAAGCATGGGGAAGAAAAGGATAAACACAATAGGAGAGAGCAAAAAAGCATTGATTGTCAGAATACCGGTCATTAAATGATCAATATTATGATTACAAGAAAAAAAGCCCTCAATGCACAATTAGCAGACATAGAATGTATACAAGACACAAAGAGAGCAGTGAGTGAATGATCTTCTCATCAGTTTATTGAGTCAGTATGAGTGTAGTGTTGAGTGAAGGTGTTTATATCAGTTAAGAACAACAAAGTCTCTTCAGCAGGAGTTGTTGTGTCTAGCGTCTGGCACTTTGTCCTTGAGCCAGGCAGCTGGCTGTCCATAAGAGTCAATGCAGCTCAAATGTTTTGAAAACAAAAAACTGCAGATAATCTGGAGGACTTGATTGTAAGGGGCAGGTCAGATAAGTCGAATAGTACTGTTCCCAGAGAAAAAAAAACTTTATATTCTCTTACAGATTCAGTACTTTAATCCTTCAGTGCTGGACGTTGAATTCTTCATGGACGGCTCTCGGCGTGATCATGATGTAATCCATTTTCCTAGACAGTTCTCCATTAGCCGCTGTCAGAGTCCTGCCCATTTGTTCAATTTGATGGTTAAGCCTCGCCTGGTCAGCATTTTGATAGGCTCCCTCCATCTTCATCAATTTATGGTACACCAGAACAATCCCAGATCCAATCAGAAAGATTCCGATTACCATTGCTACGAAGATGTATAAATCTTCGACATCTTCGATAGAAAGATCACACAGGCACAAGAGTTTCCAATTACTTGTGTCCTTCAAATAGCCTGCAGCCGCTGTTCCTGCGGGGCAAACTACCTCCCCCGGGGCACTTTTCCTCGTTGAAAAAATAGTGTCAATTGCGTTCAAAATTGGGCTTATCTGACTCCGGAGGAATGCCGGCATTGAGAGAGGGCGGGGGCGTGCATGTATTGCGGGGCCACTGACCATGTAATATTGAAATGCCAAGCTAAACCAAAAGATCTGGCCCGTCAGTAACCATGGGTGGGGGGGGGGGGTCTGGCGGGAGGATCTTCCCAAAATCCTCCCAACCATTTTGAACTCCTGGTCCTCATTCAGTTACCGGGGGCCAAGTTCAGAACCTCCACCCTGGTTAATTCAGGGGTGGAGCAGAATTTCATTTATCTGGCACTGGTCCAACAATTTCAGATTCCCACCAGGAACCTCCTGATGCCATTGAATGTCTGCCATATCTGGCAGTAGGATTGCGGCGATTACTGCACAAACTGAACCCGTTTCGGGTTCAGTGTACTTACCTTTATATAAAGGTAAGTACATGTAGATTTAATGTTACGTCATCATTGTTCAAAATTCAGAGAATTTCAAGACATATAAAAGAATTTTGCTTCATATAAAGCGAAAATACCCATACATGTAAACAAAAATGTATAAAACAACACATGGCCATAAATCAAAAAGTTGACCTGATTGAGCAAAACCAATGTGATTTTTGGATTCAGCACATCAAAACTGTCCTAAATCAGCTAAAAAAAACTTAGACAATAAATTTGGTGTTGACCAGTGTAATATATTGGAGTCAGGGCTCCATTCCTTCCTGGAGCTTCTTTTGCCTTTCTTTGTGTCTCCGCTCTGCTGCATGCTCGCCCTCTCTCCCAATCTCCTCCCCTCTGGCTGAGTCAGAGGATCTCAGCTCTGTGCCCGAGGTCTATCATGACTTAGGGGTGGCCTTTAGCAAGTCTAGGGCCCTATCTTTACCACCTCACCGGGCCTAAGGAGGCTATTGACCTCCTTCCGGGCAAGCGGCTGCCATCCAGCCAGCCAGCTCTACAGTTTGTCTGGGCCGGAGAGGGAGGCGATGGAAACCTACATTAAAGACTCCCTCAGCGCTGATCTTATTCATCCATCGTCTGCTCGTCTCAGTGCTGGGTTCTTTTTTGTGGGGAAAAAGGACAGCACGTTGTGGCCATACATTGATTACCGCAAACTTAACGCCATTACCCATAAGGATAATGTAACCCAGCTGAGAAAATGACACTTTTTCTCAGATTTCATTCGTATTAATGAAAGTGTGTGATTTTATTTTGAAAACCGACTATCTTGGGGAAGAGGAAGTGCGATCCTCGTCATCCAACTTTTAAATTTCCGTTTCATGGTCATGTTGGGTGATCTGGGTCTTTCCATTCGTTAAGAGCGATATTAGCCCCGCCTTCTGAGTAGAGGCAGCAAGCGCGCACTCAGAATTCGGTCTTTCACGATATGAGAGCGGACGAGAGAGAGGCTGTGAGCGATCTGGTTCACACTGATACCTCTTCTTGTTGATGGGAGCACGAGTGTGAGGGGCATTGTGGCTGTGTCCTTTGCTGTATTCACACTGATACCTCATCTTGGCTAGGTTGTTTTTTTTTGGTTGCCGATCAAGAACCTTCTGGATCCTGGATTCTCTCTGAATGGAGATGGCGAACCTGACCCGAGACTGAACCGAGATCTAACCAAGATCTCGATTGAAGAGCACCCTTCCTCTCTCCAGTGCCCAGGATTCAAAGTGGTAACAACCCAAGTCGCCGCTTTAAAAGAGGAAAAGAAACCTGAGTCTGGAGATACAAGATATCTTGACTGGTCAAACGACTAACCCGAAAGGACAAACAAACACTGAGCTCAGTAGGACATCTTTGGGGTTTTATTTCATACCGGCCGTTGTACATTTGTATAGTGGTAAATTGTCTGTATATATTGCTCACTTTTTTCCTATAAATAACAACCATTATTGCTCATTTCTTGCCTCCAGCTATTCCATTCCACACTCACTTTAATTCCCTATTGTAACCCTTACGAACCTAGCAACTGGTCTACACTTAATTATTTCCCTTATCTAATTAACATAAGGCAAGGGTTACAATAAATATCCTCTGCCCCTAATAAACTCAGCTTTTGAGCGTCTCCAATGGGCACGTTATTTCACCAAACTCGAACTCTGCAATGTGTACCACCTGTTCCGCATGTGGGAGGGAGAAGAGTGGAAGACGGCATTCAAAACACATCTGGGTCAATTTGAATACTTGGTCATGCCATTCAGGCTGACCAACGCCCCTGCCGTCTTCCAGCAGTTGATCAATGATGTCCTGCGGGACATGGTGAACCAGTTTGTCTTTGTTTATTTGGACGATATTTTGATTTTTTCCCGCATGCTGGAAGAGCACGTAGTCCACGTCTGGACTGTCCTGCAGCGGCTGCTGGAGAATCAGCTTTTCGTTAAGCTCCACTTCTTTCCTGGGGTTCATCATTGCCGAGGGTGCGTTAAAGGCCGATCCGGCGAAAATCAAGGCGGTAGTAGACTGGCCAACCCCCCAGTCCAGGAATCAACTCCAACGCTTCCTGGGCTTTGCCAATCTCTACCACCAATTTATCCATGATTACAGTAAGGTGGCTCAACCTCTGATGCAGCTGATGTCAACCAAGAGTCTGTTAAAGTGGTCCGAGGCCACTGAACGGGCTTTTGTAACCCTGAAAGACCTCTTCACCAACATGCGTGTCCTAGCACAGGTGAATCCTCAGGCGCAGTTCGTGGTCGAGGTGGATGCTTCCGACTCGGGGTGGGCGCTGTTCTCTCCAAGCACTCCAGCTCCAACCAGAAGCTCCATCCGTGTGCATATTTCTCTCGGCTGCTAACACCAGCTGAGAGGAACTATGACATGGGGGACCGTGAACTGTTAGCTATTAAGTTGGCGTTGGAGGAGTGGAAGCACCGGCTCAAGAAGGCCAGTGTCCCCAGCTTGACAGCTTGACAGTTCGTGAGATCCCGTGATGGCAGGCAAAAAAACTGGTGTGCCCCCACTTGATAACCTCGCTGTGTAAAAAGGAGGGCACGTACAGCTGGTCTGGTAGACCTCCCTCCGGGATGGGTTTGGAGGACTGGGCCCGCTGGACCCTCTTCTCGATCACCCACGAGAAAGCCCTGAGAAAGCAGGAGGAGGGAAGAATGGTCTCTGGGGGAGAGGCAGCAGCTGCAGAGGGAGAAGAGGAGGAGGAAGAGCCGGGAGAGAAATGGCACAAGAGGGCGTCAGCCTTGGCTTTACGGGACCCTGGGCGGTACGAGATGATGAGATTGAACCTAAGGAAGAACAGGATCCCCCAGGCCTGCCGAGAATTCAACCGTCTGGCAGATCTAAGATATTCTAAATTTTTATGGTCTGTCCAGACAATGAAATTAAACTCTTCTTTGCCAGCCCTCTCTGCCCTCCACAAGACCCCCCACCTCCCCCCGAGTCATCGATGGTCAAACTACCTACACTGTTCAGAAAATCCTGGATATCTGTCGACGGGGCCGTGGTCGCCAGTACCTCATCCACTGGAAGGTGTATGGTCCCGAAGACAGAATCAGAATCAGAATCAGAATCAACTTTATTGCCAAGTATGCATTACACATACAAGGAATTTCACTTATCACTAGGTGCGCTCGTGTTAAGCGCGCCCTAATGACGCGGCAGCCATACAAGGCACCTCATTCAGTGGGGGGTAAAGAGGAGGAGGGGGGAAGGGAGTGACACATTGGGCAGAGAGAAAAAACATAGTTTATCAAAATATGGCTCGAATGAGCCAGATTGTGATCACATAGAAAAAAACCCTCTAAGCACACTTACAGACAATACAGATCCACACATTAACAAAGCAAAGGAGAGAGACCAGTGTGTGTATGTCAGTCATGTGATATCAGTATGAGTGCAGTGTGAATGTATCAGTTACTGGTGCACAACAAAAAAAATCCTCTCCTAGGCAACGGCTAGATGTTATATTCATGTATTCTAAATATAGATAAGCATGTCCACAGAGTCCATCTCTCTTCAGTGCATGCCAGATGGTAAACTCCATGTTAGTCACATGATAACGCTGTCCTTGGAGAGTTCAGACTTGCTGCACATCAGCAATTGTTTGGGTTGAGAGAAGCCAAAACTCCCTTCTGCTTTATCTCTTCTCCTGGAGGAATGAGATCACTCAAGGACGCCGAATCAAGGCCTAATAAGCACAGTTCACTTAGAGCATAAAAATTTCCTCTCTCATGCGATTCTGTGCATCACAATTTACATACATAGGCTTTAAAATCGCTGGTCGAATTGTTGAAGAAGGAGTTTCGCCGGGTCCGCATTTTGATTAGCTCGTCCAACTTCTTTAATTTTCGATACACCAGGAAAACTCCAGAGCCAATCAGCAGAAATCCTGTGATCATGAAGCCAAAACAGGTAGATGTCTTCCACATCTTCAATCGAATCACGCAGACACATGAGTTCCAATTGTTCCATGAGTCTCTCCACTTGGGCTCCCCCTGGCCCGATTTTCTGTTAAAAACTGGTGTCAATAGCATTAAAGCCCAGCTCACCAATTCCATAATTTCCGTTTGGGTCGAGATGCAGCAGAAGAAGAGCGAGACACAGACAAGACACAGCAAGCTGGGATCAGTAAGGGGAGGAGGAGAAGGGAGAGGAGAAGAAATGCGTCTGCTCTCTCTGAAAGCCGGAAGAAGAAGCCCAGGTCCTGGATTCCAGGCTCTTACATCTTGGACAAGGGCATGGTGTGGGCATTCCTTCGAACGCACCCTCGGAAGCCCAGTGGGATGCCAGGAGATGCCCCTTGATGGGGGGGGGGGGGGTGTCACTGTGATGATCAGGTGAGCGTGCTCTCCCTCCCCTCCTGTTCCTGTTTTCCCAGCTTCGGAATGATCAACACACCTGCGTGGTTTGCTGCACCTGCTGTTCTCTGAGTTGCCATCGTATTTAAGGTCCAGTGTGTGGATACGGCACCGCTGGACCATTGAGTATTGTTGCCCTACAATAACAGTTATGTTGTTGGTGTTGTTGGCTTAAACTGATTTGTGTGTCTTACCTCGTGTGTCTTCTCCTCCTCAGGATTGCTGCCTTCTCACCGGTGTGTCCTCCAGGGCTGGTCACGCTCGCCTGATCCTCTTCCTGAAGACATCGGATTCTCCACCCAGGTCATCTGCCTTTTCCCTTCACCCCCTGGTCCCATGCAGGAGTTCCCTGCCGGGTCCTCTGCTCCACACAGTAAGCTTTAACCTCCCTTCTTATTCTCCTCTTCTTGGAGTTTCTCACCTCTAACCATCTCTCTCTTTTCTCTCCCCCCAGGCTGCGTGCGTTCCAACATGCTCCTGAGTTTTGGATGTCTATTTAAGTTTGTGTCAAGTTTGCACTGTTCCTTCCTTTTGCACTTTTAGTTAAGTTTGTGTATTTTGAGTTTTGTGGGTTTTCATTAAAGTTGTGTACCATCTCTCTTACCATCTGAGTGAGTGTTCATCCGGTGTGGTTGCTCTGCGTATGAGCCTCTCTTGTGTTGAATTATGACAGAAATCCATCAGAATTTAGCAAGCCACCTAATTTTTTCACATGACTGTATTGATGATAGACTTCTTGGCAAAGGATATCACAATTACCAGGACTTACTACACTTCACTGCTGCAGAAATTACAGAAGGCCATCAAACTGAGAGGCGTGGCATGCTGACCAAAGGTGTCCACCTCCTGCAAGACAACACCCCGATTCACAACTCACATGTTGCTCAGACAGAAGCACAGTTCTGCGACTATGAAATCCTTCCTCACCCCCCTTCCTCTCCCGACCTTGCATCATCTGACTTCAACCGCTTCCCAACCATGAAGCCATTTTTGAAGGGCAAGCACTTCCGAGACAATGAAATGCTGATTTTTGAGGTCAATTCGTGGCTTTTGACACAACCTGCAGACTTCTACAGGCAACGTCGCTACAGCTGCATAAAGTGATGGTGTGGAGATGTGAAAATGACGAGGCAGAGTTTATCTCACGAGTCAGGTTTATTCACATCTTCCAACATCAGCAAAGCAGAAAGAGGAAAAACACAGACATTCGTCCTTTATATATCCAGGACCTTCAAAGCTCACAGTCACATTGCATTTAATCAAAAGTAACAATGCATCTTATCTTAAATCCTATCACATCCTCCTCATAGTCTCTGGCAGACCAGGAAATCCCCCAAGGCCGTCTCTTGCATACCAAAGACTAAATTTTCACATCCTCCTGTTATCTCCAAGGAGACCCAGTTCTTTGTTCTCTCTGAGATGTGAAGCTTAAAGTGATACACGTGTCCCACATGACCCCCCCCAAACATCTAAGATGGAACAACAGAATAACAGTCTGCATGTCATGATAAAATCATTACACATTAACCCACGTGCTGCTTGGGCCTCAGTCTCCTCCCGTATCTGCTGTAAGCGGGCTTCGCCACTTCTGCGGCGCCATCCCGCTGGGGCGCTGCTGTCTTGGGGTGAGAACGGTTTGTCACTCCCTGTGGGTGTTCTGGGGAATGTCCCCGGGGGGTCTGCCACGCCAAGGAGCCCTGGCCAACAGCACATCCTCGTCCGCCACCACAAAGGCGGGTTTGAGCCTGTTTATGCCAATCTTTTCCTTCCTGCCCCCCAAATCTAGCAAAAAATGTTTGTCCCCTGTTTCCAGCACTCTAAATGGTCCATCATAAGGTGGTCGCAGCGGTGGGCGATGGGCATCGTGTCTGACAAAAACAAATTCCGCGTTTTTCAAAGCCTTAGGCACAAAAACGCGCGGAAAACTGTGGTGAACAGGGCCGGGCAGCGTGCCCGATTCCGTGCCACGCTGCAACCGCTGAGACAGGGAGCTATCTGGCGCAGGATTATCTGGGAGAAACTCCCCGGGCAGCCGAAGTGGTTGCGCAAAAACTAGCTCAGCCGGGGAGGCTTCTAAGTCCTTTTTAGGTGCAGAACGCAACCCCAATAAAACCCACGGTAGCCTGTCCACCCAATTTGCATCCGTCAGCGACGCTCTGAGAGCCGCTTTCAATGACCTATGAAAACGTTCGCATAACCCATTAGCCTGCGGATTGTACGCGGTTGTGCGGTGGATCGTTACCCCCAGGCTGCGGGCCATTGCTGACCAAAGTTCGGAAACAAATTGAGGGCCTCTGTTGGACCTAATGTCCGATGGGACTCCAAAGCGCGCTACCCATGCTGTTAAAAACGCGCGCGCCACCTCCTTGGGTGTGGTTGACGCCAGTGGGACCACTTCCGGCCAGCGCGTGGTGCGGTCCACCATTGTCAGAAGGTGTGTGCACCCCTGTGACGGCGGGAGGGGGCCTATGAGGTCCATGTGAACATGATCGAACCTCTTAGCCGGGATGTGAAACGGCTCCAAGGGAGCTCTCGTGTGTTTGTGTACTTTGGCTCGTTGACAAGCCATGCAGGCTGCTGCCCACTCCTTAACTTGTTTGCGCAGGCTCGGCCATATAAATTTCTCTCCTACCATTTTGACTGATGCGCGCACTCCCGGGTGCGCCAGAGAATGAATAGAGTCAAAAACGTGGCGGCGCCACGCGGCCGGTACCACAGGACGCGGTCGCCCAGTGGAGACATCGCAGATTAGGGGGGGATACCGTCTTGCAGCACCCAGTTCCCCAGCCTTAACCCTGTTGGTCCAGACTGGAGCGCATGCACGTCCGCGTCGCTAACCTGATCCACGGCCATGGCTGCATAATCTATCCCTACGCGGACTGGGGCCGCCACGGCGCGCGCGAAACAGTCTGCCACTACATTCAGTTTACCCGCCACATGCTGAATATCGGTAGTAAACTCTGAGATAGCGGCCAGCTGTCTTTGCTGCCGGCCTGACCACGGTTCTGAAACCTTGGCCATCGCGAATGTCAGCGGCTTGTGGTCAACGAACGCGGTGAAACGGCGTCCCTCCAACCAGAACTGGAAGTGGTGAATGGCCAAGTGGGGAGCTAACAACTCCCTGTCAAATGCGCTGTATTTTCGTTCACTATCGCGCAAAGTCCTGCTGAAAAAGGTGAGCGGTTGCCAAGCCCCGGCTACATGCTGCTCCACGACCGCCCGTATGGCCACATCTGACGCGTCAGTAGTGAGCGCTATGCGGGCCATTGGGTCTGGATGTGCTAACAACGCAGCGTTTGCCAGGGCTGTTTTGACCTCCGAGAATGCTCGCTCTCGCTCCGGAGACCATTCGATCTTATTTGTGGGTTTTTGTTTTTTGAGTGCGGCATACAATGGTTGCATGAGTTGCGCTGCGCAGGGGAGGAAACGGTTATAAAAATTCACCATTCCCCAAAACTCCTGTAACGCCTTGACCGTTTGTGGCTGGGGAAAATTTGCTACCGCGCGCACTTTGTCAGGCAGCGGAACCGCTCCTTCTGGAGAGACGCGATGCCCCAAAAAATCAATCTGCGTCACCCCGAACTGACACTTCGCTGGGTTGATTATTAAACCGTGCTCTCCCAACCTCCGGAAAATTGCCGTGAGGTGGTTTTCGTGTTCGTCTTTGGACGCGCTGGCTACTAAGATGTCGTCCAGGTAGACGAATACGAAGGGGAGATCGCGCAACACCGCGTCCATCATGCGTTGGGATGTCTGCGCGGCGCCTTTAAGCCCAAATGGCATGCGCAAAAACTCGAATAGACCAAACGAAGTTATTACCGCTGTTTTGGGTATGTCCTCAGCGCGCACTGGGACTTGGTGGTAACCGCGGACCAAGTCTTAGAAAAAACGCGTGCCCCCGCCAAATGAAAGGAAAAATCTTGGATATGCGGGATTGGGTAGCTGTTGTGCGCTGTGGCGTTGTTCAACCTGCGGAAATCTCCGCAAGGTCGCCACGAGCCGTCAGCTTTCGGGACCATGTGAAGCGGGGAAGCCCATGGGCTGTTCGAACGCCTGATGATGCCCAACCTTTCCAGGTTGGCGAACTCCTCGCGCGCTGTGGTCAGTTTAGCTGAATCCAAGCGCCGAGCTTTTGCAAAAACGGGCGGTCCGGTGGTAGTAATAAAATATTCCACCCCGTGTTTAGCGACGGCTGCTGAAAATGTGGGAACCGTGAGTGCTGGGAACTGAGTGAGCAGTGTGTGGTACTTACCGCTTGCAGCTGTGACGTTGGCTTGTGCTGTTGGTGGGGCCACTCGGGCTGTACAGGGAATAGAATAAAAAGAAAGTGCATTAACCAGGTGCCTGTTAGCAAGATCAACCAACAAACCATGTGAGCACAGAAAATCAGCCCCCAACATATTGAAATTCACTGCAGCTATGACAAAAGTCCACTCAAATGTATGGCCGTGTAGGGACAGAAGCAGAGTCCTCTCACCAAAGGTCTTAATCTCCGAGCCGTTTGCTGCTGACACCCCGGGACCTCTGGAAACCGCCAGCCAGTCAGCGGAGGAAGGCGTGATGAAACTCAACTGGGAGCCTGTGTCCACGAGGAAATGCCTCCCCGAGCGCGCATCCTTCAAGTAGAGCAGCTTGTTCTCCTCCCCGAGGGCCGCAGCTGCTACCGACCCCCGGTCTTGGCGTTTCCCGAGCGCTTGAACTGGCACGGTGGTATACATTTGCGTGCCTTCTCTGCGAAGCGGCGATGGTAGAAACAGAGGATGTCTCCTCCACGATCCTTGGCCCCCGCCGCCGCTGTCGTCAGTGGCTCTGCTACCGCCGTCTCTGGCCCCCCGCCATCTCCGGCCATCGCGCCGAACTCCGTTGCTGTTGCGGTGGCCGCGCGCTGTTTGCTGGCGTTGAGAATCCGGTACGCCTCCTGGGCCAGCGTGCGGAAGTCCCGCTGGGCCAACAACGGCGAACTGGCCAGGGTCGCTCTTGTGGCCGACGGTAGGGTCCTGAGGAAAATGTGGGTGAAGATGAAGTCGTCGTTGTCTGAGCCCCTCAACCTCAGCATGTTCTCCATCAGGTCAATGGGCGTGCCATCTCCCAAGTCGTTCAGAGCCAGGAGCCTCTCCGCTCTCTCCTCGACTGAGAGAGTGAAACGCTGGATAAGCGCAGCCTTCAACCCGCCGTATTTGTCGTTGGCTGGTGGCCGCTCCAATAGGTTCTGCACATGCCGAGCCATGCGGTTGTCGAGCTTTGCAATCACATGGTAGAACTTTGTGTCATCTACCGTTATCCCCCGGAGGGCAAACTGTGCTTCGACCAAGTGGAACCAGGAGCACGGGTTGTCTTGCCAAAAGTCCGGTAGCTGGACGGTAGCGGCATACGCTTGGCTGGGAGCTCCTGACTCGGCTGGTCCGGGGGAATTTCTTTCATCCATGATACGTCTTAGGGTCACCAGTGTGGAGATGTGAAAATGACGAGGCAGAGTTTATCTCACGAGTCAGGTTTATTCACATCTTCCAACATCAGCAAAGCAGAAAGAGGAAAAACACAGACATTCATCCTTTATATATCCAGGACCTTCAAAGCTCACAGTCACATTGCATTTAATCACAAGTAACAATGCATCTTATCTTAAATCCTATCACATCCTCCTCATAGTCTCTGGCAGACCAGGAAATCTCCCAAGGCCGTCTCTTGCATACCAAAGACTAAATTTTCACATCCTCCTGTTATCTCCAAGGAGACCCAGTTCTTTGTTCTCTCTGAGATGTGAAGCTTAAAGTGATACACATGTGTCCCACGATGGGACAAGTGTGTGACCCTTGGTGGTACCTATGTAGAGAAAGACTAATAACTGTGCCAACAAATCTACCTACGGGTACAAATAAAGTAACCTGAACCAAGTTTAGTTCCTTTCAGTCCATGGGAAATGAGTCAGGGGAAACCTTTAATAAACAGAACTTGTATCACAGACATCCTCCACAATTGTTACCACTGCAGGTCCCCAGGTGTGAATAGGGCTTTAAACTCGAAGGCATTCTATGAAGGGACAGAAACATGTAGGCAAGAAAAAGGTCAAAGCACACTATACTACAACTGAATGAAATCTATTCTCTGTATTTAGTGACCCTGTGACCTCTGATCTTTTGACCTCAAAATGAAAGCATGTCTAGAACTTTGCATGAACTGTTCCTGCTCCAAGTCTGATGCTGATATCTGCAGCTGTTTTTGTTTTAGGGTCTGGAAAAACAAGCAAACAGACCAACAGCTGGACATAAAAACTAATGAAGGGACTGAGGTAAATATATTAAAAATGGACAAAACTTGGTTGCTATAAAATACACAAAGACCAACAGACTGGCGTTACAGCTCACTACTCACAAAAGCCCAATTTTGTTTAAAAGTTACCTGAGTACATGTGCTAGAGTAAATTTAAATCACCAGTTTTGCTACTCAGTTGCTCTGCTGCAGAGAGACAATGCCAAAGCTAATAAAACTGATGTTACTGCAGTAAAACGTGTTTCAAAAGATGTTCACCACAGAGATAAACAGTTGTGATGTTGATAGCTGGACTAAGATAAATCAGTATTGGCAACCGAGTTGTGGGTGGTGAGTGACCTTATAAACAGCTGGAGGCAGAGAGTGACACAAACAGGCAGATGGACACTCCTAGAAGGAAACAAAGTGGCCTCTTTAACCTGAACTTTATACAACATAAAATAAAAGACTATAGCTAAAACAACTGCAAAGGCTGAAGAGAAATGACTCGAGAACCTTGTTTAAGTTCACAGATGAACCAGCAGATGTCAGCAGATGTTAGAAGTAGAATATAGCAAGCATAAACAGTATTTGTAGCAAATTGGAGGCGTCTTCCACATTCGTAGCATCCTACCTCAGTTTCATCGGTCACTCCCTCACATGGGCAACATCCTTTCTCCCGTTTCTCATCAGCTCTGTCTCATATCCTCCCATCTTTTTCTCTGGTTCAGTGTAATTAAATTTGAGCAGCGAAAGGTTGACTGTCTGTTTGGGCTGGAAAACAAATCGATCATCCTCTTATCTTGAGCTACACAGCTGACAATGTTCTGAGGTCTGCAGGAGGGAGAAGCTCACAGGGGCCTTTCTGAATGCATTAAAGCTCATTGTCATACCTCTGCTTTATTTTTTCAGTTTTGGTTTTTCCACTCTTCCTGCCAGTTTATTCTCAAACTGAGGCTTCTTTCACTTGGTGCAACAAAAATTTACTTCTGGTCTTAAGGTGTGTTCTCTTTACAGATCCATGTTTGTCAGCTCTTTGAATTTAAGTGCACCCTAATCAAATTTCCAAGAGATGTTATCTGATTATCCAACAAAACTAGCTTGCATTTATTCATATAAACTCCTACAAAGATCAGCTGAACTGACACATACTAAGATAAACAAGTCTACAGGTGAATAGCCAATAGCGTTTGAGCACCTTTCTGTTAAAACTGAAAACATTGTGTCAGCCCTATAAAGTGCTACTGTAGCGTACTTGAAACTGTTATCTGCATCTGCGTTGTGTTGTGTAGGGAAATAACGCCAACAGTGGGTTCACAGCTGGCACTTTATTCTATGACAGACAGGCCTTAATCAGTGGGGCACACAGCAACAGCACACTCTCGTCCCGTCTGTGTAGGGTCCACGCAGTTTTTTTTTAAACATGTGCTGCGTCACAAAATTATATATTAACAAAATACATTCCAAAAGTCAAACCAAAAACACAGTAAAACTGAAAAAAATGAATAAAAATCAAATAAACACAATCGTACTCAAAAGCATTAATAAATAAAAAGACACACTCAAATTAGACAGTTACAAAAATAAAAACTAAAAAAAAAAAATAAAGTGACTCAAAGTATTATCTTAAGTGCAGCTTCAAATAAAACTCACATTATAACATTTTTAACATGAAACATACCTATGAAAGACAGGGATTAATCAGTGGGGCACACAGCAGTAGCACACTCTCGTTCCGTCTAATGCAAAAGAAAAAAGCCGCGTCTGAGCGGACACGACAACAAAACAGCAATAAAAGTGATATTTTTCTGCTCAAAAGTTACTAAACCTTAATGAAAGCCCTTCTGCAGTGTTATGCCATCCATCCATCCATCCATCCATCTTCTTCCGCTTAATCCTTTTCGGGTCGCAGGGGGGCTGGAGCCTATCCCAGCATCTTTGGGCGAGAGGCAGGGTACACCCTGGACAGATCGCCAGTCCGTCACAGGGCCAACACAGAGAGACAGACAACCATTCACTCTCACAGTCATACCTAAGGACAATTTAGAATCCCCAGCTTGATGCCAATTAACCAAACTTGCATGTTTTTGGCATGTGGGAGGAAATTGGAGAAATCCCGGAGTAAACCCATGCAGACATGGGGAGAACATGCAAACTCCACACAGATCACTGTTGGTCGGGAGCTGGGAAAAAAACCCAGGATCCCCCGGCCAAGGGTGAGTTGCTGTGCTGCTGCAGTGCTAACCACTCCGCCACCGCGCTGCCCACAGTGTTATGCGATTATCAATAAGCACTTACTACAGCGAAGAAGACAAAGTTTAAACTTAAAAACTCATTAGAGAGAGGAGAGCCACACACACCCATCTTACCAGTGCAGGGTCCACGCAGTTTTTGCTGGGAAAACCCCTGCATGCGCAATGAGCCCATTCCCTGTGTCCCACCAATTAATGACCCACTAACAACAAGGAAAATCGGAACATCTAAATTACAAATTTGTTCCACTAACTCAAAATGAACGAGATTATTAATATTGTCACTTTACTCTAGTTTTGAAGAAGTTCACTTAAAAATAAACATAATGCTTCAGCTATATACTAACTAACTAACTAACCTGCACTTATATAGCGCTTTTCTAGTCTCTCCCCTGAATTTCTCAGAACTTCTCAAATGGGGGGGTGTGACTGAGTACAGAGGGTAGAATAAACTGTCATTTACAGTCCATTTATATGTGCAACATGTTTGTCTCCCACCTCATAGGGAAAGTTAACAAAGGGAAGTTGGCCAGGCTCCCAAATGTTCACTTGCAAATGAAGAGCCTTATACACTCTCTTGAACAAATATCATGACAGTTATTATTTTATAATGCATGTTACCCTGAATATGAACCAATTCAAAATACATGACTTGCAGTAAGATAAATGTAAATGTATAACATAAAGACAGTATAACTGGTTTGGAAACTCAGTGTTCCTTACGAAAATAAATTTTTAGCAAACCCACCAACTGCAATGCTTGTGCGTATGTTCTTTTGTGTCATGTTCTGAATCAGTCTGTTCACTGGTTTCACTACCCTTCCAACTCTTGTTCTAATCTGATGCATTGCATTACTCTGGGGGGCAATCTCATGACTCACAGGGGCTTCCAGAGGTGTTTTCACTGGTTGACTGAGCCTGAGGTTGGGTCTGCTCTGCTACTTTCTCAGGTAGCTCACTTCCATCATTGACCTCGTCCTCAGTGTGGACAGGCACTTCACCTTCAATATTACTGTCACTCCCATGAGACTCCTCAGAATCTGACTCAACACTGGTACCATCTCCAACACTGTCACTTGTTTGGGGCTCTGCAGCACCTGGCTCATCATTGGTCATTTCAGCTACCCAGGAAGCTGTATGCTCTGTACAGTCACAGTTGGATTCAATGGACAAGACATTCCCTTCAGACACATTCTCCCTTCGTTCAGTGTCAGTGTCACTGACAAAAGACAATTCAGCATCACCATCCATTTCAATGGGCAGGAAATTGACCTGCAAAAGCAGATTTCTGTGGACATCCTTTTCCTGTCCATTACTGGTGTTTCTCATGTAGTATGTATGACAGTTGGGGTTTATGGAGATCACAGTGTAGAGAATGGACTCCCACCTATCAGCCAACTTTCTGCGACCACGCTCACCCTTGTTAGCTAAGAGGACTCTATGTCCCTCTTCAATGTTGCCACCTTTTTGTCTTTTTTTATACAGGTCTGCCTGATGCCGTTGACTGGATTCAGCATTGGTTTGAGCCAGTGCAAGAGCCTCCTTGAGGTCATCTGTCATTTTTTTTGACATAGCTGTGATAGTCTGTTACATCATTGTCTCTTTCAATGTTGAGAAACATGACATCCACTGGCAGTCTGGGGATACACCCGTACATCAAATAAAAGGGAGCATAGCCTGTAGACTCATGAGCAGTACAGTTGTAGGCAAAAGTTAGTGTCTGCAGCATCTGTGGCCACTTGTGTTTTTCTCTGGGTGGCAGAGCTCTGATCATATTCCCCAATGTTTTATTGAATCTTTCAGTGTGACCATTGCCCATAGGATGATAGGGCGTTGCCCTTGATTTTTGCAAACCAGCCACCTGCAACAATTCTTGAATGAGCTTGCTTTCGAAATTGGCACCTTGGTCTGAATGAATTCTTTGTGGGAACCCATGAACACAGAAGTATCTGTCCCACCACTGACGTGCAACTTGTTTAGCTGTTTGGTCTGAGAATTTAAAAAACATGAGTCATTTTAGTGAAGTGGTCTGTCACCACTCGAACGTCAATGCTCTTCCCTTTTGAGTCTTCTGCAGACTAAAAATCTATACAAACAAACTCAAGGGGGCTGGTTGTTTTGATATTTTCTAATGGAGCTCTTCCTTCAGGCTCAAGGGTCTTACTGGTGACACAATATTGGCAACACCTGACATAATCACGGACATCATGCTCCATGCTCACCCAGAAAATCCTCTGTCTCGCTAGGTACAGAGTTCTACTTTGACCCTGATGGCCAGCATTGTCATGGACACCTGACAGGACATGATTGATCAAGGCAGAAGGAGTGACATACTGGTGGCACCTTTTCCCAGTTCGTGAATCCTTGCTCACCCTGTACAGAATACCATCCAGCATTCTTAATTTGTCCCACTGTTTCAGTGTTTTTTGCACTTTGAAGGACTGATTGGCTCGCTGTCTACGTGATGGACGTCTGCCACATTCACAGCGGGGATAATAATTGGGGGCAGCTGTGGCGCAGGTGTAGTGTGACCAACTACTGATTGGAGGGTCATGGGTTCAATTCCCACTCTGTCTGCAGTCTGCATGTCGAAATGCCCTTGAGCAAGACACTGAACCCCCAGTTGCTCCTGGTGGCCAGGCTAGCACCTGTGTGTGTATGGCAGCTCTGCTGCCATCAGTGTGTGAATGTGTGCATGAACTGGTGGACAGCAGGATCTGTAAAGTGTTTTGGTCACCCAGAGATGAGAAAAAGTGCTATATAAGTGAATGCCATTTACCATTTACCATAACTCTAGTTAGTGTGGGATCTTTCCTTTGTTCATATTGGAGCTCCTGAAGGGAAAACACAGGCAACGCATGTTGACCTGGCGGCAGAAGTTGTTCCAGGTCTTGAGCTAGCTGTCACAGGACTGAGCACGGGTTTCTGGGCTCAGTCTCTCTATTTATTTATGAATATTTTCTGTATGTTTTTCTAGCCTTGTGGTGCCTTTCTGTGTTTTGATTTCTTATGATTTATTGTTTGATTTATTATTTATGCCTCAGTATTGTTGTTATGTGGTCTATTTATGTAGTTTAAGACTGCTTTTGCCTTTTCTTTTGACGGGGTCCTCATTTCTCCTTTGCCAGACATCCCCACCTGGTTAATTACTCATTGCCTGCTCTCCTAGTGACCTCAGCTGTGTGAGTTCTGTAATCAGGTCACCAGCCCGCTCTTGTTCCTCACACCTGCTGCTCATCATTCCCCATTACCTCCTTGTATTTAAGTTCTGCCTCCTTGTATTTAAGTTCTACTCTGGGGGTACCCAGCAGTGGACAGTGATGGGGAGGCACTTTCAGACTGGGCATCCAGAAATGACCTCGCTTTGATATACGACCCCAAACAAAGAGGAACCTTCCACTCTGCTAGGTGGAAGAAGGACTATTCTCCTGACCTGTGTTGGGTCAGCTCTTTGAATGGGGAGCCATATCCTACACAGATCCTCATTCTTGATGATTTTCCACACAGCCAACACCGGCCCCTGCTTGTACACATTGGCCTACAACTTCCAGTCATATACAGCCCAAGGAAGATGCGCTGGAACTTCCGCAAAGCCAACTGGAAGAAATTCAGTGAAACTCTGGACCGGAGCGCTGTTACCATCCCACTCCACACCATCACTGTAGATGAAGCATACAACCGCTTCTGCAGCGCAATCTTCAAGGCTGCCCATACTGCAATCCCACGAGGCTACCGACCCCTCTATGTCCCATGTTTGGACGGAGAAAGTGCTGCCCTCCTACAATCCTATCAAACATCAGGGGACCCAGAGATAGCAGACCATCTCATTGAATCGCTAAATACAGCCCGGCGAAAGAAATGGGAGGAGACAGTTGCTGACCGGAGCTTTACCCACTCTAGCAGGAAATGTTGGAGCCTCATCCGTCGCCTAGGAGCTGCACAGAAGCCCCCTAGCCAAAGCCGAGCATCCGTCACACCCAACCAAGTTGCATCCCACCTACTGACTATCGCCAAAGCACCCCAAGACAAAGACACCAGAAAAGCAGTTACAACTGAGCTAAAAAAACACCAAAAAATACCTGTAGAGGAAACGAACCCTGAACCCTTCGAGGCTGCTGAACTGGAGAAAGTCCTACAGGGCCTGAAATGTGGAAAGGCAGCAGGATACGATAACATCTTCCCAGAATTCATGAAAAATCTTGGCCCCCGAGCCCTAACCTGGTTGATACAATTCTACACAAGGATCACACAAACGAACTCAATCCCAAAGAAATGGCGGGCAGCAAAGGTCATTGCCATCCCAAAACCTGGCAAAGACCACAAACTACCAGCAAGCTACCGCCCAATCTCCCTACTCAGCGTTCCTTACAAAATCATGGAGCGCCTAATACTGCAACGCATTTCCCCAGAAATAGAGGACATTCTAAGTGTGGATCAAGCAGGTTTCCGCAAGGACCGCAGTACAGGAGAACAAGTACTGGCCCTAACCACCTTCATTGAAAATGGCTTCGAGAGCAGACTGAAGACAGGGGCTGTGTTTCTCGATCTTACAGCCGCCTATGATACGGTCTGGCACAAAGGCCTCCTCCTGAAACTTATAAAGGCGATCCCTGCTTGGGCAACAGCAATTATAAAAACCCTGCTGACCAACCGAAGGTTCAGAGTCCACCTCAGTCAGAACACAAGTGCATGGAGAATGCAGAAAAATGGACTCCCACAAGGCTCAGTTCTAGCTCCAACTCTGTTCAACCTCTACATAAACGACCTGCCTACTACAAAATCCCGCAAATTCATCTATGCAGACGACATCTGTTTGGCATTCCAAGCACCAGACTTTGAACCACTGGAACGGGTGCTCACGGAAGATCTTGCTAAACTGGACCAGTTCTGCAAAATCTGGCGCCTAAAACCAAGCCCAGCAAAAACCGTCTCCAGTGTATTTCATCTCCACAATGCAAAAGCTGCCAGAGAACTAAACATCCACCTGAGCGGACTCAAGCTTAAGCATGCCCCAAATCCAACTTATCTTGGAGTGACCCTTGATAGGACCTTATCCTTCAAGGAACATCTAAAAGGGACGGCTGCTAAGGTGAAAGTACGAAACAACCTGCTCTGCAAGCTCGCTGGTGCAAAATGGGGGGCAGCAGTCTCCACCCTGCGCACCTCAGCACTGGCCCTTTCATACTCTGTAGCAGAATATTGTGCCCCTGTCTGGTCCAGGTCATCTTACACACACCATGTAGACACCCAGCTCAACTCAACCATGAGAACTATAACTGGAACAATCCGCTCAACACCACTCCCCTGGCTCTCTGTACTGTCAAACATAGCCCCTCCACACATCCGGCGAGCAGCATTAACTCAAACGATGCTCCAAAAAGTTAAAGATTTTCCTCACTTACCAATCCATGCAGATATCTACACCCCACCCACTGCCCGACTTTCATCCAGACGGCCGATTTGGAAAAACCCTCCCCCAGCTGACTTTACCATCCAGACAGCTTGGCAAGAGGAATGGGAGACCAAGGAGGTCCCAAACAAACAGCTGGTGATAAACCCCAACCAACAGGTCCCGGGCACCAACCTCCCAAGGAGACAGTGGTCTACACTCAATCGCTTCAGGACTGGACATGGCCCCTGCTTGGCCAGCCTTCACAGATGGGGCAGTAGCCCTAGCCCACTGTGCGCATGTGGAGAGGAGCAAACTATGGAACACATCATAGAGGCTTGCCCGCTCCAAAGACTGGAAGGAGGATTACACACCCTCCATACAGCAAACCAGGAGGCAACTGCTTGGCTTAAGGACTTTGCATTCGCTAAATAAATAAAGTTCTGCCTTTCCACTGTATTGTTGCTGCTAGACTGAATGTTCATCCTGGTTACTTTCTGAATTATCCTGACCCTGGTCATTACTTTGATCATCTCCTCCTGAGTCAAGCTGGCTCAGGAGTGCTCCTGTCAGTAAGTTGTTCTTGTTTTGCATTTTTTGTATGTACTGCACCATTTTTGGACCTTTATGTTCTTTTTGTTAATAAAATGCACAGCACCATCCAGCACGTGGGTTTGTCCTCCCTGCCTCATAGAGGCAAACATGACACTAGCCAGGAAATGACTCTTTGTTTTGACCCCTGATCCCATTCACAATGGCCTGTCAAAACTGCAGATACTTCATCATCACTCAGACAACAACATGTTAGATTTTCCAAAGGGGCTGAACACTCGATAATCTGCTGGTTGGTGCTCAGTCTGAATGCTTCCTGAACAGAGCTCTCTTTGACCTGCTGTGACTCCTTTAGCCTCCTGGAAGGAGGATTACACACCCTCCATACAGCAAACCAGGAGGCAACTGCTTGGCTTGAGGACTTTGCTTTCGCTAAATAAATAAATAAAACTCCTTTAGCAAAGCTGCATAGGGTTTCATCATGAACCTCTGACTAACCCGATCGTGGACAAAGGGCTGTCTACTCAGAGCATCAGCTACAACATTTTGCTGCCAGGGATGTACTTGATGCTGAAATTGTAGGGGGGCAATTTTGACACCCACCTTTGGTCACATATATCGAGTTTGGGCTTTGTGAGAATATATGTTAATGGGTTATTGTCTGTCCAAACTGTACAGTTGTGTCCCTTTAACCAATGACTAAATTTGTCACATACAGACCATTTAAGTGCCAAAAACTCAAGATGATGAGCAGGATAATTTTTCTGAGCATGGTTAAGAGCTTTACTTGAAAGCAGTTGGGCGTGCTTTACGGTCACCCTCTTGGACCTGAGATAATACAGCACCTAACCCATCCTGTGATGCATCTGTTGACAAGATGAACGGTTTATTAAAACCAGGGTGGGTGAGCACAAGAGACTTGACAAGTGCAGTCTTTAGCTGTTCAAATGAGTCAATGTGTTCCTTCTTTCAGTCAACTGGGCTGAGCCTCCTGAAAGAAGCACAGCCTCGAGCATTTGTTTTTCTCCCTTTAGGGGCAGCAGTCAATGTAAAGAGGGGCTTGACAACTTTAGAGCAGTCAGGTATGAATTGTTGATAGTACTTCACCATGCCCAAAAACAATTTTATCTTTTTCTGAGATGGTGTAATCCCATCCTCCATCATTAAATCAGCCTCTGTCATAGCGGTGATTATCCTAATTTTGTCAGGGTCAGTAGAAATTCCATTTTCTTCCGCAGCATGGCCCAGAAATCTCACACTTTGGTTTAGCAGTTGGCACTTTTGGGGGGCTAGTTTCAATCCATGTGCACGCAGTCATTTGAAAACAATCTCTAACCTCCTGAGAGCCTCGGCTTCATTGGGTGCATACACAAGGAGGTCATCTAAATAGCAAAGCAGGGTTAAGAAATTTGGGTCACCAAATATGCCCATCATGAGATGCATGAAACTGGCTGGGCTGTTGTAAAGACCCTGTGGCAGTCTGTTAAACTCACAAAGCCCATAGGTGTTGTAAATGCTGTCAGCTTCTTATCTTCTTCTGACATGGCAATATTATAGAACCCAGATGTCAAGTCCATGGCACTAAAGATTGTGTTACCACCCAGGACCGCCAGGCAATCAGATTGATGGGGCAAAGGATGGGTATCCTTGACTGTGCGTGTGTTCAACCATCGGTAATCCACACATATTCTGAGATCGCCATTTTTCTTCCATACAAGCACTAGAGGGGATGCCCATTCCTGTTGGACTTGCAAATAAGCTCACGTTCCTCCATCTCCGTCAGTGCTTGTCGCAGCTTATGATACTGGCCTGGTGGAACCTGATGGTATGGGAATCTGAATGGTCGCTCGTCAGACAAGTGGATGCAATGAACAAAGTCTTTTGCCAGTCCACAGTTGAGTTTACTTTTTGAAAAAACGTCTTCATATTGATGTACAAGCTGTGGGAGTTGGGCTTTCCAGTGGTATGAGACCTCACAAGAAAGACCTCGACCCCTCCCAACATCTGGTGTAAACATAATGGATGTGGCTTGACCTCTACCAGTCGTATCTCAAACACAAACTTTACATTTAACACAACAGTAAATGAAAACCAATTGGCAACACTCGAAAAAGTATGCGTATCACACAGTAAATGCATAATGTGTCAAAATCACTCAGTATACACCATTTATACAAACATCATCCATCCATCTTTTTCCGCTTAATCCTTTTCAGGTTGCGGGGGGGCTGGAGCCTATCCCAGCATCTCTGGGCGAGAGGCAGGGCACACCCTGGACTTATCGCCAGCCCATCGCAGGGCCAACACAGAGAGACAGACAACCGTTCACTCTCACAGTCATACCTAAGGACAATTTAGAATCCCCAGTTTGTTGCCAATTAACCTAACTTGCATGTTTTTTGGCATGTGGGAGGAAACCGGAGAAATCCCGGAGTAAACCCACGCAGACACGGGGAGAACATGCAAACTCCACACAGATCACTGCTGTTCGGGGGCTGGGATCGAACCCAACCAACAGTGATCTGTGTGGAGTTTGCATGGTCTGGGCACAGGCGCCACATTCAAACAGTTTTCTGTTTTCTGTTGTGTTATACAAACACAACAGAAAAAATACTTTTTTCTGATTTTTTTTTTTTTTTTTTAACTTTAAAAAGATCCAGACAGAGTCAGGCTGACATCCCAGGCATCACACCAGTAGGCTGCCTTTTGCAACAGCGGCTCGATTCCGAGTTTTTTTTTCCCTTCCTCTCTCTTTTGATCACTTTTTTTTTTTCACCCCACTTGTATCACGGACACACAGATCGTCCCAAATGTCTCCTGAGCCGGTGGACGGAGCCATTGTTTATAGCAGGATACGATACAACAGGGAAGAGCTGCTAGCATTTAACCGCCACCCGGTCCCACTGGGAAAACTCGACATACCGAGAGAACTGAGGCGAAAACGCCGCGGCTGCCGGGCTGGAGTAAGGCGGAGGACAAAAAATATAAGGTACAGACCCTCCCTTCCATCTGTTGTCATGGGAAATGTACGGTCGATACTGGGAAAGTTAGATGAGCTAGCGGCTATCTCCCGTTATGATAGCACTTAACGGGAGTGCTCTCTCCTTTTGTTTACTGAGACGTGGCTAACTGAACTAGCAGCAGATGCTAACATTGAGCTGGAGGGTTTTCACATGATACGAGCTGACCGAACACCAGAGAGTGGCAAAACTAGGGGCGGTGGAGTGATAATGTATGTTAACAACAACTGGTGCAGACCGGGACATATCACTGTTAAACAACGACACTGCAGCAAAGACATTGAGTTGCTAGCTGTTAGCATGAGGCCTACATATCTCCCGAGAGAACACTCACACGTGATCTGCATTGTTGTTTATGCAAATCCGACGGCGAACGCTGGGACAGCGCGTGACGTCATCCATTCAGTAACCAGCAGGCTGCAGACAGAACACCCAGATGCCCTTCTCCTCATCTCAGGCGATTTCAACCACGTTTCACTGTCTCCCATTCTGCCCACTTTCACCCAGTATGTCACATGCCACACTAGAGACAATAAAACACTGGATTTGTTCTACGCAAACACTAAGGAGGCGTACACCTCATCACAACTCCCCCCACTTGGGAGATCGGATCACAACTTGGTTCATCTCCGACCGGTGTACAAACCCCTAGTGCACAGACAACCTCCGGCCATGCACACTGTGGAGTTATGGTCTGAGGAGACAATGGACACTCTAAAGGACTGTTTTGAAGCCACTGCCTGGAAACAGCTCTGCGATCCACATGGTGAGGACATCGATGGCCTCATTCACACCTTCACGGGCTACCTCAGCTTCTGTGTGGACAAATCCGTTCCCACCAAGACCATACGGCGTCACTCAAACAACAAACCCTGGATCAACCCTGAGATAAAAACACTTCTGAGAGAGAAGAAGAGGATCTTCAGGTCGGGGAACAGGGAGATGCTGAAGTCCGTACAGAGGGAGCTGAGGAGAAAGATCAGAGAAGGCAAGGACAGCTTCAGGAAGAAGATGGAGGACAAGCTGCAACAGAGCGACATCAGCGGGGTCTGGAGAAACCTCAAAACCATCTCGGGGCTCCAGAATACCTCCTCCCAGGCCACGGGGAGCAGGGAGTGGGCGAACAACCTGAATCTGTTTTTCAATAGATTTGACCAACCGCCCTCCCCCCTGTCTGCACAACAACCACTGCTGCCTCTAAGAAATCAAGTCCTGCTGCCCACTCCCCACTCCACCGACACCCCCCCCCCCCCACTCCCAACACACAGCCCCCCATCCTGACCCTGACCAAGACCCAGGTGAGGACGGAGCTGAGGAAGATCAAGGCGAGGAAGGCGTCGGGACCGGACGGCATCAGTGCAAAGCTCCTCAAGTCCTGTGCAGACCAGCTGTGTGGGATTGTGACGTATATCTTCAACATGAGCCTGAAACTGGGGAGGGTACCACAGCTGTGGAAAACATCTTGTGTGGTACCTGTACCAAAAACTTCCCACCCCAAAGACCTGAACAGCTTCAGACCGGTGGCCTTGACGTCCCACTTGATGAAGACCCTGGAGAGACTGCTCCTTGCTCATCTCCGCCCCCTGGTGGAACCAGCGATGGATCCACTCCAGTTCGCCTACCAGCATGGCATTGGGGTGGAGGATGCGGTGATCTTCCTCCTTCACCGTTCTCTGTCCCACCTGGAGAAGCCCGGGAATATGGTGAGGATCATGTTCTTTGACTTCTCCAGTGCTTTCAACACCATCCAACCGATGATCCTGAAGGACAAGCTGCTGCGCGCAGGGGTGGACCAGCACCTGTCATCATGGATCCTGGACTACCTCACGAACCGGCCTCAGTTTGTGAGAACCCGGGACTGTGTTTCCGACACGATCATCAGTAGCACGGGGGCCCCCCAGGGAACAGTGCTGGCTCCCTTCCTGTTCACTCTTTATACTGCGGACTTCTCACACAACACAACACATTGCCATCTACAGAAGTTCTCTGATGACTCTGCGATCGTTGGTCTCATCTCCAGCGGAGATGAAGCTGAGTACAGAGGGCTTATCCAGGACTTTGTGGACTGGTGCCATCGGAACTGCCTCCAGATCAACGCGAGGAAAACTAAGGAGCTGGTGGTGGACTGCCGCAGGCATGGGCAGCCCCTCACAGCACCAGTAAATATACAGGGAACAGACATCGAGATGGTGACATCCTATAAGTACCTGGGTATTCATCTGAACAATAAACTAGACTGGTCACACAATACTGACGCACTCTACAAGAAGGGACAGCGCAGGCTGTTCCTGCTGAGGAGACTCAGGTCTTTTGGTGTACAAGGGGCGCTGCTGAAGTCATTCTATGACACGGTGGTGGCATCAGCCATCACTTTTGGAGTGGTCTGCTGGGGCAGTGGCATTACTGCAGCCGATAGGATGAGACTGAACAAACTGATTAAGAAAGCTAGCTCTGTCCTGGGGCAGCGCCTTGATCCGATGGAGGAGATAGGAGAGAGAAGGACGGTGGCTAAACTGTCATCTCTGCTGGAGTCCGAGTTCCACCCTATGCAGGACATACTGGATGCACTGAGGAGCTCATTTAGCAGCAGACTACATCATCCCAGGTGCACAACCGAGAGGTTTCGTAGGTCCTTCCTACCAACGGCTGTCAGACTGTACAACCTAAGCAGGGCTGCTCGCAGAGATAGCAAAAAGACGTAACAAACTAATAGTTTTTTTTGAATGCAAAAGATGCAATAGACTTACACAATGGTCCTCTCCGGCATACAACTAGGAACATACCGGTCGCTATGGAGGGTGAGAATATGTATGGGCACATAATCATACCATGTAGGATAACTAAATAGACGGTTATGCTGTTTCATCCCACCTAGCAACAATGCTCTGCACTGTGTGTGTTTATATATTTACATATTTATTCCATCTAGCTACAATGCTCAGCACTGGGTGTGTTTATATTTATATATCTATATATTTATTCCATCTAGCTACAATGCTCCGCACTGTGTTTTTATATATCTACATATTATTCCATCTAGCTACATTGCTCCGCACTGTGTGTGTTTATATACTTGCATATTTATTCCACCTAGCTGCAATGCTCCGTACTGTGGGTGTTTATATATTTACATATTTATTCCATCTAGCTACAATGCTCTGCACTGTGTGTTCATATATTCATATATTTATTCCATCCAGCTACAATGCTCTGCACTGTGTGTCTGTGTGTGTGTGTGTATATATATATTTTATAGTAATATGTACATATGTATATTAGCTGCTCTTGCTTGCTTGTTTTTTTTTCTTGCCTTCTGATTGTTGCTCTGAGTGTTGCTATCTCTGTGCTGTTGCAATCCTGGAATTTCCCCGTTGTGGGACTAATAAAGGCTTATCTTATCTTATCTTATCTTATCACAAGCTCACAGCTTAACCCCAGCGATCAGCAGTGGCTGATTTAGTTGATCCGGGTCACGGCACCACGTTTATGTAGCGGATTTGAAACTGTTATCTGCGTCTGCATTGTGTTGTGTAGGGAAATAACTCCAACAGTGGGTTCACAGCTGCCACTTTATTTAATGAAAGACAATCATTAATCAGTGGGATACACACAGCAGCAGTACACTCTCGTCCAGTCTGTGCAGGGTCCACACAGTTCTTTTTTAAACATGTGCTGCGTTTCAAAATTATATATTAACAAAATACATTCCAAAAGTCAAACCAAAAACACAGTCAAAGGGAAATAAATAAATAAAAATCAAATAAATGCATTTGTACTCAAAAGCATCACTAAATAAAAAGACACTCAAATTAGACAGTTAGATATAAAAATAAAAACTAAAAAAATAAATAAAGTGACTCAAAGTATTATTCAATTCAATTCAGCTTTATTTATAATGCGCCACATCACAACAAAAGCCATTTCGTGGCGCCACAGTGCAGATAAAAAAAAAAATCACACAGCCACAGAAAGACCCAGCAATCAGACGATCCCCTATGAGCAAGCACTAGACGACAGTGGAGAGGAAAAACTCCCATTTGGAAGGAAGAAACCTCTAGCAGAACCAGGCTTAGGGAGGGGCAGTCGTCTGCTGCGACTGGCTGGGGATGAGGGGATAGGGAGGATGGAAAGGACAGACATAAAGAACATAGCAGTAAGATGCCAAGTACAATATTGGAGATCAACCAGCAGTATGGATCAGATAACAATAGAACAAGAGTGGGGTTAAAAGACACAAATACCCTCCTTAAACGAAAGCTATATTAAAAAGGAAGGATTTTACCTTGTTCTTAAAGACAGAGACCGAGTCTGACTCCCGGACCCAGAGTGGTAACTGGTTCCAGAGAGAAGGGGCTTGGTTGCAGAAGGCTCTGCCTCCCACCGTACTTTTGGAGATTCTGGGCACTACAAGTAAGCCAGCATTTTGGGAGCGTAATGCTCTGTTAGGATGGTAAGGTAATATCAGATCTTTTATATATTGGGGGGCCAGATTGTTAAGAGCTTTGAAAGTAAGAAGAAGGATTTTAAACTTGATTCTGAATTCAATGGGAAGCCAATGGAGGGAGGAAAGAACCCGGGAAATATGATCTCTTTTTCTAGAACCAGTTAAAACTCTAGCAGCAGCATTTTGAATCAATTGAAGACTTTTTAAAGATACTCTAGGACACAGGTGTCAAACTCATTCCATGGAGGGCCAAGACCCTGCAGGTTTTACCTCCACCCAGTGTCTTCAACAGGTGATTTCATTGAATTTCTTCCCACTGATTGCTGATCAGTGAAAACACCTGCTGAAGACACTGGGTGGAAGTAAAACATGCAGGGTCTTGGCCCTCCATGGAATGAGTTTGACACCCCTGCTCTAGGACAACCAGATAATAGCGAATTACAATAATCTAATCGCGAACTGACAAAGGTGTGAATCAGTTTCTCAGCATCACCCAGAGACAAGATGCTCCTGATCTTAGCAATATTGCGCAGATGATATAAGGCGGTCCTAGAAACAGTTTTAATATGTGAATTAAAGGACGAATCCTGGTCAAAAATCACTCCAAGGTTCCTCACACAACTGTTCAGAGTGAGAGTGGCAGCATCTAAATTAAGGGCATAATCTGAAAAGGAATTTCTAAGATGTTTTGGGCCAACAACAATGACATCAGTCTTATCAGAGTTCAATAGTAAAAAATTACAAGTCATCCAAGCTTTGATGTCCTTAAGACTGGCATCTAGCTTGGCCAACTGATCACAATCATCGGGCTTCATTGACAGGTATAGTTGTGTGTCATCAGCGTAACAATGAAAATGTATACAGTGCTTTATGATGATATTGCCCAGCGGGAGCATATATAGACTAAAAAGAGTAGGGCCCAACACAGATCCCTGTGGAACTCGTGAGTGAGCTTAGAGCTGGAAGAAAATCCATCATTGACATGGACAAACTGAAATCTATCAGACAAATAAGATCTAAACCACTGCAACGGAGTTCCACTGAGTCCAACAAAGTGTTCCAATCTATCAAGTAGAATGGCATGATCGATAGTGTCAAAGACTGCACTGAGATCTAAAAGAACAAGAACAGAGACAAGCCCATTATCAGATGCAGTCAGGAGGTCATTAGAGACCTTCACTAAGGCAGTTTCAGTGCTGTGATGAGCTCTGAACCCGGATTGAAACACCTCAAACAAACCAACTCCCTGCAAATGGTCAGATAATTGCACAGCAACAACTCTTTCCAGGATTTTTGAAATGAAAGGCAAATTGGAGATTGGGCGATAATTGGCCAAAACTCCAGGATCGAGCGTCAGTTTTTTAAGCAAAGGTTTAATTACAGCAGTTTTAAAAGCCAGTGGAACATAACCCAGAGTTAAAGAAGAATTAATGATAAGAAGAATACGGCTACTAATAATTGGGAAAATAATTTTAAATAACCTGGAAGGAATAGGGTCCAGAAGGCAAGATGAAGGCTTAGAAGAGAAAACTACCCTATCCAACTCCAAGAGGTCGATTGGAGTAAATCTATCCAAGCAGATATCAATTGAGGGAGCAGCAGTAGTTAATGTACTAGAGTTTACGGTAGGAAGAATCTGACTAATTTCATCTCTAATAGATAAAATTTTAAGATTGAAATAGTTCAGAAAGTCCTGACTAGAAAGCTCAGGGGGGATGCGAGGGTTGACCGAGTCATGGTTCTTTGTAAGCCTGGCTACAGTGTTGAAGAGAAACCTGGGGTTATTCTTGTTTGCTTCTATTAATGCAGAATAATAGCTTGATCTAGCTTTTCTAAGAGATTTTTTATAGATTAAGAGATGATTTCTCCACGCCAAGTAGAATTCATCTGAATTAGTTGAACGCCATTTTCTTTCCAATTGACGAGCCTTCTATTTCAAGCCATGAGTTTCTGAGTTAAATCAAAGAGTAAGAAATCTCTGGTTAGACTTGTTCTTTTTTAAAGGGGCTACCAAATCTAGAGTCCGATACAGAGAGGCAGTAACACCATCAACCATGCTATCAATCACGAATGGAGCAGACTCTCCATCACTTATTTCAGGTGTTTCTGTTGTGTTGACCCATGGCATAGAGGAGACAATATGCAAAAATTTAGCAACAACGTCATCAGAAAGACATCTGCTGTAGTAGTATTTTTCTTTAGGAATAAGTGATCAGAGATAATGAAATCAAAAATTAACAGACAATGGTCAGACAGTACAGGATTATGAGGAGACACAACCAGATTTTCGATATCTATACCATATGTCAAAACAAGGTCCAATGTATGGTGGAAATAATGGGTGGAATTTTTTACTTTTTGGGAAAACCCCATTGAGTCTAAAATTTAATTGAAAGTCTTATTAAGACAGTCACTCTCAACATCAACATGTATATTAAAGTCCCCTACAATAATTATTCTATCGGCTTTCAGCACCAAATCAGCTAAAAATTCGGCAAATTCCGATAGAAAATCTGAATAGGCCGTGGGAGGACGATAAACTATGGCAAAGAGAACTGGGATCAAGCCAAGATTGCCAACAGGCCCCACACTGAGGACCAAACCTTCAAAGGAATTAAAACATAATTTCTGCTTAACATTAACCAGCAATTTAGGATGGAAAATTGCCGCCACTCCACCACCACGACCAGAACCTCTGGGGTTATGACAGTTTAAATACCCAGAGGGAGTTGATTCATTCAGACCAACATAATCATCAAGCCCGAGCCAGGTCTCTGTGAGGGATAGTAGATAGATCTGGTGATCGATTAATAGATCATGGACCAGAAGAGACTTAGAAGATAGAGACCTAATGTTTAATAAGCCACATTTAATTTTTAAACTTTGGGGGGAAGAGAGGGCAAATTATTAATTGTATTAATTTTAGAGACTTGAGGCTGGATTAGAATTTTCCCAGCATTTTGTTTAATCAATCTGGGAAGTTTATGCATTCTATTTTTTTTTTAAAACTTTTTTATTAACTTTAAAGGGAGCAGAAAAAGGTTTTCTAAGGGAGGAGAGAGGGGCAAAGTTGAAGGGTGGTGGATGAGGAAGAGCTGCAGAAGTGCATGTGTTTTTCAGGTTGTGTTGTAGTTGTCCTGGGTTACAATATTTAGGGCAACGGGAGACAGACTCAGTCTCTGAAGGATTATAAATCAAAGGCTGATCCAAACGGTAAAGACCACCTGAGTTAAAGGGATCGATACAATATGTGGGAACAGGACCAAAAAAGGGCAGATTGGCAAACCCAGAAACTTCAGAGTGAATAAACACTCCAAATTTCGGCCACTGTACCAGAAAACACCGAATAAAATAGAAAAGATTGTCTGTTAAAACACGTGCACCAAGTCTATTTGGGTGGATGCCATCAGGCCTCATAAGTGATGGGTGGTTGCACAATAAGTTAAAATTGTCAACAAAATCAATGTTAAAAATAGGACAAGTAAAACACAGCCAAGAATTAAGGCTGAGAGTTCTACTAAAACGATTACAGCCTCGTCTGAGAGGTGCCAAAGGCCCAGAGATGAGCGCATGTCTGCCACAGTTCATGAGAGTGGACAGAAGGCTCCTGAAGTCACTTTTTAAAATCTCAGATGCTTCATCTGGGATGTTATTGCATCCCACATGCACAACGACAGTTTGTACGTGAGGGAATTCATTCAGCAGGTCAGGGACAAGAGTCTCAATGTCAGAGACTCTAGAGGGACAAGAGTCTCAATGTCAGAGACTCGAAAAAATCGAGTAACACAGTACCTGCTTCTGACGTTCCTCACGATTGAGTCACCATTTACCAGCGTCGTCTGCGGGGGTGGGGGTGGGGGGTTTGTCGGTGGATTCTGATGTGGAGAGAAATTCTGAAGAGGATGATGTTGTTGTTGCGAAGGCGAAGAGATGCGCTCTTTTCTTCTGTCTGGAGCAGGTGTGTAGTTTGACACACCCTGGGTGGTCTTCATCCGGGGTTTGCGGACATGAGCCGCCGCTGAAGGAGGGGAGGGAAGATGAGGGGCGTCCATGGGCGGGCGTCCAGCGTCCAGGTGGGGAAAATCCTCCAGGGAAAGGATATCAAATCTGTTATCCAAGGACACCGGAAGAGAAGAGGCGCGGCCCGTTCTGGTCGATCGATGATGGCCATTAGCTGGTCGAACCAAGGTCCAGGGCGCAGATGGAGGATGAGAGGGACCAAGTGAAGCTTTTGGTTTAGCCCTGGGACAAAACCAGTGATTGTTGCTGAGGTCATGGACGTCTGCGGAGGCTGGAGCAGGTGTGGAGGTAGGTGGAGACGTGCTCAGCTCACCCAAATAAGTGGCAGTTTCTGCCAGCTGCGAGGCGGTGGCCAGGGCCAATGATCGCCCGAGAATGATGGTGTCGATATGGTCTTTGGCCTCCCGGATCTTGTAGAGATTGGAGAGCCTCGTTTCCAGCTCAGAGACCTTCTCGAGGAGCGATGAACAGCGGGAACATGATGGAGAAGGAGCCATGGCGTTCCAGGCGCTGAGATGGGTAGCCCGCAGCTAGCCAAAAACAGCTACTCGTGCGTCCGAATGGACTTTTAGGCGAGGCCAGTACCGAGATAACAGTAAATAAAAACTGATAACAACAAACAGGGATAAAAAATAAATAAATAAATAAAATCGATAAAAACAATCAATAAAAACAAACAAAAACAGAGAAAAAAGAGTCTGACGCGAGTGAGTGTCAGACGCAGCTGTCAACGTCAAACGCAGCTGTCATCAATCCAACTCTTATCAATCAACTATTATCTTAAGTGCAGCTTCAAATAAAACTCACATTACAACATTTTTAACATGAAACATGTCATGGGTAGTGAGAGTGCGCCCCTCCCATCCTGCCTCACCTTCATTAACTCATCACTGCATCTGAGGCAGAAGACACACCTGCACCCGCTCATCAGCCAGCGTACTTAAGGAGAATCTCTCCGTGCTTTCAATGCTGGCTCGTCTGGGTATACTGCCCACTTCACAGACAAGCAAGTATAATTTAACAAGCTTAGACACGCCATATTGCCTTGTTGCTTTTCTCTCCACAGGTTACTGCCACCGTGCAGGTGTGTCTCCAGGACTGCGTGCGCTCTCCTGCCACATCTCACCATTGCCTCAGCTTCCTATCTCCACCCAGTCAGGCACCATAGCTCATTCCCCACACCCTACTGGTTCGTCGATTCTCTGCTGGGGCCCTGCCGGTTCTCCCTGGACTTCCAAGTAAGTGGCAATTTGGCTCATCCATTTCCCCTTACTCTGGTCCTCCGCTCACAGCTCTTGTCTTCTCTCCACAGGGTGGTTCCTCTGGCAAGTGACTGTTTCCTCAGCTCTGCGTTTATTTTACAATGAAATAAACTTTCAAATGTGCCCCTTTGTGTGGTTACTTCCTGTGCTGTTGCATCATGCACGTGAGCTGTCAGCTTAACTAACCATGACAAAACATACCTATGAAAGACAGGGATTAATCAGTGGGGCACACAGCAGTAGCACACTCTTGTTCCGTCTAATGCAAAAGGAAAAAACGGCCTCTGAGCGGACACGACAACAAAACAGCAATAAAAGTGATATTTTTCTGCTCAAAAGTTACTAAACCTTAATGAAAGCCCTTCTGCAGTGTTATGCGATTATCAATAAGCACTTACTTCAGCAAAGAAGATAAAGTTTAACTTAAAAACTCATTAGAGAGAGGAGAGCCACACACACCCATCTTACCTGTGCAGGGTCCACGCAGTTTTTGCCGGGAAAACCCCTGCATGTGCAATGAGCCCATTCCCTGTGTACCACCAATTAATGATCCACTAATAACAAGGAAAATCGGAACCTCTAAATTACAAATTTGTTCTACTGACTTAAAATGAACTAGATTATTAATATTGTCACTTTACTCTAGTTTTGAAGAAGTTCACTTAAAAATAAACATAATAAACATAATGCCTCAGCTACACTAGTTTGTCGCTCACTCCAGAGCATTTTTCATTTTCATTTCACCTTTATTTAACCAGGAAAGCCATTAAAAACACATTCTTATTTACAATGACAGCCTGGCAAAAGGCAAGGGCTTTTAAAGAAATGGCGGGAATGAGGGGAAAGGGACATTCAGTCTAAAGATTAAGAGATCAACACAGATGTGCAGGCATTTACTGGATGCCCTCAATTTCCCCTCTGGGGATCAATAAAGTATACAAAATCAAAAAAAAAAAAAAAATGTCTGCACGGTCTTGGGCCTTCTCACTTATCAGAACTACTTTTAACATATGAGCCCCCACGGCAGGGTCGGATTAAGGAGGTTGTGGGCCCCTGGGCTCCTGTCCCGGTAAACCCTCTTGATAATCCGGGGCAGTCCTACGGCCTATGAGGTCCTCTGGAATTGGCCTTCTAATTATCCCTACTGTCAGAACACACACCCACGGTGAGGCTGCTCTTAGTTACTATGGCCTACGTCTGTGGAACAGCCTGCTGGCGAACATCAGGGCTGTTGAGAATGTTCATGTTTTTAAAAGCAGGCTCAAGACCTACTATTTTAATCTTGCTTTTGCTTAGTTTCCTATTTTAACTTTCTGAATTTCTGATTTTAAATTCTTTATGTTGTTCTTGCTATAACACTGGTCAACACCAAATTTATTGTCCAAGTTTTTTTTTTAGCTTGTTTAGAACAACTTTGATGTGCTGAATCCAAAAATCACATTGGTTTTGCTCAATCAGGTCCACTTTTTGAACTATGGCCACATGTTGTTTTTTACGTTTTTGTTTACGTGTATGGGTATTTTTGCTTTATATGATGCAAAATTCTTTTTTATTTCTTGAAATTTCTTGAACTCTGATGAGTTTGCATGCACCATTTTATGACTAATTGGTATTTTTATTTTACAGGTGAATTAAACGGCTTCAACCAGAAGATTTTGAAAAAAATCAACTTAGCATAAAAACCTGACCTAATTGAGAGAAACGGATGTCATTTTTGGATTCAGCGGTGCAAAATTGTCTTAAATCAGTTGACAAAACACAGACAACTTACAAAAAAGTTATTTTTGTAATGTTGTGCTATTCACGTTGTTATTAAATACTATTACACTTTAAACTGTTTTGAGTTTCAATGAGAGGTGTTTATGATTATCTTTTTATTAACAAATTATGTATCTTATTATTTATTATTGATAGTTTCATTGATCTTATTATCCTGTCCTAACTCTGTTTCCTCATAGGGGGCCCTCCCACAGGGGGTTGCCTGGTTCTGGCAGTGGCAGAGGTGGTGTCCCTGTAGCTGTGGACTTGGCTTGTCCCTCGTGTTGATGGCGCCATAGGACAGTGCTTCTACACGTGGTTCCTCGGCGCTCGGCCATATCTCACATTGGTGTATGTGTGTGTGTGTGTGTGTGTGTGTGTGCGCGCGTGTCTGTACAATGTTGGGTGGGTGAAGGGGTGAGGTGGGAGGGGGGTATAATTGTGCCATATCTTTAATTTGTAAAGCACTTTGTGCTACAACTTTTTGTTTGAAAAGTGCCATATAAATAAAGTTTTGATTGATTAATTTATAAACTAGAAATACTGACAAACAGCTGACCGAGGGCAATAGTGACAAAACAAAACAAACGAAAACAAAAAATTAATACAGAGCTAAAAGTAGCTAAAACACCATCTTAATAAAAGAACGTGTGAAAGCAAGGTAAAAAAAAAAAAGATATATTAGCCAGCATGAAAACAGCGACAGTCTTCTGCGATGTAGTCATATAGTACTAATCTTTTATTGGTTTAATGAAAAATTCTTTGCCCATTCTTTTTAAACCTTTTTTTTTGAGCTAAGTTACCCTTTTTACTTTGAAAAAATTCTCATGGAAGCTCACCAGCCAAAAATGTTACAAAATGACACATTGTAGCCTACTATATCTTATGTAATGACAATTTTAGTCTTATCTCTTATCTCATTCATTTACATGCTGTTGTGATATGCAATTATTTCATGGAAGTAAATCCTCTAAATATGCATTTTTAATGGGCTGGTCTAGGGGTGTCAAATATATGGCTCGTGGGCCAAAGGTCCAAAATTTTCTCTGTGAATTCACAGCTTTATTTCTAGTAAATTTCTGACTTTCTACTGATTACAATAGTTCTGTAAAGCTGAAACATTTTTTCTCTGTAAGATGAGACTTTTTTTCTCATCAGTTTTCTTTTTCTTCTTTTTTCTGCTGAGAACAAGGGGCTCTTGATCTTGCTGTGTGTGCAAGATGATTTAAGTATGCATTTAAAAGTAACATGAACGTTGACTTCCGGTTATGGCGGCCGCGTAGGAAGACGTGTTTCACTCTGCTCTGCTCCTAAAAATAAAAAGTAGGCCAAAACTCTCTCAATTGGAACAAAAACCTATCCTAGCGTTTAGGCGCGGATATGGTAAAAACCAAGGCTGTGAAATCAGGCGGAGGAAAAACTGATTCGTCGAGACAATCCAAGTTAACAGACTTCCACGCTTGTGACGAAGCAGGAAAATCTCCAGGGACAATGGCGGAGAAGGGAGCTAGCGGCAGAGCGGTGATTGCCGAGGAGGGAACGAATGCGGTATTTGCTGCCATCAGCTCTATGAGAGCAGACTTTTCGGCTAAATTTGATGGGATTATAGCAGTGATAGAAAGAATGAGAAAAGAAATAAGCGACTGTATGGAACGAGTATCGCAGGCCGAGCTCCGAATCTCCAATGCTGAAGATGACGTCACCAGCCTACAATTAAAGGTCCAAACACTGGAATTAAAAAATAAATGTCTGGAAGATAACGTCCTGGACTTAGAATCCCGGTCGCGACGGAATAATTTAAGGCTGGTGGGCCTCCCGGAGGGTACGGAGGGACAGGATACATGTTCCTTTTTGGAAAAGTGGATTCCAGAGGCGCTGAACAACGCGGATCTGCAGTCATCGGTCGTCTTGGAGAGCGCTCACCGAATCGGCCCACTGAGAGATAATAAGACACCGCCGAGGATGCTGATTATGAAGTTCCTCAACTACAGAGACAAGATGACGGTCACCAACGCAGCGCGTGCTAAAGGAGAAATCAAATACCAGGATCATCAGGTGCGGTTCTACTCAGATTTGGCCACAGGAATTCAACAATTAAGGAAACAGTTTGACCCCGCCCGTAAAGAGCTGCGCAACCTCGGGATCCGTCACGGAGTGATTCATCCGGCAAGACTGCTGGTCACATATAAAGGGAGAACCCATATCTTCAAGACCCCTCAGGAGGTGCAGGAGTTTATCAAACAGACCCAAGGAGAGACTGGCGGGAGCTAAGCATGAAGAAAGAACAAGATATAAAGGTAGAATATTTAAGCATGTGTACAAGTATCTGACTGATCTGAAACATATAGCATGTCTACAAAATATAGATTGTATTATATATATATATAAAAAAGCTATGATGTACAAAGTTGCTATAAAATTTTGGAGTTAAGTTGGAAAAACTACAGAAGAGAGTTAATGTCATGTCATTAAAAGTAGCAGAGTCAGGGTGATTGAGAGGAGGAAAGAGTGAGTGGTTTTGACTGATCCTCGTGAGTGAGGAGCAGTCACTGGCTATAATGGGAGACGGAATTTTTTTTTTGATTTTGGGGGGATTACCATGAATGTGGGGATGGGGAATTTGTTTTTGTGTAGTTTGTGGGGTGAATGTTCAACCATCCATGTTTTTGCTTCTCTGTATGAGCATGTTTATTTTGCAAGGTAATCTCAAACTCTTTATTGACCATAGACCAAAGCGTTAATCTTAATTTAACTTCATGGAATTGCAGAGGTCTACAAAATCTAAAAAAACTTAAACAAGTTATGAATAAAATAAAAGACATAGGTTCAAAAATTGTGTTTTTACAAGAAACTCATCTAATAGAGGAGGATGTAAAAAGAATAAGGAGAAGATGGCAGGGAAGTGTGTTCACCTCATCATTTTCATCCCGAGCCAGGGGAGCTATGACTCTCATACATAAAACAGTCCCATTTCAAGTGAAAAATGTAATTGGAGATAAATTGGGAAGATATCTAATCATCCAAGGATCTTTGTTATTAGAAAATATAAATCTGGTGAACTTATACGGTCCCAATATAGATGATCAAAGCTTCTTCGTTAATTTATTTCTTACTTTAGCATCACTCACAGGGCAACATATAATAGCAGGGGATTTTAATTGTACATTGAATCCCAGTATAGATAGATCAACAGGACTGGACTGTACGTACAATGGATGCAAAATGACCATTAATCATTTTATGAAAGAATTGAGATTGCTAGATATATGGAGAGAAATGAAACCACAAGTCAAAACCTATTCTTGTTATTCTAATACCTACAAGACATTCTCACGTATTGACTATTTTTTGATCTCCACAGAATTAAGGTCCAAGATTCAAAACTGTTTCTATGATAATATCGTGATATCTGATCATGCACCCTGCTGTCTAATATATGTAGATAAGAAATTGACAAAGGTTCCAGGCAGGTGGCAATTTCAGCATAAATCGCTTCAGGATGAGGAATTTGTTAAGTACATAGAAAAACAGATAGATGAGTTCTTCGATATCAATACTACACAAACATCAGCATGCATAAAGTGGGAGGCTTTCAAAGCTTTTATTAGGGGGCATATTATTAGTTATACAGGTTCAAAATCTAAGAAGACTCGAGAGGAGAGAGTCCAATTGGAACGTAAAATAAAAATTCTTCAAGAAAAAGTGTATGCAGGAAGTAATCCAAAATTAGAGAATGAATTACTGATTCTGAGAGTTGAATACGACAAAAAATCAGCGAATAGAGCTGCCTCGAGTCTTCTAAGATTGAAGCAAACCTTTTATAAACAAGGTGAAAAATCAGGAAAATTATTGGCATGGCAGATTAAACAATTAGAACTTAAAACACCAATTTCCAGTATTATAAGTAACGGACAGGCAGTTGTAGATCCTTTAGAAATTAATAGTGCCTTTAGAGATTATTATGAAAAATTATATGAAACTGACTTAACAAAACTAAATGGGTTTTTGGACGGATTATCTATACCGTGTATTCCAAATAAAAATAGGGAGATACTGGAGTCTAAAATTAGTCAAGAAGAAGTTGGGCTAGCCATTGATAATATGAAATCAGGAAAAAGTGCGGGACCTGATGGTCTTCCAGTTGACCTCTATAAAAAATTTAAGAATAAATTAATAAAACCATTTTTGGAAATGGTTTTAGAAGCATTTCAAAATAGTAATTTACCACCATACATGAATAATGCCTTAATTATACTGTTGCCAAAACCAGGTAAACCCTCTAATAAAGGTGAAAACATTTATTAGAGGGTTTACCCTCTAATAAATGTTGATTATCTTAAGATTATCTTAGGTCAGCCTTAAGATTATCTTAAGATTATCTTAAGGCTGACCTTAAGATAATCTGTAAAATTTTAGCAAGACGACTACAAGAAATATTACCAATTATTATTAACCGAGATCAGAATGGCTTTATAATGGGAAGACAAGGCTTCCATAATGTAAGAAGACTATTTAATATTATTTATTCTAATAAAGAAGCACCGGATACAGGTCTCCTATCATTGGACGCTGAAAAGGCCTTTGATAGGGTCGAATGGCCCTTTCTTTTTGAAGTCCTGCAAAGGTTTGGACTTGGAAATAATTTCATAAAATGGGTTCAGATAATATACAATAATGCTACAGCAGAAATCCTAACAAATAGCAATATTTCAAAATCAATAAAAATCAATAGAGGATGTCGACAAGGCTGTCCACTTTCACCTTTACTGTTTACTATGGCAATTGAACCTTTAGCGATGGCAGTACGTTTACATCCACAAATATATGGAATTAAAGTAGGACCAATAGAACATAAAATCTCCCTGTATGCCGATGACATAATTTTGTTTATGTCGAATCTCAAAAAATCAATTCCGACCTTGTTAAATTTAATAAAGAACTTTGGGGAAATATCAGGATATAAAATAAATAAAACTAAATCTTCAATATTAATGCTAAATGAGACCCAGAGGGGTCACCCAGCTCCTGAGGTAAATCAATTCAATGTTGTGAATCAGTTTAAATATTTAGGAATTCAAATTGTGCCTAAGTTAGAATCAGTACCAGTGCCAACTATGAAGCCTTAATGATAGATATTAATGAGTTGCTTCAGAGATGGATGTCACTACCAATGTCGATGATCGGGAGAATTAATATACTTAAAAGTAATATCTTACCCAAAATACTTTATTTATTTCAATACATTCTTTTACCACCACCTTCAGATCTATTCTCAAGAATTAAAAAAAAGTTAGTGGAATTTATATGGAACAATAGGAAGGCTAGATTACGTCTGTCCTTACTATATTTACCATTTGATCGTGGAGGTCTGAAATGTCTAAACTTTATGTTGTATTACTGGTCAGCACAACTGAGGTCTATGACATATTATTTTTCATCAAATGATCCCCCTCACTGGACTGAAATGGAATCATACAATTTACCTTTACCTCTTCCCTTATTCATATACTCAGACTCGGCTAAAATATTACAGAAACAAGTTAAAAATCCTATTGTAAAGCATATGATCAGAATATGGTGTGAAATCAAAAAATATTTAAAAGAATCACACTTATTGTCACAATTTAGCCCAATATGGGGTAATCAATATTTTACACCAGGGAGAGCGGATGCTGTATTTAAAGTATGGAATTTAAAAGGGATTCAAAAGATTCAAGACTTATATTTGTCACGTTCAGATAACATAATGTCTTTTGAAGAACTGAGGATCAAATTTAATCTTAATAGAACACATTTTTTTAAATATCTTCAGCTTAGGAATTTTATTCGATCAAATCAAAATAATGCTCTCACCCGACCTACTTATTCATCCTTGGAAAAAATTTTGACGAAAGATAGTAAGAGAAAGGGTATTATCTCAGAGTTTTATAACTCATTGACACTATCCTCAAGTGAAAACTCACAGAAAAGAATGAATTATTGGAAAGAAGACCTGCAAACTGAAATTTCAGAGGAACAATGGGAATTGGCTTGCACAGAAGCTCAAACCAAATCAATAAATGTACGTCTTAAATTGATACATTTTAAATGGTTAATGCGGATGTATGTTACACCGGTGGAGTTAAATAGATATAACAAAAACATACCAGATACGTGCACAAAATGTATGGAAAGTAAAGAAACCCTATTTCATTGTTTATGGGAATGTAGAAAAATTAGAATGTTTTGGGAAGAGATGAGTGTAACAATAGAAAAAATAATTTCAAAACAGTTCATATTAAACTCTAAACTGTTTTTGTTGGGTCTGTATCCAGAAAAGCATAACTTTAATAAGAGTGAAAGAGCATTCATAGACTTCAGTTTGCTTAATGCCAAAAAATGTATTGCACTACTGTGGAAAAAGACTCATAGACCAGATGTGACTCAGTGGTTAAGACAGATGTTAACAAACCTTCCACTAGAAAGAATAACATACAGTATATACTGAAATCAAAGGAAAATGTGTTTGAGAATATATGGAGACCTTTCATTGATTATGTAAAGAAAGTAAACATAACTTCTGAAGAAGAAGGTGAATGATGGGTGTGGACCTTGTAAATTCCAAATTGGTGAATGTATAATATGTATACTTATGTAATGGATTACCTAGGCTAAAGAGAGGAGCATTGTTGATGACTTGCTTTTGTTAATGGTTGTTGGTGTTTTTAGTACATTTTTTTAAAAAATTTTATTTTTAAATTACTTTAGTGTTAGTGTTTGACTGTTTGTGTCATGTTTGTTAGAAAAAGGTTCAATAAAAAAATATTGTGGAAAAAAAAGTAACATGAACGTTACTTTTCCAAGTAACTAGTTACTTTAATCATGCAGTAACTCAAAAGTAACTCAGTTCCTTTTGAAAAGAAGTAACTAGTAACTGTAACTAGTTACTATTTTTAGTAACTTGACCAACACTGCCTGTCAGGCAGCTAGGTGAGCAGAATAGAAATCTGCTTCCCTTATTGTGCCAAACAGATTTGCTTTGCCAAAAGGAGCTTTATACAGTACATATATACATGCTGTATATTGTTTATAAACTCCTCTTGTAATAACTTTTAATACTTGATTTAATTGTTTTACTCATGAAAGACCCGACTGGGGGTGGGGGTGGGGACAAACAAAGAAGACAAACTAACAACTGAAACAAACAGAAGGCAGACTTTTTCTTCCACTGAAGAGGTCTCAACATGAGTCTGGTATCTGCACCTGTTAGGAGGACATAAGGAGAGACATACTGCATATGTTTGTGCATACGTGTGCGTGTGTATGACAGCGTGTGCAAAATAAGTGTGTGCATGTAAGTAGTTTGTCAGGGAACATACAAAGAGGGAGGCCAGTCACAGCAACTCCTCCACCCCGGAAACCCCGAGCAAGCAGGACAACACCACCAACCCCCATCGGGCATAGGTGTCCTGAGGCAAACAAGCATCCACCCCAGGAGGGATGGCTGAGGGGGGCCGGGTCGCCAAGAGGCCGGCGCGGTGGGCCCACACCCCCGGACTGGCCAACCCCCACCCCCCCAGTGGGGCCAATGCCAGCCCCCGGGCCCCAGGCGCCAGGAGGCATCCCCATCCCCCGGGCCGGAGACTGGCCCGCACTCCCAACACAAACCCCCCAGACACCCCACAGTGGGCCTGCACCCACCCCAGTGACACTGCAGCTTACCCCAGGGACCCCCACACCCAAAAAAGGCATCAGCAAGGCACAAGGGCCCCACAGGGGGCTGCCCCCCCCACTCAGGGAGCCCACAAAGCCAAGAGGTGCTTCCCCCTCAATCCAGCACCTCCCAACCAGCACACACACCCATTCCCACACACTCGCACTCTCATGCTCTCATATGCACTCACTTGCACCCACTTGCACTCACTCACTCTGGCTCGCCCTTTCCCCCACACAATCCCACACTTGCACTCCCAGACCCACGCCCTCTATCCCACTCCTGTGCCCACTCAATCTCCCTCCCACTCCCACTCACCCTCAGAGTGACCCACACTCACTCATGTTCACCCACACACACACACTCTCACTCATGCTTCAACCTACTCACATACACTTGAGTTCTCCCCCACACACTCACCCATATTCATTCACCCTTATTACTTAGAGCAGCCGCAGTGCAGATGCAGTGAGCATGAATGCGCACCAGTGCCTGGCAGCGGCCGGGAGAACCTCACTCTCAGCAATGTGGCCAGCAGCCATACCCTGGCTGACCAGCCCCAGGGTGGCCACGGCCACAGAAGCAGACCACCACCCCCAACACCCACCCGAGAGACCAATCAGCGGACCACTGCAAGCGCTCCGAGATGCCACCCGACACGCAAAGCGCCACACAAAACCGACCCACCATCACCATCTCCACTCATCACTCCCTCACTCTTGCTTACTCTCTTGTCTCACACTCTTGCTTGCACCTATTCATTCGGCAGCACCCAGGGATTTTGATAACATGACGGGCCCCAGGCCTCCCACCGAGCCCCCAGGCCCCTGGCAGAAGAAGGGCAACAGGGGTGGTGGAAGACCACCGTCCCCCCTCCCCCATGCACAGGTCATGATGAGTGTGTGTTAACTGTATGATGTGATTTTGTGCAGGTGTGTGAGCTCCCAGAGTGCAATTAAAATTGGGGGATGGTGGTTGGAGCACCGCTAGCCACTGCCATTGGCAGCGAGGCTCTCATCCTTCCAAGCCCTCAGTGTCTATAGTGCAATTAAAATTGAGGTGAGTGTGGCCACACTGCGTAGGAGACGGATCCCCTTCACCAACACAGTATGGCACACCCACACCCCAAAACCGTATGTGTATCCAATAAGATGTATGATCCACCGAGAATCAGGGGGAGGGGGGAGAGAGGTAAGACTTGGAGGGATGCGGTCCTAAAGGGAGCCCGTCCCCCCCAGAAGCCCGCTCACAAACTGGTTCAGGAGGCCACCCACTGGTCCCACATCCTAACTCAGGGCGAGGGCCGCTAGGCCGAGCAGCCCAGGACCCGCCAGTGTTGCACCCCGGTGCTCCCATCACCACAGGCATGATGGAGCAGCTACACCCACACATCCTGCACACACAAACATACAGGACAACAATAATAACAATAATGAAAATGGGCTGGACCCATATGGTGCCCCACATGCCACGCGACACCCCAGAGCCCTCACGGCAAGACCACCAATCACTCACCCCAGATGCGCACCGACAGCAGCAGGCCGGCCCGCAGCCACAGCCACCCCGGGGTGAACTGACGGCAACATGGCCACCCCCGAGCACCACCACCAAGCACCACACCTGGTGCCAAGGACACTGGAGATAGTGCGGCAATGCGCCCCGCCTTGTGACACAATGGCAGGACGGGTGCGAAAAGCAGGCCTCGAACCACCAACCCCCAGGCCACCAGCTGGCCTGCCCCACCCCCGCCACCTAACGAGGCCCCCCTGACCACAGACACAACCTCCACCCCTGCATGCCCACCCATAGGTACCCGCACCCACACACATACACACCCACACCCACCCTCATGTGCACCCACACACACTCACCATCACCCATGCCCACCTACACCCACACACAACCTTGCATGCCCACACACAACACACACACGTGCCCACACCTACATCCACCCCCCCACACACAAACCTCCACACACCCACACTCACTCACACCTACACACATGCATGCGCACATACACTCACACACATATGCACATACTAACTAACTAACTAACTAACCTGCACTTATATAGCGCTTTTCTAGTCACAAAGACCACTCAAAGCGCTTTCACTAGTACTAACACGTGCGTGCACACACACACACACACACACTCACACACCTACACTCTTAGGCCTCGGAGACCCCCCAGGATGCAGGTACCAGCCCACAGAGTGCCACCAGGGCCCCGGAGAGGACAGGACCCCCCGCACAAGGATGTGCCGGGGCTGGCCCGCACCCCCGGCGCACCCCCAACCCCGACCCAGAAGGGGGACGCCCTTCCCCCAGCACCAGTCGGTCACTCCCTTCTCAGTGCCCCCAGCTGGTCCAATTATGAATCATTGTTTCCTTCTGCCCGCTCATGTGACCCACACCTGTCACTACTTACAGTATGTAAATTGTGTTTGATCTTAGAAGAGGACCAAATATGAACATCTGGTGGCAGTTGTCGAGAGCAGGACTGGAAGGCGAAGTGCATGCCTATTGAAGTAGGCTGTAGGGGATTTGTGGGTCATTCACTCCACAGAGCCCTCAGTGCATTAGGCATTCAATTCAATTCAATTTTATTTATAAAGCGCCAAATCACAACACAGGTTATCTCAAGGCACTTTACAAAAAAAAAGAGTGGGTTTAGGCCTCGCTCTCAAATTTATAGTACCCTGCAGAGACCCCTAAGAGCAAGCACTGTTATGGTTTGAGCGCCGATCTCGCCCGTGCTCGAGCCATGCACTATTTTCTCCCTTCTGACGGCTGTGTGCCCCTTTTGGCTCTCCGAGCCTTTATTGTGACAGCGCTCAGAGGGGCTTCCGGCTGTCAGAGGACAGCTGAGCCGCATTTCGCCTCATCAGCTGCTCTCCACTTAAGAGGGCAGCTGAGAATGAAAAGGTGCGGCAGTCTCGTCAAAAACCTTTCCATGGTCAGACGTTATTCGAGCATCCCGCTGTTCAGACGTAGACTGTCCCTCGTCTTTATTCGTAAGTGTGTTTCCTTATGTTTCCATTCTCCCCTGTCATTGACTGTATTCACTGTAGTGTGTTTTAGCCCCCCGTGGCTTGTTATTTTGTTCCTTTTCTGTTTCGTTAATAAACTGTGCAAACTCACTGGTGATTTGTGGCATCTTATGATGGCTCGTGAGGGCCATCTATGACAGTAGACTGCTGCCAGACTGAAATGCCTGTCGCCGTGAGTTTTGCCAAAATTGGACTTGTTTTTCCCTGTCTGGGTGCCTGTGCGCTGGGAGATTATGCCATCATTCAGGGGCCGCGTTCGGAGCCTGGGCTACGAGCTGGTGGAGGCCCTCGACTACATAGATGGAACTCGTTTCACCGCAGGCCTCTATGACACTCCCAGTGAGGTACGCCGGCACCTGGATCTCGCTGAGGACATTATTCATTGCCTTCCCTGCTACTCCAACCACCCGGAAGTCACGGCGAGGAATGCAGACATCGCTACACACCGGGAGAGACTCCGTGGGCTGGAGGGAAATTCCGGCAGGAAGCCGAAGGGAAGGCACCCTCACTCCTCGCTTCGGGATCCCGTTCCTGTCCCTGATCCGGTCCAGGAGTATGGACCACCCAGGGGTCATCCCCAAACGAGCATGATGTCAGTCGGGATTCCACCAGAGAGGTTGCAGCTGACAGCAACCTCCATCTGGGACCGAGTGGCTGCAGCTCGCTCCGCCGGCCACCCCACACAAATCATGAAGCACGTGATGGCGGCGGTCAGACCGGTAGAGAGGAATCCCGAGCTGAGTGATTATCCGGAATACGCTGACCTGCTCGCCTCCGTTTCCGCACAGGAAGGGCGTTTTCTGAACCTCACCTTCGCCTCGCCATCAGCCAGTGAACGTTGTCGCTTGTGAACGTTGTTGCTACAGCAGGCACCATCCATCCTCAGGGAAACAGGCAAGTGCAAGTTCATGTTTCTCCCCGTAGTTGTGATTTGCCTTGTCTGACTCCTGGGGGTGGAGTTCAGTGTTTGCAGTCCCCCGAGCTCCCACCACCTGCTGTAGCTTCTGTCATTAAACCTGCTGCCTCTGTGTCTCCCTCCGCTGAGCGGTCCACGACGCCAGGCCTACATCGCCGGACGAGGAGGGGGCCTGCGGTTCTGGAGAGCCTGGTTCCAGCCCCGCAGCCACGTCATGGGCAGAGGAGAAGAGCGGACTGCAGCGTGGAGCCTGTGCCGACGACGAAGCATCCCCGGGTCTCCACAGATGAGTGGTCTGATCCAGTGGGTCGAGGGTCCCCTGCCACCACGCCGTGCAGGTCATCGGCGTGGACGTTAGCGCCGGAGGGTCCTCAGGCTGTGGAGACCATCATGCCGGCTGCAGAGCCCACCGTAGCCGAGTGGGAACCAGATGACGACCTTCTTCGTCCTAAACCCGGATCATCGAAGTCCTGGACGGTGACAGAACTCGAGCACAGGCAAGTGCTCTACCTTGTTTTCCTTCTTTCCATTTTAGAGCATTTTTGCCTGTCTCTCGGGGAGACGAGCCAGGGGCAGCCGTCCGCTGCACCCGAGCTCGTCTCGCTGGGCTCTGTCGCTACCGGTGATTCTGATCCCGGTTCTTTCCCTTCTCCTGAGCCTTCTCCCAGGGTCACCGGTGCGGAGCCAATCCCGGTCGCTGTACTGGAGGTTCCGGGTTCGGTGTTGGAGGTCGTTACTGGTGCTGCGCCAACCCAGTCGGGGTCCATCGCGAGTGCAGCCGAGACCCAATCGGGGTCCATCGCGGGTGCAGCTGTGACCCAATTGGGGTCCATCGTGGGGGCAGCACTGGTGTGTTTCAAGGTCGGTGAAGGAGCTGCAGACCCTCTGCCACCTGACACTGGACTGGCTCTTCGTCATCATCATCGTCATCGTTACCATCCCAGCTCATTGCCACCGGGGGCCGTTGGGGTTCTCTACGTTCGGCCCGGCTCTCCCTCGTCTTTCCCCTCTCCAGGGAGGCCGTCTTCAAATTTTTCCTTGCGGTCCTGGTGGCTAAGTGATACGGGTCGGCCTCCTGATGAGCTTTTTCGCTGGCTCGGCGTTCTGGGTCGGCCACCCGATGTACTGTGCTTCCTGCTGGGCGACCCGTTTCGGCCGCCGGAGGTTCTGTCTCTCCGGGCCTGGGACTGGGGTAGGCTGCCCGAACGCTCCCTTTTCCCTTTTCTCCCTTTTCCCTTTCCCTGGGAAAGGTTCAAATCAAGTGGCCACAGGCCTGTAAGCCAACAGCTTGGGAGCAGTTTTTAAATAAGATAGTGGCGCGCATGGACGCTGCTGCCCCTCTAGGCATCAGTGAGTGTGAGTGTTTTGAGTGTTTTAATCATCCCAGACGTACAACTTACAACCGAGAGACTTTATTAAGCATCAAGGTAATATGCGCCGCAAGATTTGCGGCGTTCAGGTGCGATTTGGACATTCTACGCCAGCATGGAATACTATTGGGGGTTAGGCTGGCAGCTACCCGGGAGAGGAGGAAGCGTAAGCGGCGCAAACGTAAACAAAGGAGAGGAAAGAGGGCCGGAATTCATGCTAGGCTAAAGACTAACCCCTCCAGACCAGCAGTACCGTTGCTCCTTCTTTCCAATGTCTGCTCCCTCGACAACAAGCTGGACAAGCTGCGTCTGCTGACAGAAACCCGCAGAGAGTGGAGGGACTGCTGTGTGTTTGCGTTCACGGAGACATGGCTCCACGACAACATCCCTGACGCGGCCATTCAGCTGGAAGGGATGACATCGTTCCGGGCAGACAGGGAGGCCGCTAGCTCCGGTAAGAGCCGGGGGGGGGGGTGTATCTATATTAACAAGAACTGGTGTGTTAATGCCACGCTAGTATCTAAACACTGCTCTCCGTTGGCGGAGTTCCTAATCGTAAACTGCCGGCCATTCTATCTGCCGAGGGAATTCACCAACGTGTTTGTAGCTGTTGTTTACATAGCTCCTAGAGCTAATGCTAAAGCTAATGCTAACGAGGCACTCGGACAGCTGCATGATGCTATCAGTGAAATTCAAACTTCACACCTGGACAGTTTTGAGGTGGTTGCAGGGGATTTTAATCACACCAGTCTAAAGACTGTGCTCCCCAAGTTCAAACAATGTGTGGACTTTAAGACCAGAGGGAGGAGTATATGTTGGACTTGGTGTACACAAATTTCCCAAATGTGTACAAGGCAACACCTCGCTCCCACCTCGGCCATTCTGACCACCTATCCGTGATGCTGGTGCCTGCCTACAAACCCTTACTGAAGCGCAGCAGGCCAGTTGAGAAACAATTCAGGACTTGGCCAGAGGGTGCAGCCTCGGTACTGCAGGACTGTTTTCTACATACAGACTTGGAGGTTTTCAAAATAGCAGCCTCTCAGGGAGACAGGATTGATGTGGAGGAGTACGCTGAAACGGTCACCAGCTACATCGCGAAGTGCACAGAGGATGTCACTATATTGAAGACCTTCACTGCACGGGGCAACTACAAACCCTGGATAACTGCAGAGGTGCGCTCGCTGCTCACAGCCAGAGATGCAGCCTTCAGAGAGAAGAACAGGATCGCCCTCCGCTCAGCCAGGTCTGCGCTCGCAAAGGGAATTAAGACGGTGAAACGTGCCTACGCGGAGAAAATCCAGGGAACACCAAACGGATGTGGCAGGGAGTACGGGCGTTGACGGATTATAAGTCTAGGCAGGGGGTTGATGATGATGATGACGCTTTGCTTCCAGACAGGCTCAATAACTTCTTTGCACATTTTGAAGCATCAAACCCGACAATCAGAGGGAGGGCTGGCCCATCTTCACCATCTGTGGGGCCAGCTATCACCATCAACGCAGTGGACACACGGAGGACCCTAATCAGGGTTAACCCACGTAAAGCTGCAGGTCCGGACAACATCCCGGGACGTGAGCTCCGAGTCTGCGCGAGTGAGTTGGCGGATGTCCTGACTGACATATATAACATTTCCCTGAGTCAGGCCATCGTCCCCAGATGCTTTAAGACCTCTATCATAGTACCGGTGGCAAAGAAAGCGGTTGTGTCCTGTCTGAATGACTATCGTCCTGTCGCACTGACACCAATTGTGATGAAGTGTTTTGAACGGCTCGTTAAACCACACATCACAGCCTGCCTCCCTGCATCACATGACCCGCTCCAGTTTGCGTATCGTTCAAATCGCTCCACAGAGGACGCCATAGTCACCACCCTGCACTGTCATTACCCACCTGGATCAGAAAAACACCTATGCCAGACTCCTGTACATTGATTTCAGTTCAGCATTTAACACCATTATTCCCCAGAGACTGATGGAGAAATTATTCCTTCTCGGTCTGAACACCGCCACATGTCTCTGGATCCTGGATTTCCTGACCGAGAGACCTCAGTCTGTCCGGGTTGGAAACAACATCTCCAACTCCATCATGCTGAGCACTGGATCCCCTCAAGGCTGTGTACTCAGTCCACTGTTGTTTACACTTTTAACACATGGCTGTGTGTCCAGACACGAGGGGAACCAGATTATTAAGTTTGCGGATGACACCACAGTGGTGGGACTTATTCAGAGGGATGAGGAATCAATGTACAGGGAAGAAGTTAGAGACCTGGAGGGCTGGTGCAGGGAGAACAACCTAGTGCTCAACGTCGACAAAACAAAGGAGATGATTATCGACTTCCGGCGGTCACGGCCTGAACACGTCCCTCTCTGCATCAGCGGCCGTTTGGTGGAGAGAGTGGAGAACATCAAGTTCCTCGGAATGTAGATCTCGCAGGACCTGAGCTGGAGCAAGAATTCCTTGGGGATCAGGAAGCGGGCCCAGCAGAGACTGCACTTCTTGAGGAAACTCAAACAGGCCTCTCTCCCCATCTGCATCCTCAGGACCTTCTACAGAGGTGTGGTGGAGAGTGTTCTGACATACTGCATTGCAACATGGTACTCCAGTTGCAGTATGCCAGACAAAAAAAGCTCTGCAGAGGATAGTTAAGGGAGCTGAGAAGGTAATTGGAGTTTCCCTCCCCTCTGTTCAAGAACTTTTTCAGAGCCGTTGTAGGAGCAGGGCACTGAACATTGTTAAGGACCACTCTCACCCTCTGCACAAACACTTTGAACTGCTGCCATCTGGCAAACGATTCTGGAGCATCAGAGGCAGAACCACCAGACTGATCAACAGCTTCCTTCCACAAGCTGTTAGGATGCTGAACAGTTGATCCGGAATCCTTTACACATATTACCGCACTTTATGAACATTATGTATATTATATGTATATTATAGTTTTAGTCAGTTTTAAGTATTTATTTCTCTTAGCTACTTAGATTCACTTAGCCATTTTAATTGTTTTATATATACATAGGCAGTTATCATTTTAACTGCAACTGTAATAAGTTAACATTACTGTAATATCCAAATGTGTCTCAGGGATGTGTGAATGACTGTCAGGGTGGGGGGTGTGAGTGTGTTTTTAAATTATGTTCTTTTTACAATACAGATGCTTAGAAAAACACAATTTCATCTTTCTTGCACTACAGTTGTATGCATAGCATCATGACAATAAAGGTTGATTGATTGATTGATTGATTGATTGATATTGATAAAGTGCTCAAAGTGTTTGTGATTGGGGATGTGGACCGAAGATTGCAGGCAATGACAACCATAATCATAAGTCTTGCCAAGGAGAGGTCTGGTGTAGAGGAGGAGAAACCTGCTTGAATAACCTACATGAAGAACCAGAGGGCAGTGAAGATCCACAAGATTTGCCAGGAGCTGAAGTATCTCAGGGAGCAGCACAAGGAAGCCAGTGAGAAGCAATGCCATCCTCAGGTAGAGTTGCGGGTCATCTTAAGGAAGAGACTGATGACTCTGCGCAGAGCAGAATGTCACAGAAGACACCAAAAGGAGAGAGCTAGGAAGCATGCCCCATTCATCACCAATCCCTTTGGTTTCACCAAGTTGCTACTGGAGCAGAAGCGGGGTGGTTGTCTGGTCTGCTCAAAGGAGGAACTAAATCTACACATCCAGAATACCTACAGTGACCCCAGTAGACAGATGAAGCTGGGCCCGTGTGACATCCTGGTAGACCCACCACCTCCCACCAAGGATTTTGACACTAGAGAACCTCTTTTCAAGGAAGTCGAGGAGATTGTGAGGAAGGCAAGATCTAGCTCTGCTCCTCGACCAAGTGGTGTTCCATACAAGGTCTATAAGCACTGTCAATTACTACTCAAGAGGCTCTGGAAGATTCTAAGAGTCATTTGGAGGAGAGAGAAGGTGGCACAGCAGTGGAGATGTGCTGAAGGGGTCTTGATTCCAAAAGAGGAGAATTCAGAGAAGATCGACCAGTTCAAGATAATCTCACTGCTGAGTGTAGAAGGAAAAATCTTCTTCAGTATAGTAACAAGGTGGCTGTCGGACTTCCTCTCCCACAACAACTACATAGATCATAAACTTTACTATATCATGTTACATAACTGAATAACTTTACTTTGAAAGACTAATTCTAAGCAGAACTGCAAAAAACTTTCTCATATTGGTTTCCAGTTTTTTCCCTTATAAATCTGCAACTGCAATTTGTCTTTTCTTGCATAAATTTGCACATTTTTTCTCATAAATCTGCAAATTTGTTCTTATAAATTTGTGACTTTTATCAAATTTGCAACATTTTTCTCATTTATTTTTTTTTCTTGTAAATGTGCAATTTTTTGTGTAAACTTGCGATTTTTTCCTGTAAATTTACACTATTTTTCTCATAAATTTACAGTGCTCATTTGGATAAAATTTATTCTGTGTAACTAAGATAAGATAAGATAAGCTAAGATAAGCCTTTATTAGTCCCACAATGGGGAAATTCCAGGATTGCAACAGCACAGGGATAGCAACACTCAGAGCAATAATTAAGAAGATATGGAAGATATAAATAAGAGCAGTGGATATACTGTACATACATACACATAAATATATATACAAAGTGCGGAGCATTGTAGCAAGATGGAATAAACAGCATAACCGTCTACTTAGTTATCCTACATAGTATGAATATGTACCCATACATATTGTCACCCTCCGTAGCGACCAATATTGTCCTAGTTGTATATACTGGAGGGGACCATTGTGTAAGTCTATTGCGTCTTTTGCATTCAATACTATTAGGTCATCACGTTTTTTTGCTATCTCTGCGAGCAGCCCTGCTTAGGTTATACAGTCTGACAGCCGTAGGTAGGAAGGACCTGCGAAACCTCTCGGTTGCGCACCTAGGATGATATAGTCTGCTGCTAAATGAGCACCTCAGTGCGTTCAGTATGTCCTGCATAGGGTGGGACTCGGACTCCAGCAGAGATGACAGTTTAGCCACAATCCTTCTCTCTCCTATCTCCTCCACTGGGTCAGGGCGCTGCCCCAGGACAGAGCTAGCTTTCTTGATCAGTTTGTTCAGTCTCTTCCTATCGGCTGCTGTAATGCCACTGCCCCAGCAGACCACTCCAAAAGTGATGGCTGATGCCACCACCATGTCGTAGAATGTCTTCAGCTGCGCCCCTTGTACACCAAAAGACCTGAGTCTCCTCAGTAGGAACAGCCTGCGCTGTCCCTTCTTGTAGAGTGCGTCGGTATTGTGTGACCAGTCTAGTTTATTGTTCAAATGAACACCCAGGTACTTGTAGGATGTCACCATCTCAATGTCTGTTCCCTGTATGTTTACTGGTGCTGTGAGGGGTTGTCCTTGCCTGCGGCAGTCCACCACCAGCTCCTTAGTTTTCCTCGTGTTGATCTGGAGGCAGTTCCGATGGCACCAGTCCACGAAGTCCTGGATAAGTCCTCTGTACTCAGCTTCATCTCCGTTAGAGATGAGGCCGACGATCGCAGAGTCGTCAGAGAACTTCTGTAGATGGCAGTGTGTTGTGTTGTGTGAGAAGTCTGCAGTATAAAGGGGAAGGGAGCCAAAACCGTTCCCTGGGGGGCCCCCGTGCTACTGATGATCATGTCGGACATACAGTCCCGGGTTCTCACAAACTGTGGCCGGTTAGTGAGGTAGTCCAGGATCCATGATGACAGGTGCTGGTCCACCCCTGTGCACAGCAGCTTGTCCTTCAGGATCATCAGTTGGATGGTGTTGAAAGCACTGGAGAAGTCAAAGAACATGATCCTCACCGCATTCCCAGGCTTCTTCAGGTGGGACAGAGAACGGTGAAGGAGGAAGATCACTGCATCCTCCACCCCAATGCCATGCTGGTAGGTGAACTGGAGTGGATCCATCGCTGGTCCCACCAGGGGGCGGAGGTGAACAAGGAGCAGTCTCTCCAGGGTCTTCATCACGTGGGACGTCAGGGCCACTGGTCTGTAGCTGTTCAGGTAATTGTAATCTGTGGCTTTTTCAATTTTAAATTGGCATCTTTTATAATAATATTATGTACCTTTATTCTTGCAAATTTGTACCCAATTTACATGTACACTACTGTTCAAAAGTTTGGGGTCACCCAGACAACTTTGTGTTTTCCATGAAAAGTCACACTTTTATTTACCACCATGAGTTGTAAAATGAATAGAAAATATAGTCAAGACATTGACAATGTTAGAAATAATGATTTGTATTTGAAATAATAATTTTTTCCTTCAAACTTTGCTTTCGTCAAAGAATCCTCCATTTGCAGCAATTACAGCATTGCAGACCTTTGGCATTCTAGTTGTTAATTTGTTGAGGTAATCTGGAGAATTCTGACGCAATGAGCAAACACATTGTACCATTCGAACACTGGAGTGATAGTTGCTGGAAATGGGCCTCTATACACCTATGTAGATATTGCACCAAAAACCAGACATTGCAGCTAGAATAGTCATTTACCACATTAGCAATGTATAGAGTGTATTTCTGATTAGTTTAAAGTTATCTTCATTGAAAAAAACAGTGCTTTTCTTTCAAAAATAAGGAAATTTCTAAGTGACCCCAAACTTTTGAACGGTAGCGTATACATTTGTACCCTAAACTGTTGAATGCCCCCATCCATCCATCCATCTTCTACCGCTTTTCTGGAGGTCCGGGTCGCGGAGGCAGCAGTTCAAGCAGAGAAGCCCAGACTTCCCTCTCCCCAGCCACCTGCTCCAGCTCTTCAGAGGGGATACCAAGGCGTTCCCAGACCAGCTGGGAGACATAGTCTCTCCACCGAGTCCTGGGTCTGCCCCGGGGTCTCCTCCCAGTGGGATGTGCCTGAAACATCTCAAGTGGGAGGCGTCCAGGAGGCATCCTAATCAGATGCCCATACCACCTCAACTGACTCCTTTCAATGTGGAGGAGCAGCGGTTCTACTCTGAGCCTCTCCCGGATGACTGAGTTCCTCACCCTATCTCTGAGGGTGAGTCCAGCAATCCTACGGAGAAAGCTCATTTCAGCCGCTTGTATCCGCGATCTCGTTCTTTCGGTCATTACCCAAAGCTTGTGACCATAGGTGAGAGTAGGAACGTAGACTGACTGGTAAATTGACAGCTTTGCCTTAGAACTAAGCTCCCTCTTCACCACAACAGACCGGTACAACGTCCGCATCACTGCAGATGCTGCTCCAATCCGTCTGTCGATCTCTTGCTCAATTTTCCCCTCACTCGTGAACAAGACCCCAAGATACTTAAACTCCTCCACTTGGGGCAGGAGCCTGTCCCCAACCCGGAGAGGACAATCCACCTTTTTCCGGCTGAGGACCATGGACTCGGTGGTGAATGCCCCCCCCCCCCCAAAAAAAAATAAATTGCTTACTGATTATGACTAACCTTTGATGTCATTCTTCAAACATGTGTATATGCTTAAAACTAAACAAACAAACAAAAAAAAAAACCCATTTCTGTAGGTGTCAGTTCTGGATGGAGTTACAGTGATCCCTCACTTATCGCGGTTAATGGGTTCCAGAACCGACCGCGAAAAGTGAAAAACCGCGAAGTAGCGTCACCCCTAATGACGTCACCCATAAATAATACGTACGTTCATTCTCTCACTCTCTCTCTCATATGATACATGTGTGTGTGTGTAAGTGTACATACATACGTAGATGTAAATAAAGTGTACATAAATATGTTTTTAGAACTCTTTTATTCTTATAACAAGATACGTAACTAAAGATGAAGATGATTTACTGCACAGGTTAATGAGAGCTTTACTGCTCCTCAGGTGACACCTCATCGTCAGGTGCTAGAGGCGCAGGATCATCGAGGGCAGCTTCCGATAGAGCTGGAGAAGCTGCAGGAGGCGGCGTAGTGGCTCGACGGGAAGACTATTTCGCACAAAATGGCACAAGAGAACAGCAAAAAGTTCCACGCGGCGAGACTAAGCAACACGAGCGATAAAGAGCAATGAATGCGGTCTTCCTTCGCTGCATGGGCGCTCGGCAGGGAGAGAAGGTGGGTGAAACGTCTTGGCCAATCAGCTTGCGGGGTGAAACGTCTCGGCCAATCAGCTTGCGAGATTTCCGAGCCGATCCAACACGAGAACAGCAAACAGAGAGGTGGATTTTGAGTTGTGCGGGCTCTCCGTGTTGATACCTGATGGTCTAATGTAGTCTCCCTGCCTTCTGCTAGCGCCCGCCCATTATTTCTCAATTTTGAATTTTTGATGAATATTTTTGAAAAATCCGCGATGCACTGAGGGCGCGAAAGGTGAAGTGCGAAGTAGCGAGGAATCACTGTATTTGCAGACCTTAGAGACGCCAGATACTTCAATGGGAGTCACAAGCATCAGAGTCTATTGAGATATTGCTTTGGTGATGTTGTTCAGAAGGACTTGGATGAATGTGTGAGACTGTGGAACAGTCACAGAATTTGCCCTTGCAGAACAGCATCATGTCCAGGAGGAGTGCCCAATGAATTCTACTACCTACCACACAGGTAATACTTTGGATGATAGATCAATATTTGTTTTATTTTTAGGTTAAATTTAAATAAATACAATTATGTCTTCTGGTTAACATAGGTTTGGCGCCAGAGACTGTGGATTTAAGATTGAACAGGCTGAATTGGATGCCTTTCCTGAGGCTCGCTAGTCAGCACGGTGGTGCAGTGGTTAGCACTGTTGCCTTACAGCTAGAAGGTTCCTGGTTCGAATCCCCGGGCTGGCAGGGGTTGGAACCTTTCTGTATGGAGTTTGCATGTTCTCCCTGTGCTGTGTGGGTTTACTCCGGGGAGTAATGCATGTTAGGTTAATTGGTTGTTCTAAATTGTCCCTAGATATCTGTTTCCTATAGGCCCTTAGAATAGAGGGTTAGCATTAGTGAAAGCGCTTTGAGTGGTCTTTGTGACTAGAAAAGCGCTATATAAGTGCAGGTTAGTTAGTTAGTTAGTTAGTAAGTCCTTATGGGGAGCCAAACATGCAGGGGTACTTGGACTTTGCCATGGAGCACAATCAATTACAGAAGCCAGGACTGACAGTCTGCATCTGAACTGTATCTGAAACTCAAAGAAATTGCTCAGCTATGAATTGAAATTGATCAAAAAGGTTTATTGTAAAGGTGGAACATTGCCTGTCTGAACATAATTGTCTGAGTCTGTTACCCACAGCTTCATTACTTTAAACTGGGAAATAATGAATAAAAAATAAAAGTAAAGTAATGAGCTTTCATTGCATATTTGGATTATTCAACTGCACCATTAGGTGTGCTTTTAACAACAACAAAGAAAAAACTAAACTTAAACACAATGTATGAATCCAGGAGTGGTAATTTCAATGAAGTTGAACATGTATTTGCCATTGGGAATAGAAAGCCATCCAGAAACTCTATTCATGGCGATGGTTCCTGACCAGATGGGGGAAATGAAGTCAGCCCAGTGGCAAACAAAACATCCTCAATAGACACAGCAGCCTGGCCCTCTGTAAAGAAAAAATATTCAGATACATACACCATGGTAATGTGGTTTCCCAACTAGTTACAAAAAATTTACAAACCTTCACAATCAAGGAGATAGTCTGTACAGTAGGCCAAGGTTCAACTCTCTTTTAGTCTCCTGTTACTTCCTGAAGGACTGAGGTCAGGTGTGAAGAGTCACTCAAGTTCAAAACCAGTGAGTCGCTTTTCAGAGTGGCACAGAACAGGGGCCAGCAAAGTAGGGTGTTGCTGTAGTGCAGTCAAAAACTGAAGGGCTGAAAGACCATCTTTGAATCTACAAAGTGAGCACAAACACTTTCACTACTGTGTAGTGCCAACTGCATTTAAATGATCTAAAGAAAAACTGTTAATCATTCTCTTCCCGATAATTACAATCCATCTAAACAAACGTACATGTGGGGGAAAATGGTTTTGTGGAACACCATTGATTTAAAGAACCCAATTTCTTGCTTTGCATATGCCAAGGTGTTTATGCACCTGTGTCACCGTGCGAGAGGTGCACATTGGCGATGCAGGCTGCAAGAGCTATGATTGGGTTGCTTTGGCTCATCCTTCACATTTTCTGGTTCTCACCTCTGCTCCGCTCATTCACCACGGTGCTACTTCCAAAGCAAGTCGCAAAGCAAAAATCCAAATTCAAAAGAGTATTGAGAAAGTTAAGCAGAAACATTTCTATGAATTGTCAAAACAGTAATTACATTGTCAAATGATGGCAGTGGTGGTGGTCGGACGTACTGTAATGTCTTCTTTTTTCTCTGTTGTAGTGATCATATGAAAAGTTGCTTTTTAAAGATTTATTAACTCAAACTCCATCACAATCTGATTTTGTCCATTGTTATTTAATAAACAAACACATGACAAATACAAATCACTCTAGACATCGGCAGAAACCTGTTTTGGTAACACAACGTATTCAAACCAGTGGACAAGAAAAACTTGCTGATCCACTGCGTCAGCATCTGCAATGGCGCCAGCATGATGCGGGTGCATAAATCCAGCTTTACAAACTGCAGGACTTCCACACAGAAACACAATGAGAGAGAGGGCAGGGTGGCATGAGTACTCATCGATTGGTACAAGGAAAGACATCACATCCCTGTTGTACTACACTAAGACACAAATTTTGTCACAGTGACTAATTGATGACAGATGTACATGGTTGAGTTTGTATGTTCTCCCCGTGTCTGCTTGGGTTTACTCCGGGATTTCTCTGGTTTCCTCCCACATGCCAAAAACATGCAAGTTAGGTTAACTGGCATCAAACTGGGGATTCTAAATTGTCCTTAGATATGACTGTGAGAGTGAATGGTTGTCTGTCTCCCTGTGTCGGCCCTGCGATGGACTGGCAATCTGTCCAGGGTGTACCCTGCCTCTCGCCCAAAGACGCTGGGATAGGCTCCAGCCCCCCGCGACCCGAAAAGGATTAAGCGGAAGAAGATGAATGAATGAATGAATGTACATGCTTGCATAAATCAGAGGCATCTCAAACAAAATTTTCTTACATAAATAACAAAATCACATTATTCAAAATATAATCTTACCTGTCAATTATAGATGAGTTGCGGTCAATAATATACCATCGGAGGTAGTCAGCCACAATTTCTCTCTTTTCTTCCACAGCAGCCACATGTCTCAGACAACCTGCTGTCTGTGACATTGTGCTGTGTCTCATGATAGATTCTTGCAGAGCATCCAATGAAGCAGTGTTCTCAATCTGAAAGACATAAAGAGGCATAAACACCCCAATAAATAACTATGTATTGTATTTTCTTGCCTAGGTTTTTAATTCAGTGCAGTGGTGTAACCCTAACCTATCAAAAATTTTTGAAAAAATGAAGTCAGTTCTACGTACACGATATAGGAAGTAAACAATCTTAAAACCACTGCAGGAACTATGTAAAACTCTACCCTACTACACTGTAGCCATATGCTATTCTCACCTCTTGCAAAACTTTCCTTATTTCTTCATCAGTTATTAAATTAACTGCTGATTTGAATGAAGGCTGGCCCACAAGATAATGTACAGTTAGGCCCAGAAATATTTGGACAGTGACACAATCTTCATGATTTGGGCTTTGCATGCCACCACATTGGATTTGAAATGAAACAACTACAACGGAATTGAAGTGCAGACTTTAAGGTTTAATTCAAGGGGTTGAACAAAAATATATGATTAAACATGTAGGAATTGTAGCTATTTTTATACAAACGCTCGTCATTTCAGGGGCTCAAAAGTAATTGGACAAATAAACCTAACCCTAAGTAAAATGTTACTTTTCAATATTTTGTTGAGAATCCTTTGCAGGCAATGACTGCCTGAAGTCTGGAACCCATGGACATCACCAAACGCTGGGTTTCCTCCTTTGTGATGCTTTGCCAGGCCTTTACTGCAGCTGTCTTCAGTTGTTGCTTGTTTGTGGGTCTTTCTGCCTTAAGTTTTGTCTTGAGCAAGTGAAATGCATGCTCAATTGGGTTGAGATCTGATGATTGACTCGGCCATTGCAGAATATTACACTTCGTTGCTTTAAAAAACTCCTGGGTTGCTTTTGCAGTATGTTTTGGATCATAGGTGAAGCACCGTCCAATCAACTTTGCTGCATTTGGCTGAATCTGAGCAGAAAGTATATCCCTATACACTTCAGAATTCATCCGGCTGCTTCTGTCTTTTGTCACATCATCAATAAAGACAAGTGACCCAGTGCCACTGGAAACCATGCATGCCCATGCCATTACACGGCCTCCACCATGTTTTACAGAAGATGTAGTGCTTTGGATCATGAGCTGTTCCAATTCTTCTCCAAACTTTCTTCTTCCCATCATTCTGGTACAGGCTGATCTTAGTCTCATCTGTCCAAAGAATGCTGTTCCAGAACTGGGCTGGCTTCTTCAGGTGTTTTTTGGCAAAGTCAATTTTGGCCTTTCTATTTTTGAGGCTGATTCATGGTTTGCACCTTGTGGTGAATCCTTTGTATTTACTCTCATGAAGTCTTCTCTTTATGGTAGACTTAGATACTGATACACCTACTTCCTGGAGAGTGTTCTTCACTTGAGTGGATGTTGTGAAGAGTTGTTCTTCACCATGGAAAGGATTCTGTGATCATCCACCATTGTTGTCTTCTGTGGACGTCCAGGCCTTTTTGAGTTCCCAAGCTCACCAGTGCACTCTTTTTTTCTCAGAATGTACCAAACTGTTGATTTGGCCACTCCTAACATTTCTGCTATCTCTCTGATGGATTTCTTCTTTTTTTTGAGCCTCAGGATGGTCTGTTTCACCTCCATTGAGAGCTCCTTTGACCGCATGTTGTGTGTTCACAGCAACAGCTTCCAAATGCAAACGCCACACCTCGAATCAACTCCAGACCTTTTAACTGCTTAATTGATGACAGGTTAACGAGGGAAGAGCCCATGCAGCCTTGTTATTTTTTTTTTTTTTTGCAGCCTTCTGAGTCAATTGTCCAATTACTTTTGGTCCCTTGAAAAAGAGGCGGCCACATATGAAAGCTGTAATTCCTAAACCCTTGCTCCAATTTGGATGTGAATACTCTCAAATTACAGCTGAGAGTCTGCACTTATATTGATTATATAATTGTATCTTGAATATGTTTTCGTAAACAGCTAAAATAACAAATCTTGTGTCACTGTCAAAATATTTTTGGGCCTAACTGTACATACATAAGTATTTTAAAAAAATGATGTACCACAGTGTCAGCTCGATTGAATTCAGCTGTGCTCCTTGATGTAATGATAATTTCAGAACCGGAGTCCGAGGTATCATCCACTGCTGTTAAAAATAAAAAAAAAAGATCATGCAGATACCCTATAGTAGAGTATCTAAATGTGTAAAAATATTGAAATCATGACATCCACTAACCTCCTTTAAAGTCACTTTTCATGCAAATGAAAGGTGATCCTGGAATATGGCTTCCCTAGTTCCGTTTTATATTCTGCCAGTTTGAATGGCCTTTCTGACCCAGGGATGTGGACCACTTCTGAGCAGTCTGGATACAAGAGGACATACGGAGGACTCCTTATTAAATGTTTTCATTTTCTGGACAGCTTGTTTCAGTACATCAGGTACTGCTACCTCTGGGTCTACAAATAATGGGAGTGTTTTCCCTCTGACAGGTTTTAAATCAGTTCCACCAGTTCCATGTGGCACCATCAATCCAAGGTTTATCTAGTAAAATAACAAAGTTAAGATTAACTTCATGTGTTATACACATAGGTAGAATAAAAGATAATACATATAGTAAGCTGAACAAGGTCTAAAACATTACACTGTTATGACCAGTTGCTCAAGAAAAACTGCATCAGAGCTGCTGCTTAGAGCGCTTTATGCTCTAAAATCTCCACAACAAATGCCTGCATCATATATATATATACAGTATATATACGTATATATTTAACTTAATTCGATCTCTACAACATATTACATATGATCCTCATCCACTGAGTTATCTGGAAGTCGAGTTTGACAGTCAGTACAAATTACCTGGACATGTTTCCTATCTTTAACCCCATGTCTTCCTTTCGGCCCAAAGTTAAACAACTGCTGTTCTTTTGACTTTGAGCTTCTGTACTCCATGAATTGTTCATATGATGGGCAAGAATTTTCTGCTGAAATGAACCAAGTGCCATTTCAAAATTTCAGAAAGTTGGCAGCCGCTAACACAACACTATTCACTTTCATTCACATGACTTCAGATAGCTAGCGTTATGCTGCACTTACTTAGTTTAGCATCAGGTGTTACTGGCTGCTGAGATGCCCCCTGTGTGTTTGGTCCCTCCATCTGGTCTGTGCTATTTTAAAACTCCAAAGATTCATGTTTGCCACAAAATGGGCAAAACATGATTTGGTCTCTGTCCATTTGTCACCAGAAACTTCATTAACAACAATAACACAAATCTGTCTTCTCCCTTACTCTCCGTGTTCTTCCTGTTTTACTGCCGTGCTAAATTGTTATTTTTTTTTTACTGCTGTGCTAAATCTCGAATTGACCAATCACGTTATTACTTCTGGGTCAACCACTTGTACGTCCCCTTTCCAGTTAGTATTACTTGTAAATTTGTTTCACCACTTGCAAATTTGTATCAGCGTTTGCAAGTATTTCACCACTTGTTAATTTGTTTTCTGAAATGCAAATTTGTTTCACCACTTGTAAACTTGGATCGGCATTTGTAGAAGTGTTTCATCTCTTGTTAATTTGTTTTCTGAAATGTAAATTTGTTTCTGGGCTTGTAAATTTGTTTTTGTAAATGTGATTTTGTTTTGATATGTAAAAATGTTTTCCAAATTGTAAATTTGTCTCAAAGTTTGCAAAAGTGTTTTACATTTTGTAAATGTGTTATGCACTTCCCGGCCACCATACGAAACACCTGATAGCTTGGTGCTCAGCAATAATGGAACAGAGGAGAGAAATTTGTGGCAGCACCTTGCATGGCAGCGACCCCTCTGATTCTATATATGTGTGTGTGATTAACACTATAGATAAGAGAAACATAATTTCGTTCTGACTGTACATGATTGGTTGTATGGATTTGAAGGACAATAAAGATGACTTATCCTTATGAACCCAGGCTATATCACTGATGATGTGTTCAGCTGCATCAGAAGATGTATTTAAGAACTGTTCAAACTTCTCCAGGTGCAGTCTTTGTATTAAAAACTGGACCCTTTTGTTTGCAACTTCTTTTAGTTCCAGCTTTAATTTTCTCAGATTGCTGCATGCCTGTTCCTGTGGAGAAATGACACAAGTAATCTCCAGTAATTTAATTTTCTGTTCTAACTCCAGTGCCAGCGCTTTTTCTTTTTATTCTTATATGAACAGTAGGAGATTATTTTACCTCACATGATCACTTTTGCTGCTCCCAGAGAACACATGCCGATATTCCTAGCACATCACTGTTTTCCAGATATGATTCCCACTCCTTATTAAAATAGTTAATAAAGTCGTTGCCTTTGAGTAGTGATGTATTAAAATTCCAGTTCCTAGTTTTCCTTGTAGCTTTTTTATTCACCAGTGTAAGAGATACTGGATGGTGATTGCTGATTACTTAATTAGAGCAGATTTCAGTGTCTGATACCCCTCACAATGGAGTTACTGGTTAAAAAAAGTCTAGATGAGAATATGAGTGGTGCACTAGTGAGAAGAAGGTATATTACCTAAGAGCTGGGTGAAGAGAACGCCATTCATCGCAAAGACCAAAATCACTCATGTATTGTCTGAGAGTGTCAGTAGCCTGCCATTTCTGATAATTTCCCACTGTACTGAGCCTGTCACTTGCAGGATTTAATACCAGGTTGAAGTCCCCTCCTATTATTAGTGTAGTGTCCAAGTGCTCAGAAAGAGAAGTGAAGAAAGTGTGAAAAAAGGATGGGTTGTCAACATTTGGGCCATAAACACTTGCAATACATAGTTCTAGATTTTTGAACTGAGATTTTTACCTCCGCCGAGGAGGTAATGTTTTTACTGACGTTTGTCTGTCTGTCTGTCTGTTACCAACATAACTCAAAAAGTTATGAATGGATTTTGATGAAATTTTCAGGAAAGGTGTGTAATGGCACGGGGAACAGATGATTAGATTTTGGTGATGATCTGAGAGTGCATACCTCCACCAAGGGCTTTTTTGTATTTGTGCAGCAGGATTACACAAAAACAACTGGATGGATTTGGATGAAATTTTCACCACAGGTGGTTCTTGGAGTACAGAGGAACCCATTACATTTTGGTGATGATCTGGGAATGCATACCTCAGCCAAGGCTCTTCTCACAGTGTGTCACCCACAATACTCCAAAACTAATGGACAGACTTTGATGCAGTTTTCACCACAAGTGCCTCTAGGCCTACACACAAACCCATTACATTTGGAGGTGATCCATGAGAGGCTGAAGGAGCCTTGGTGGAGGTATGCACTCTCTGAGTGCTTTTCTAGTTAATATTATAAATCTACCTTCTGGATCTGCTATGGTGTTATTCACAACAAAATGTATTCTTCTGTTTACCAATATAGCTACCCCCCTTTGTTTGGAATTAAAGCAGGTTGAGTACATGTGGGGAAATTCAGGGGTGGTGAATGCATCTACAGACGACTTAGAAACATGTGTTTCCTGTAATAAGACAAAGTCTGCCTGTAGATCCTTCAGTTGATTAAAAACTTTTAGCCTCTTCTTCCTGGTACCGATTCCATGTATGTTCCACGTGACAAACTTTAATGTGGACATGTTTTCACTAACAGGTTTTGTGCTGGGGGCTAGTTAAGTGTGCCTATGTGTTTTGTATGTCTGTAGTGTGTGTGTGTGTGTGTGTGTGTATGTGTGTGTGTATGCGCACATGTATGTCCTGTGCATGTTGTATGGTTTCGTGAGCAGGTTTGTGTAGGTACTGTATATGTGTGTTGTGCGTATATTATATACAGTGGTGTGAAAAAGTGTTTGCCCCTTCCTGATTTCTCATTTTTTTGTATGTTTTGTAGGAACAATTAATTATGTGTGATAAGGTACAAGGATTATTTAATTTATACTTAGAGGTGGGTGTGGAAACAGAGGTTTACTTCGTGACCACAAACACAAACAAGAGAGAAACACTCGTAATGGGCATCAGTCCAAACTTGGACAATTTATTAATAACTAATCCTTGAACCTTTCATTAACCAGTCTCAATATTTGTGAATTCTTCTGCTGTGACCCAGAAAAGTACACACACAAAAGAAATCAAGCAGAAACTTCTATATACCGTTAACAGTTTTAATAGTCAAACTCAAGTTAAGTGACATTACATTCAATTGATTTGTAAGCAGGTGAAATCATCAGCAAGTATCAAATATCATATTAACTGGTAACGGATTCCTGAGCATAATGTCTATAGTTAAACATCTGTGGATTTGGAATTTGTAACTGTAATGCAGTAAGAGACTGTGAAGTAACAGTAACAAAAATATGCATAAAATTGGATGCAATTTTATGGAAAAAATGATAAAAGCTGATTATATGAAAAAGAAAATCCTGAGTTACTCCAAAAAAAACAAACAACAACAACAAAAAAAACCCCCAACCAAAAACAGAGGTTATTGAAAAAGGAATATTATTTTTCCGTTTGTCCATAAGCTCCTATCGCAGCTTATGGACTAACATTTACATGAAAAATTGGTCATATTCAATTAGAATTAGACATCACATTTAGCCCAGCAGATAGAAAGTGGGAGTCTGGCTTACAAACAGCTGTGTCTTCAGAGTCCAGCGATGATCTGGAATGCCAGCAGATGGCAAAAAGGGGAAAAGACCTTCCCAATCGTGGCAGCGGTTCTAACTTTTACAGATTCAGCAATTGGGATCTGGAGAGTGGGGTGGATGGTAGAGTGAATGGATGGCCGCTGGGGCAGGTGTGACGTCTTATATAAGGCAACAGATCCTTTCCTGGCCCACAACTTTGGGATGTCCACCAGCCGATAAGAAACCACAGGCCGAAGGAAAAATGCAGTCCACTTTAACGGTGAGTTAAGGAAAATCAATAGAAAAAGTTCAGCAGAATAAGCATGGCATCTGAGGAGAGGGAAAAAGGGTGTTTTGGAGTTTTAATCCAGTAAGAAGGGTTGAGCTCAACAAGAAAAGTTGATATCTCCTCAGATACCAGAAAAACAGAAACAGACTTAACTTCAAGACAATGAAAGACAACTTAAAGAGACCTTAGAGAATACAAAACTTAACAAAAACTCACAGAAACTCAAAACTGAACTACTAGGGTGTTTCTCCCTATTTAACGGAGTGCGCTTCTTGGGTCATAACAAATGACTAGCAGCAGGAAGAACCAGTTAGCGAGTATTGTGGGAGATTTGAATGGGCTATGGTCCAATAAGAAAGTGGTCCTTTGTCTGTAACTGACCAATAGAATGAAAAGAATGAAAGGGGTGTCATCCAAGAGAGACGGCCTGGTGATTGGCTGGTACCAGTCAGATAACTGGCTTAAGTTTTCAGAAGGCAAACACACATTTACTGTGAAATTCCCATTATATACTTAATATAAAATCTAAACTAACTTCAGTGATTCATGACCAACTTTCAGTGAGCATGCACTTTTTTAAACTTGTCCTTTTATAATTAACATGCATTAGAATAAGGTTTATTTAAGTCTTTTCAAACATGCAACACATTTAAAATCAATGATTAACCCTTTAGCTGCCCTAGGTGCCATGTGGCGCCTAGGGCAACGCAAGGCAACTCAAGGCCCCCCCTAGTGGTCAAAAATGGTAAAAAAAATTCTCAATAAAATAGTTCAGATTTCCAAGGCTATAACTTGAAAGCAGGCATGAAATGGGATCCTTATCATCCCTTTTACCATGGAATGTGTTTTCAAACTATGGTTCTTAGGTGAAGGAAACAATTCTTGACCAGACTTTAGGGTGAAACAATTTCTTTAAGGTGAAGTGTGATTTTATAGATTGGAGCATCAATCCATTTGGCTCCATTTTGTCACACTTAAATGTTTCAGATCATCAAACAAATTTAAACATTAGACAAAGATAACACAAGTAAACACAAAATGCAGTTTTTTTTTTTAATGAAGGTGTTTATTATTAAGGGAAAAAAAAGATCCAAACCTACATGGCCCTGTGTGAAAAAGTGATTCCCCCTTAACCTAATAACTGGTTGGGCCACTCTTAGGAGCAACAACTGCAATCAAGCATTTGCGATAACTGGCAATGAGTCTTTTACAGCACTGTGAAGGAATTTTGGCCCACTCATCTTTGCCGAATTGTTGTAATTCATCCACACTGGAGTGTTTTCGAGCATGAACCGCCTTAAGGTCATGTCACAGCATCTCAATCGGATTCAGGTCAGGACTTTGACTAGGCCACCCCAAAGTCGTCATTTTATTTTTCTTAAGCCATTCAGAGGTGGACTTGCTGGTTTGTTTTGGATCATTGTCCTGCTGCAGAATCCAAGTGCACTTCAGCTTGAGGTCACAAACAGATGGCCCGAAATTCTCCTTCATGATTTTTTTTGGTAAACAGCAGAATTCATGCTTCCATTTACCACAGCAGGTCTTTCAGGCCCTGAAGCAGCAAAACAGCCCCAGCCCATCACGCTGTCACCACCATATTTTACTGTTGGTATGATGTTCCTTTTCTGAAATGCTGTGTCACTTTAACACCAGATGTAATGGGACACACGCCTTCCCAAAAGTTCAACTTTTGTCTGGTCAGTCCACAGAGTATTTTCCCAAAAGTCTTGGGGATCATCAGGATGTTTTCTGGCAAAACTGAGACGAGCCTTTATGTTCTTTTTACTCAGCAGTGGTTTTCGTCTTGGAACTCTGCCATGCAGGCCATTTTTGCCCAGTCTCTTTCTTATGGTGGAGTCATGAACACTGACCTTAACTGAGGCAAGTGAGGCCTGCAGTTCTTTGGATGTTGTTGTGGGGTCTTTTGTGACCTCTTTGATGAGTTGGCACTGCACTCTTGGGGTAATTCTGGTGCGCCAGCTACTCCTGGGAAGGTTCACCACTGTTCCATGTTTTTGCCATTTGTGGATAATGGCTGTCACTGTGGTTCGCTGGAGTCCCAAAGCTTTAGAAATGGCTTTATTGTGGAGTGTGTGAAATCAGAGGTGGAATCATTTCAGATGATTTATTACACACTCACATCTTTCAAGCACAGAGCAGACTGAACTCTTAAGCAGAAACTCCTCTCTTAAGTTTCATGGCATCTACATCACACACAACATGACATTTGCATCACACTGCATTCAACCCCCTTATCCTTTACTCCTTCCTGCTATCTCACCAGGAATCCCCCTGCTCTTTGTTCTCCCAAGCTTATCCACTGTCTCCTGTCTGAGATGCTAGACAATCTGGCTCTCCCAAGGTGCTACATTATAACCTTTTCCAGGGTGATAGATCTCAATTACTTTGTTTCTCATTTGTTCCAGAATTTCTTTGGATTGCAGCATGATGTCTAGCATTTGATGATCTTTTGGCCTACTTCATTTTGTCAAGCAGGTCCTTCTTCATTCATTCATCTTCTTCTGCTTAATCCTTTTTGGGTCGCGGGGGGGCTGGAGCCTATCCCAGCATCTTTGGGCGAGAGGCAGGGTACACCCTGGACAGATCGCCAGTCCATCGCAGGGCCAACACAGAGAGACAGACAACCATTCATTCTCGCAGCCGTACCTAAGGAAAATTTAGAATCCCCAGTTTGATGCCAATTAACCTAACTTGTTTAAGTTATTTCTTGATTGAGAACAGGTGTGGCAGTAATCAGGCATGGGTGTGGCTAGAGAAATTGAACTCAGCTTTCCAAAGATGTGATAAACCACAGTTAATTTATGTTTCAATGGGGGAATGGGGGGGGGGTGGGTAATCACTTTTTCACACAGGGCCATGTAGGTTTGGATTTTTTTACTCTTAATAATAAACACCTTCATTTAAAAACTGATAATATTTAAATTTGTTTGATAATCTGAAACATTTAAGTGTGACAAACATACCAAAAAAAAAGAGAAATCAGGAAGGGGGCGACACTTTTTCCGCACCACTGTACCTATATGTGACCCATGCTGGCAAAATGAGCCACTTTGAGGAAATTATCAAAACTGAGGTAAAGTTTTTTCCATATTCTGTACTGAAAGACCTTCAAAATGATATTTCATTTGTAGGAAGTGCACAGAAACTGACCCGGAAAATGCTGATTTGTTTATATTTTGGCTAGGTTTCAATCTCGCGTTTGATCGGTTGGTAGTTACGTTTTCTGCCAAAAGATATGTATTTTTAGAAAGTACAATTTCTAAGCTTTACAATGATTCCAGGCACTCATGGGGGTTTTCCCAGTACTTGCAGCTAGCAAACAAAGAAAGAGTTATGATTTATGATGTCTCTTGCCTGTAGCTCATAATGATGCGGTACGCATTCTGACTCATTTTGCCAGCACGGGTCACATATGTGTGTGCTTGGTTGCATGCGCATGATGTCTCTGTTGTATTTATTTGCATTTGAAAGAGTGAGTGGGGTGCATGTACTTAAAGTTATTTCTGATAAATCAAATGTGCAAGAGAGAACAGACATGAAGGTTAGTAAGTGGTGAGAAGATACAGATAACATACAACAACCTAACAACATCAACAAGCTTAGCTACAACAGACAAACAAACAACAACCTCAACAAAAAAGAAAAAAAAAACATTAGACAAACGTTAAATTAAACAGTGGTTGATAAGAGACCTGTGCACAATTGCACTCTTTTTTTCACTTGTAGCTAAGGAAACAAACTAGGATCGCCAGGGGGTTATGGTTTCATCCAAAACAGCTTGCCATCTATACCTGTATCTATATCTGTAACATGTTTTTTATGACTTACAAGAGTGAAATGGTGCCTACTAAAACATGGAACAAATGGTATGGAATGTTCCATCTGCATTCTGTATGGAACATCTACCAATCCTGCTTGCAGTCAGTTCTATGTCAATGTGCACTTGTCATTAGCCGCAGTTCACACTTAGCATGTTCCTTACATATACGTACCGCTCATGTCCCATACATGACGGTTGTAAATAAATGCAACTCCAATTATTAATAAATAAATAAATGCAATAAGAAATTAAGGAACGTGCCACAAGTAGTGATGTGGAAATGATATTGACGCTTCAAAGCACTTCTCACTCTCCAGTGTGCCAGAGCGTGTATCAAAACACTAATGTCATGTGACCAATGAAGATCAAAGCTTCAAACGTTATCGCTGTGTCACTTCACGCTTCATTGGTTCAATATGTTTTGAAACTTTCATCAATTGGTCAGTCTGAGGAATCGATCCACCTTTTCCCTTGGGAGTCCCTTGGGCTGCTCTGCTTTGAAAACTTGATCCAAATTAAGATGGCTTTTACCATTAAACTGCTTTTAAGGACTAATGTTTCAGTCATTATCCTGGGCCACTGTGCATGCAACTAGGATTGTCCTTCAACTGGTAAGTCTTTTTTATCACAGGTTTTACTCTGTTTAATGTAGCGTTAGCTATTATTAGCCTTATGGGATGGGGTGGACAGATCCTCGCGTTTGAAGGAGGAAAAGTAAAAAGATTTTGACACGAAACTGTAAGACAATGAAAGATTTTTTTTGTAGAAAAAAAGGGCACAAGATACCATTTTAGACAATGTAGATTTGTTTTTGTAGGGGATTCATATCCACCAGAGCAGTAGTGGTTTCAGACATGAGTGATAGGGGCATTCGCCCAGGGTGCCATTGTTTTGAGGGCGCCATGAGAATCAGAAAAATAAAAAACATAATAAAAGATTCACAGTTATTTGTGCTGAGTGTGTATTTGTGGCAAATGGGCGCCTTGTACAGGCGGGATGCCAGTGTACTCTGGCTGCGGCTGACAGACTCTGCAGATCAAGCTCCAGTATAGCAGACATTCAAAGTACAGCAAAGGAGGAAAAAACCCATTCAAAGTAAGTTTTTTTCTGAAATTATGCAGCGGTTTGAATTTTAAAACATTGAGCCCTAAAACGGCAACATCTGGTTATCACAGCTTATGTTATGTAACATCATTTTTTTTCAATGTGTTGTAGTTGGCTTCAGTTTACTGTCCACATGAATTAATTTCAGGGCTATGCAAAGACCATTTGAGGAGCAGCGGTGCAAATTAATAATAAAAAAGGGCATATAGAATGAGATTTGTTAAAAAATTATGTCAACTTTATGTCTTACTTAGTTGGTATCTATTTTATTTTAATAACTATGCACTCAAGGTCATATTTAATACCCCACAGATTATCAACTCACACAGAGACCACGGTCTTCATCATTAGTTATGTAAAGGTCAGTGACAGAAAAAGTTCAATGACAAAAAAAAGATTATCTCTTCAAAATAAAAACAACTTTGCAAAAATATGAAAAAAGCTTTTCTTTTTCATATTTCATTCAAATGAAATTTCATTCAAATGACTAAGTCTTTGCAAAAAATTAAAAAGGCCATTCTGCCTAGTCAGCAAAATGAGCCAAAACCATTGCCTTTGACTGCCCCCTCCATCCCCACAAAGACTGCAAGGATAGTTTATACAGGACAACGTAGCACAGGTGCATCTCAGTAAATTAGAATGTCATTCAAAAGTTGATTTATTTCAGTAATTCAGGTTAAAAAATGAAACTCATATAGATTCATTATACGTGTTTATTTCTTTTAATGTTGATGGCTATGACTTATAACTCATGAAAACCCCAAATTCAGTTTCTCCAAAAACTAGATGTCATATAATTAATTAAAAGTAAAAGTAAATAACCCTCTGGTTATTTAAACTGTCAAAATCTCAGAAGTTCTGGTCATGGAGGAGGAGTAGCAACAATTTACCATTCCAAATTACTAGTTAATGTAAAGCAAAAAACATGTTATAATTCCTTTGAGGGCCTGGTCCTCAGTATTGGGCACTTTAGCAATTTTAGGTTAAACCCAATTTTATTTGCCATAGTTTATCGTCCCCCATCAACCTACTCAGAATTTTTATCCGAATTTGCTGATTTCTTAGCTGATTTAGTGCTGAAATCTGATAGAATAATTATAGTAGGGGACTTTAATATACATGTGGATGTAGATAGTGACTGCCTTAATGTGGCATTTAATTTAATATTAGACTCGATTGGGTTTTCTCAGAAAGTAGGAAATTCTACTCATTACCTCCACCATACATTGGACCTTGTTCTGACATATGGCATAGAAATAGAAAATCTTGTAGTGTCTCCTCATAACCCTGTACTGTCAGACCATTGTCTGTTAACCTTTGATTTTACTATCTCTGACTATTTGGCTCCTAAAGAAAGATATTATTACAGTAGATGCCTCTCAGATGATGCTGTTACCAAATTTATGCAGATTGTTTCCTCTATGCCATGTGTCAACACAACGGAAATAAGCTATAGACAGCTTGCTCCTTCTGTAATTGATAACATGGTGGATAGTGTTACAGCTTCTCTGCATCAGACTCTAGACTTGGTGGCCCCCTTAAAAAAGAAAAAGTCTAATCAGAGATTTCTAACTCCTTGGTTCAACACAGAAACCCGTAGCTTAAAACAGAAGACTCGTCAATTAGAAAGAAAATGGCGCTCCACTAATTTAGATGAAATCTATTTAGCCTGGAGAAATCATCTTTTAATTTATAAAAAATCTCTTAGAAAAGCTAGAACGAGTTATTACTCTGCATTAATAGAAGAGAACAAGAATAATCCCAGGTTTCTTTTCAGCACTGTAGCCAGGTTGACAAAGAGTCAGGACTCTGTCAATCCTAGCATTCCCTTAGAGCTTACTAGTCAGGACTTTATGAACTTTTTCAATAATAAAATTTCATCCATCAGAGATAAAATCAATCAGATTCTTCCCACAGTAAACTTAAATACTGTAACTACTACAACTCCTTCTATTGATGTCTGTCTTGATGAGTTTACTCCAATCGACCTTTGTGAGTTAGATAAAATAGTTTCCTCATCCAAACCTTCAACTTGTCTTTTAGACCCTATTCCTACCAGGTTATTTAAAGAAGTCTTCCCACTTACTGGTAGCTTTATTCTTCATATAATCAATTCTTCATTAACTTTAGGCCATGTACCGCAGGCTTTTAAAACGGCTGTAATTAAACCCTTACTCAAAAAGCCATCGCTAGATCCAGGAGTTTTAGCTAACTATAGACCAATCTCTAATCTCCCTTTCATTTCAAAAATCTTAGAGTTGTTGCTACGCAATTATTTGACCACCTGCAGGGAAATGGTTTACTTGAAGAGTTTCAATCTGGGTTTAGAATCCATCATAGTACTGAAACAGCCTTAGCGAAGGTCACTAACGACCTCCTCATCGCATCTGATGATGGACTGGTTTCTGTAATTGTCCTTTTAGACCTTAGTGCAGCTTTTGATACTATCGATCATAATATTCTACTTGATAGATTAGAACACTATGTTGGACTTAATGGAACTTCGTTGCAGTGGTTTAGATCTTATTTATCTGATAGGTTCCAGTTTGTTCATGTAAATAATGAGTTTTCTTTCAACTCAAAGCTTAGTCATGGAGTTCCACAGGGATCTGTGCTAGGCCCTACTCTTTTTTTTGTAACTTAGATTTTTATTCATTTTTCATTATATATATTGCATTCAGATCACAGTCTACATTTAAAAACAAAGGGGCTAGAGTAAGAAGGAAAAAAAGGAAAAAAAAAAAAGGGGGGGGGGACAAATGTTGGAGCATCAAGTTTTTAGTTTCCATCTCTTAATTCTTCTGGTTTTTCCAGTGTCTTTGGTTATTCTTTCAATTTCTGTCTCGTTGTTGCACTTTGTAGTGTGTCCATTTCCGCCATTTTTTTTTCATATTGTCCTTCTTGCATTCTTTGTCGATATGTTAGTTTTTCCATCATACGTATGTCCTCAACAATGTCAGTCCATTGCTCTTGGTCAGGAAGAACTTCTGATCGCCATTTTTTTGTGATTGTTTTTTTACATGCAATCAACAGGATTTTAACTAGATATCTGTCCTCAGCCTGTATTACATTGTCTCTTTTAAGATCACATAAGTACATCAGGTTACAGTTCATTGGTATATTATATCCTAATATCCTCTGTATTGTCACATGTATAGATTTCCAGAATGATGAGATTTTGCTGCATTTCCAAAACATATGTGAGTAGTCTGCATTTTGAGCCCCACATCCCCTCCAGCATAAAGATTGGGTAGTTGTATATTTTCCTTGAATCTGTGGTGTAATGAAAAAGCGAATCAGGTTTTTCCATCCAAATTCCCTCCATGTCCTTGAATTTGTTGATGTGTGTTGTGTTTTCCATATTTCCTGCCAGTTTTCTTCTGTTATGTTTAAATTGAGCTCTTTCTCCCATTTCTCCTTTATATAGTTACTTTTGATACTATCGATCATAATATTCTACTTGATAGATTAGAACACTATGTTGGACTTAATGGAACTTCGTTGCAGTGGTTTAGATCTTATTTATCTGATAGGTTCCAGTTTGTTCATGTAAATAATGAGTTTTCTTTCAACTCAAAGCTTAGTCATGGAGTTCCACAGGGATCTGTGCTAGGCCCTACTCTTTTTAGTTTATATATGCTTCCGTTAGGCAACATTATTAGAAAGCACTGTATACATTTTCATTGTTATGCAGATGACACACAATTATACCTGTCAATGAAGCCAGATGATAGTAATCAATTAGCCAAGTTAGAAGCCTGTCTTAAGGAAATCAAAGCTTGGATGACTTGTAATTTCCTGCTATTAAATTCAGATAAGACTGAAGTCATTCTTGTTGGTCCAAAAAACCTTAGAAATTCCTTTCCAAATCAAACTTTTAGTTTGGATGTGGTTACTGTAATGTTCTCCTGGAACATGTAATGACGAGGCGCACACACCGGGTGTCAGTTAGGACTTTTTACTTGTCACTTCAAGTGCAACTAACAACTAACCACACATTGGCACATGTACATCTCCTTTTATAGTCAGGTCATGGCCGGGGTCATACTGCCCTCTAGTGGTGACTCTATAGGAACTTCACATATCAATACATCTCCCTTTTTTTCTAGTAAAGGTCATGTCCAACTATAAACTTTTTCTCAAATTTCTATATACAAAATAAACTCCATTTCTATTTACATTTCTTTCAACCTTGTACAGTGAATCACAAGTTCAATTTTTTTTTTTTTTTTTGTTTACAATTCAACATCAACACATTTTTTTTTTCCCTCTGTTTACAATTCAACAACACTTTTTTTTTTTTTTTCTTTTCAGTACTCCTTACATTTCCTCAATCAATCTTTTCGGTTTCACAATTTGCCTTTGTGATCTTCTGATTTGTGTCACCTCAGTCTGTTCGTTATTGTCTGTCTCTAAGTTTTGGTTCTCAGCCATTTCTGGTTGTTCGGTTTGACTGGAAATTAGCATGTCGCTTATTTCACTGTCTGTGACTCTCATTTTTGTCTGAGGCACTTTCAGTAAGTGACGTCGGTTTCGCCTCATTGTTTTCCCATGCTCTGTGATGACTTCATATGATCTGGGAGTTGTTTCTTTGACCACTTTTGCCAGCGGTCCCCATTCTCCATCATATCTCACTCGCACTATGTCCTCATGTGCAAGTGGTCTCAGAGGTCGTGCTGTTCTGGTGTACAGTTCAGTTTGCCTCTCATCACGCCTCACATCTCTCTTTTCCATCACCTGAGATGCTGATGGAAGTCGCGTTCTGAGTTTTCTGTTCATGAGCATTTCTGCTGGGGACAGTCCATTCTCCAGTGGTGATGCTCGGTAATTCAGGATCGCCAGATGTGGGTCTTCTGCATTGTCTGCAGCCTTTTTCAGTATGCGCTTCACAATTTGCACCCCTTTCTCTGCTAACCCATTTGACTGTGGGTACAGAGGGCTTGAGGTCACGTGCTTGAACCCATATGTGTCTGCAAAGTCTTTGAAGCACTGACTCGTGAATTGTGGTCCGTTATCACTTACAACAGTCATTGGAATTCCATGGCGTGCGAACATTGTCTTTGTATGTGCAATCACCTTTTCTGCTGTTGTGTCACTCAACCCTGCAAACTCTGGGTAGGTGGAATGATAGTCCATGACTAACAGATAGTCCTTGCCCTTAAGCTGAAATAGATCCATGCCCACTTTTCTCCATGGCCCTTGAGGCTTCTCATGGGGCCTCATAGGCTCCTTTGGCTGTTGATACCTGTGGCGCTGGCAAATGTCACAGCGCTGCACATATGCCTCAATGTCCTTGTGCATGTTGGGCCAATACAAAACATCCCGTGCACGTCTTTTGCACTTTTCAATACCCAAATGCCCCTCATGCACTAATTTAACCATTTCTGATCTCATGGAGGTAGGTATGACTATCCTTGTACCCTTTAACAGAACCCCATCTAACACAGACAGTTCACCTTTAAAGTGATGGTAAGGCTTGTCAATCATAACCTGTCCTGGTTGATGTATCTGTTCCATTACTCTTTTTAGTTTCTCATCTTTTTGTGTATCTTTCACTATCTTCGTCCATTTTGCATCTGATACTGGCATGTGTGCCTTAATAGAGTCTACATGTATTTGCACAGCTTCCTCTGTTGTGCTGCTGGTGTTGCTCAAGCTAGCCCTACTCAGCGCATCGGCTACAATTAGTTGCTTGCCTGGTGTAAACTCAAATTTCAAGTCATATTTCTGTAATCTTAACATTAGACGCTGGATGCGCGGTGGTGCGTCACCCAGTGGCTTCTGTGAGATCGCAATCAGTGGTTTGTGGTCTGTTTCTAGTATTACTGACCTTCCATACACATATTCATGAAACTTCTCACATCCAAACACTGCACCTAGAGTCTCTTTCTCTATTTGTGCGTAATTTTTTTCTGTGCTTGTCATGGTGCGCGATGCGTATGCGACTGGATACCACTCTGTGTCATGTTTTTGCAATAGCACAGCTCCTAGGCCGGCTTTGGACGCATCTGTGGACACTTTTAGCAGTTTGTCCTGATCATAGAATTTTAACACTGGCTCCTTTATTAGACTGCTTTTGAGCCACTCCCATTCTCTGGCATGCTCTGCCATCCACTGCCACATTGTATTGGTCTTTAACAAGCTTCTAAGAGCTATTGTGTTAGCTGATAAATTTGGGATAAATTTTCCCATGTAATTGACTAGTCCTAGGGCTCTTTGCAAGTCATTTTTGTTCTGCGGTACTGGCAGCTCTGCTATGGCCCGCACTTTTTCCGGATCTGGTTGCACGCCTGCCCCAGATAATTTTTCTCCCAGGTATGTAATCTCCTGTACCCCAAATTGGCACTTACTCTTATTCAGTTTCATACCTGACTTTTGCGCCTGTGTGAGAACTCTAGCCAACCTTTCGTCGTGCTCCTCTTTTGTTTTTCCCCAGACTACCACGTCATCAAGAAAAACTCCCACCCCTTCTATTCTGTCAAACAATTGCTGCACAGTTCTATGGAAAATTTCAGGGGCTGAGTTAATCCCGAACGGCATTCGTAGAAAGCAATGCCTTCCGAATGGCGTATTAAATGTGCACAATTTAGCACTTTCCTCGTCGAGCACTATTTGGTAAAACCCAGATTTGGCATCTAATTTTGTGAAGTAGCTTGCTCCACTCATTGTGCTGGTTATGTCAGATTTTGTTGGTAGCCTGTAATGCTCCCGCTGTATTACTTTATTTAGATCTTTTGGATCTATGCACAATCTCAAATCTCCATTTGGCTTCTCCACTATAACTAGTGAGTTAACCCATTCAGTTGGTTCTTCTATTTTTCTGACCACTCCGTCTGCTATCAGTGAGTCTAGTGTTTCTCTCAGCCTCTTTTTAAGAGCTATTGGCACTTTTCTTGCTGCATGTATGACTGGCTCTGCATTTTCTTTCAGCCTAATTTTTTGTTTGCCTGGTAGGCGGCCTATTCCTTTGAACACCTCTTTGTATTCTTTCACCCAGTCAGTGTGTTTGTGCTTACTTATTGTAGCCTCTGTATTTTCTCGTGTTGTCACTTTGTCTGTATCAATGACATTCACCCTTTTGATCAGACCTAGCTGATCGCATGTTTTTAAACCCAAAATTGCTTGTCTATTTCCATCAACAAGTACAAACAATGCATTCACTGTTTTACCTTTGTTTGACAGTGTAACCCTGCACATTCCCTTAGTGGGTATTGGCTTATCGTCATATGTTCTCAGATTAATCTTTTTATTTCTTATTTTCGGCTTGTTTTTCAGTCTTTTAAAATCTTTCATTGGCAGGATGTTTACCTGCGCACCTGTGTCGAGCTTCAGTGACATGTCCGTGCCATTCATCTCCAGGCACACTATCCATTCATCAGCGCTCGTCTCTCCCTCGATGGCGTCCACGTAAAACTGATCCTCCTCGCTGTCGCTCTTTTTCTCCACGAGTTGCACCCTCGTCTTTGAGAAGCAGGTCTTTGCGAAGTGATTTTTTCCGCCACACTTGCGACATTCCTTCCTGAATGCTGGACACTGTTTCAGCGCGTGTTGCCTTCCACACCGCTCGCAGTTCCTGCGCGCGCGCTCTGGGTTTGCCTCCCTTTTTCTTGCCTGCAACGTTCCTTTCGGCTTCGCGCTCAGCACTGCACCGACCTCAGCAGTCTCTTTTTCCTTGCTGCTAAAAGTCTTTAATTGTGCCTTTATACTCTCAGACGCTTGGCAAATCTGTATCGCTTTCTCCAGCGTTAAGTTAGTCTCTTTGAGTAATTGCATCCGCAATTTGTTGTCTTGGACCCCTATCACAATTTGGTCCCGTATCATTGACTCACTCACTGTTCCAAAGTTGCATGACTGACATTTCATCCGTAGGTCTGTGACATACAGCTCGATGGACTCTGACTCTTTCTGAAGTCTTTTTCTGAACACATACCTCTCGTACGTTTCATTCTTTCTCGGTGTGCAATAATCGTCAAATTTCTTCATCACGGCGTCGAAGTTGCCTTTTTCTTCTTCCGTGAAGATGAATGTGTTAAACACATTTAGCGCCGCTCGCCCTGCTACTGTCAGCAGTAATGCTATTTTCCTCTCCTCGTCACGGAGACCGATAGCAAGCGAATAAAGTTCAAAACTCTGTTTGAATATTTTCCAGTTCTCGTTGACGTTACCGGTCAACTTTAACTCGTCCGGCTGTCGAAGAGCGTTCATCTTCGCCGTCGGTTCGTAGTTTTATATCCTGGTATCATGTAATTTACTCCTGGTACCATGTAATGTTCTCCTGGAACATGTAATGACGAGGCGCACACACCGGGTGTCAGTTAGGACTTTTTACTTGTCACTTCAAGTGCAACTAACAACTAACCACACATTGGCACATGTACATCTCCTTTTATAGTCAGGTCATGGCCGGGGTCATACTGCCCTCTAGTGGTGACTCTATAGGAACTTCACATATCAATACAGTTACTCTTTCTCTTAATAGCTCTGTGAGCAACCTTGGAGTTTTGTTTTTTTTTTAATCAAGATCTGTCTTTCAATTCACATATTAAATTCGTTTCTAAGACTGCCTTCTATCATTTGCATAATATTGCCAAGATTAGGAGCATCTTGTCTCAGAGTGATGCTGAGAAACTGATCCACGCTTTTGTTAGCTCTAGATTAGATTATTGTAACTCTTTATTATCAGGCTGTCCCAAAACATCTTTAAAAAGTCTTCAGCTGATCCAAAATGCTGCAGCAAGAGTTTTAACAGGTACTAGAAAGAGAGATCATATCTCTCTGCTTCTGGCCTCCCTTCATTGGCTTCCCATAGAGTTTAGAATTAAGTTTAAAATCCTTCTTCTTATTTACAAAGCTCTAAACAATCAGGCCCCTTTTTATTTAAAAGATTTGATACTACCGTATTATCCTAACAGAGCACTACGCTCCCAAAATGCAGGATTACTTGTAATACCTAGAATCTCCAAAAGTACAATGGGAGGCAGAGCCTTCAGGTATCAAGCTGCTTTCCTGTGGAACCAGCTGCCAATTTGGATGCGGGAGTCAGACTCGATCTCTGTTTTTAAGAATAGGGTTAAAACCTTCCTTTTTGATATAGCCTACAATTAGGGAGGGATCATGTGTCTCTGAACCCTCCCTTAGTTATGCTGCTAATAGGTTTAGTCAGCCGGGGGACCTCCAATAATGCACTGGGCTTCACTCCTTTCTTCACTCTCAACTAAATGTTTTTTTTTTTTTGCTAGTCATTAACATTTGTTTGTTCTCTCCCATAGATTGAGTCCCCATGGTGCTGTTTGCTCTCTACATGTCTGTTCTTTTCATCTTCTCTATCCCCTCACCCCCCAGCCAGTCGCAGCAGATGACTGCCCCTCCCTGAGCCTGTTCTGCTGGAGGTTTCTTCCTGTTAAAAGGGAGTTTTTCCTCTCCACTGTTGCCAAGTGCTTGCTCACAGGGGATCGCCTGATTGCTGGGGTCTTTCTGCAACTGTGGGGGTTTCCCCTACAGTTGAAAGTGCTATGAGATGACTGTTGTTGTGAAATGGCGCTATATAAATAAAGTTGAATTGAATTGAATTGAATAGTGGTATAAGTGTGCATGGGAAGGAAGGTTGGAATGAGTTCACATAATTTATAGTTGAGTTTGTGGACAACCTGATACATTATACAGGCATTCTGGAAATAATTATGCTCAGCAAGTCTTAGAAGATTACAGCGATGGAAAAGATGACTAGTAGAAGAATTATATTCAGACCATAAGGTACGTGTGACTTTCTTTTGAAGAATTTCTAGCTTTTTTTTAGGTGAGTTGGAAATTTGTTACACTATATGATATTGCAGTAATGTAAGTGAGGCTCAAATAAAGTTTTATATAGAGTGAGAAGTGCTGAAAGTGGTAGAAAATGTCTCACTTTAAAAAACAGAGCAGCGTATTTGGCCAGTTTCTTGGTTAGATTGTCAATGTGACATTTGAAATTGAGAAATTCACCAATGAGGGCCCCCAAGAACTTTATAGAGCTAACTCTTGTAATATACTGTCCATTAATTTTGGAGCAAAGTTCCTTGGTGTCTGGCTTTTTATTGGAACAGAATACAATATGATTTGTTTTACTGATATTTAGTGAAAGTCTGTTACACTGAAGCCAGGTGTCTAGTTTCATAAGTTCACTATTTGTTATCTGTTCAAGTTCATTTGGATTCTGATGAGCAAAAAATAAATTAGTGTCATCAGCAAACAGTACTTTATGGAGTAGAGACGAGGAGTTAGCAATGTCATTTATATACAGAATGAATAGAACTGGTCCTAAAATGGAACCCTGGGGAACCCCATGATCGATGGATTTATATGATGACTTGTAGTTATTTAGAAAAACATACTGAAGTCTTCCAGACAGATAATTAATAAACCAATCTAATGCAAGGCCTCTGATACTGTAATGTTGTAATTTATTAAATAGGATGTCATGGTTAATGGTATCAAATGCTTTAGACAGGTCTAAAAAAATGCCAGTACCATAGTTGCCTCTTTCAATTGCATCATTGATTTTTTCAGTTAGATCAAGTATTGCCATATAGGTATAATCCCAGGCTCAAAAGCAGACACGGATGAGACTGTTATAGTAGTTTTCAACAATGATTTGTTTATTAAACAGTGTCGGTGAATGGATGTGACGGTGATCTGGCAACCCAGGGGAGGGGAAGAGAAACACAGAGGTGAGCGTATAAACAAAGGGAATCTAGAGGCTGAATTCTGGGAATTAATTGAATGATATTTCTGACAGTCTTTTCCAGCGGGTAGAAGTGTAGATGGGTTCTCCTTTTCTGGGAGACTGGATGCAGAGTAGGACTCCAGGGAACAGGTAACACAGAGGATCCTCTGCTGGAGATGCATGGCAAGCTGATCAGGCCTGTGTACTGGGGAGAGGAGCGGAGGAACCGTGGGGGAAAAGAGGTAAATTGATTTACTGGTAGTGACGGAATGTGCACAATCCGGGGAAAGAAAAATTGTCCAATCCATGAGGCAAAAACAGGGGTCAGGCAGGCAAAGGTCAGAGGCACGGGAATCCAATCATAAGCTCAAGCAAACAAGTCCAAACAGGCTGACTGGCTTGTGGTCCTAGGGCAGAAGTCAGAGTCAGAAGCACAGATAGGCAGATAAGAATCACACAGAGCTCAACTAGGATACAGGCAGGCAGTCGAATGTAACCAGGCAAAATGACGGGAGAGCGCCCCATATATAGGACCTCCCTAAATTGGCAACAGGTGGTGTAATCAACCATAGGAAGCATCTAATCAGAGGGGAACGAGCAAGGGATGAACAGGGCAGACAGGAATCCTAACAGTACCCCCCCCCCCGCCCCCAAGGAACACTTCCAGGCATAACCCTCGGCTTGTCAGGTTGCTGTTGATAAAAGTCGTGGATGAGCGAGTCATTCATGACAAAAGATCTGGGAAGCCATGATCTCTCCTCGGGTCCATATCCTTCTCAGCCGACCAAGAACTGGATGCCATGCCCCCTGCGGCGAGCATCCAAAATACGTGTCACAGCATAGACGAGACCCCTGTCTACCATCTTGGGAGGCAGAGGTGGCTTGGAAGGGGGGCACAGGGAAATGGAGAAAATGGGTTTGACCAATGACACGTGAAAAGTGGGGTGAACCTGGAACAATGGCGGGAGATTGAATCTGACAGATGAGGGACTGACGATGGCCTTGATGGAAAAAGGGCCAATGAACCTGGTGGTGAACTTCCTGGACTCGGTCTTGAGCAGAAGGTTCTTCATAGACAACCAAACCTTCTGACCAGCCACATATGCAGGGGCCGGGTGCCTCTTCCGATTGGCCCAGCAAGTGCTTTCCTTGACTGACCTGAGCAGAGCCTCACTGGTCTCCATCCAGAGGTGTTTACATCTCGCCATGTGAGAGGCAATGGGAAGGAATAGCAATTTCCTCTTCAGAGATGGGGAGCAGAGGGTGGATGTACGGCAATGAGGCCTCAAAAGGGGAGAGCCCAGTGGCCGAAGAGATGGCTGCGTTATGGGCATACTCAATCCAGGGCAGGCAGGTACTCCAAGACAAAAGGTCAGCTGTTGTAACGCAGTGCAGCATTGCTTCCAGCTCCTGATTGGCCCACTCGCACTGCCCATTGCTCTGCGGGTGATAATCAGAGGTGAGGCTGACCATGGCTCCAATAGACTTGCAAAAGGCCCACCACATCTGAGAAACAAACTGGGGCCCACGGTCAGACACAATGTCCACAGCAATGCCATGGAGTCTCACCATGTGGTTCGACAGGAGGTGAGCTGTCTCCAAGACAGATGGTCACTTTTTGAGGGGCACAAAGTGTGCCACCTTGGAGAACCTGTCCACCACAATGAGAATGACAGTGAACCCGTTTGAGGGGGGCAAACCAGCGACGAAGTCCATAGTGATATTAAACCATGGACGACTAGGGACAGGGAGGGGCTGTATGAGGCCAGCAGCAGCGCGGGGGGGGGGGGGTATTAAGGGTCTTGCCCGAGGAATACTGAGGGCAGGCTTGAATATACTCCCAAACGTCTTTCTCCATGGAGGGCCACCACAAATTGCGTCAGAGAGCTGTGAGGGACTTAGACACCTCCGGGTGACAGGACAATTTGACTGTATGGACCCAGTGAATAACCTCGCCTCTCACTTCCGCTGGAATGAACAAATGGCACCCCCCTCCCAGGATCCGGGTCTGCCACTTGGGCTTGCCTGACCCGTTGCTCGATTCCCCAGGTGAGGGCTCCGATGACAATAGACCGAGGAACAATTGAGATGAGATGAGATGAGATTCAACTTTATTGTCATTACACATGTATGAATACAAGGTAACGAAACGTGACTTGGCATTTGGGCACGCTCTGCAGAGCGCATCCAAGGCCGGGGCAGCCGCTAGGCGCCAGTCATCAATTGTATCTATGTTGGGGGAAGAGTTGACAGCGCTGAACTGGTTGGACAAGGCGTCAGGTTTGGTATTCTTTGAGCCAGGCCTGTATGAGATGGAGAATCTGAATCTGCCAAAGAAGAGTGCCCACCTGGCCTGACGGGAGTTAAATCTCTTGGCAGATCAAATGCACTCCAAATTTTTGTGATCTGTCCACACCAAGAATGGATGAGTCGCCCCCTCCAGCCAGTGCCACCATTCTTCTAACACTAGTTTCACCGCCAACAGCTCTCAGCCGCGTACATCATAACTCCTCTTGGCGGGGGACAGTCGCCGAGAGAAATACGTGCAGGGGTGTAACTTGTTGTTGGCTGCTGAGTGCTGCGACAAGCTGGCCCCCACCCCACTGTCAGAAGCATCCACCTCCACCACAAACTGTTGAGTGGGATCTGGCTGAATAAGAATTGGGGCCTCAGAGAAATGAAGAAATGAGCCTTAAGCACAGAGAATGCCTCATTAGCCTGCTCTGACCAACGAAAGGGAATCTTGACAGAGGTGAGGGCAGTGAGTGGCTGGGTGATGGAACTATAGTTCCTGATGAATCTGTGATAGAAGTTTGCAAAATCAAGGAATTGCTGCAGCTGCTTGTGGGATGTGGGGATGGACCAATCAGTGACTGCTTTGATCTTACTGGGGTCAGGTTCAGTCTGACCATGGGAGACAATGTACCCCAGGAAGGTGGTGGTGGATGTGTAAAACTCACATTTCTTTGCTTTGACATACAGTTGATTCTCCAGGAGGTGCTGGAGGACCGTCCTGACGTGTACCCAGTGTTCTCCTAGTGAGCGGGAGAAAATGAGAATATCGTCAAGATACACAAACACAAAGGAACCCAGAAAGTTCTGTAGGACGTCATTTATCAATCTCTGGAAAACTGCGGGGGCATTAGTGAGACCGAAGGGCATGACACAGTACTCAAAGTGCCCTTGAACACCATTTTCCACTCCTACCCGTCCTTAATCCTGATGAGGTGGTACATGTTCCTGAGATCAAGTTTGGTATAGCAACAGAACCCTGGAGTTGGTCAAATGTGGAGGAGATCAGGGGAAGTGGATACTTGTCTTTGACCGTGATTTTATTAAGCTCCTGGAAGTCAATACAGGGGCGTAGTGAACCATCCTTCTTCCCAACAAAGAAGAAACCTACTCCCAAGGCTGATGACGAGTGGTGAATCTGACCAGTGGCCAAAGATTTGTTGATGTATTTCTCCATGGCCAGTCGCTCAGAAGCAGATTTGTATGTTATACAATCTACTAGTGGGTAATTGCGCCCCCTGTAGAAGCTCAATGGCACAGTCACATGGGTGGTGCAGAGGCAGGGAAGTAGGCTTTACTTTACAAAATACAGGGGCTAGGTCATGGTACTCTGGGGGGACCCTAGACAAATCCGAGGGTTCAGGAGCTGCGGCCTGAATGAGAATGTCGGGGGAACATGCAGCAGACTGGAGGCATGCAGCTAGACCAGGGGTGGCCAACTAGTCAGAGACTAAGAGCCACTTTTTTTTCTGTGTTACTGCAAAGAGCCACATCATACACATGGGTACACATGAACATCATCTTTTAATCATGTATGCACGCATACACAGACCTCTGCTCAGCCAGATCTAATGAAAATAACCACACCAACATGATAATATCAGTAATTTTCAACAGTTAACATTGTGTGCACTGTCTCACACACACACAAACTCTCAGTTCAAGCAAGTCCACAAACAATAATAGAATAATTTTCAATAACATCTTTCTCTTACTATGCTGCTTAGTGAGACTTCTGGCATTCCTTATCTTGAACAATCCTCTTCAAATCTGGCTTGTATTCTGTTGTTGCCACTCTAAGCAATTCTTTCAAATGAGTGTCAGTCAGAACAGATCGATGCTTTGATTTCACATGTTTCAGGGTAGAAAACACAGACTCGCAGACGTACGTTGACCCAAACATGGACAGTATCTTAAGCGCAGCTCGTTTGATGTTGGGGTATTTTTCAATTGGCACACTTTTCCAGAACTCAACGGTCCCTTCCCTTAAAACAGCTTTCAGTTAATCCTCCTCACAAAGGTCGATCATCTCCAACTCAGCCGCAGCCTCATCTGTGACGAGCGGGGCTTTCAAACAGTCTGTCTCCACATTAAATGGGTCGACGAGGAACGTAATCTGTGGTCTTTTCAGTTGTAGATCACAGAACCGGGTCACAAAGCTTTCGTGCAGGTTTGCAACCAGTGTTGCATATCTGTCTCTTTTCTTTTTCAGGGCGGCGCTGGTGACTTGCTCACTGGCTTTTAGCAGAATATGAAAATGTGTTAAATCTCCCTTTTGAATATGCGCCTCGAACAGCTTTAGTTTGTTGACAAACGCAAACACACTTTGCACCAGGTCAGGCAGCATTTTTAACTTACCCTGCAGGGTCAGGTTCAGTCTGTCCAAGTGACACAGCATGTCGACTGAAAATGCCAGATCCATAATCCACTCGAGGTCTGAGAGCTCGGGATAGTCCTTGTCCTTCTCTTCCATGAACAGTTTCACAGCATCCAAAAGCTCAAAGAAGCGAGAGAGTACCTTGCTTTTTGACAGCCACCTCACAGTGCAGTGCAGCGGCAGGTCACCTGGAAGCCCTTGGTCCAGCTCAGCGATGAGATTCCTGAATTGCCTGTGGTTAAGCGCATGTGTGCGGATGTAGTTGACGATTTCCATCACAGGCTTCATGACGTCTAAATTCAATGATTTAGACACGAGTTGCTCCCTGTGGATGATGCAGTGGAAATTCCAAAAGTCAGGAAATGTTTGATCAGCTTTGCACAGCCCCACAAGCCCGTTCACGGATCCGATCATGGCTGGCGCTCCATCCGTGGCTATTGCAGTTAGTTTCGGTATGGGCAGATTTGCTTTTGCAAACGCAGCCATCATTGCTTCTTTCACATCTATGCCACGGGTTCTGTCTTTTAATGGCACAATATCAAGGAGTTCTTCTTTGATCATACATTCATTTGACACAGACCGTGCAAATATTGCCAACTGAGGCTTGTCTTGTATGTCACAACTCTCATCCAATGCCACACTAAAATACTCACATGCTTGAAGGTCAGAGTGCAACTGTGATTCAACAGCTGTATTAATATCCGATATTCTGCGTTTAACACTGTGGCGGGACAGTTGAACGTCTGATACGCTCCGTTTTAGTTTGTCGTCTCCAGGAGCCAAGATTTCAAAGGCGTCAATGAGGCATTTTTTAATGAAGTCCCCTTCGTTGTATGGCTTTTTAGCCCGTGCTATGTTCCAAGCCAGCTGATATGATGCAAGCGTTACGGTCTCCGAGTGTTTCGTAAATTTTTGGAAAAACTGCACCTGCTTTTCTGCCTGGCTTTTCAAAGCGACCAACTTGTTCTTGCGAAGTTCAGTCCCTTTTGGAAATTCCTGTTCGATGTTAGGGTGGAGTGAGCTGAAGTGACGCTGAAGATTTGAAGCTTTGAAATGCGCTAATGCTGCGTGACATATAAGGCAGATCGGCTTGCCATTACGTTTAACAAAAAAATATAAACTCTCCCACTCTGGCAAAAACGTCCTGTGTTCTTCTTCATATTTTC